>JADLZN010009174.1:0-267366 GCA_018155175.1 Sinocyclocheilus anophthalmus | reverse complement strand
ATTTTTTTTTTTTTTTTTATTAATTAATTGATATCGAGTAAATATTTTTAGCTTTCCCTATCTAATTTGATTTTCAAAACAAATTGTTCAGATCATAGAGTACACTGCTACACCATTCAAGTTTTTAGTGTTTTTGTGTGTGGCAATATAGTTACTTTTAAAATTGACAATTTAATAACTCTTTTTCTATTTTTATATTTTTAAAATTTAATATTTTATTCTTGTGATGGTCAGCTGGAATTGTTCATCTCATTACTACTACCATCTTCATTGTCACATGATCATTCAGAAATCAATCTAATATGCTGATTTGCTGCTCAAGAAACATTTATTATCAATGTGGAAAACAGTTGTAAATACTTTTGCTAAAACTTTTTTTTTTTTCAGATTACTCTTGATGAAATAGGAAAGTTTCAAAAGAACAGCATGTGACAATATACCGTTACTCACAACACAAGCAAACATTGTAACCATTTAAAATGTCTTTGAAACTGTCAATTTTGATCAATCTAATGCATCCTTACTAAATAAAAGTATTTGTTTCTTCTTTCACAAAAAAACAAAAAAATTACCGATAATGATTAATCTTTAATGAACATTTATTCCATATACATGATAAACACCCCACGGCTTTCCAGCAGTACCTTTATCATGGGGTTTTGTCTGTCGAGTGTTGCAGGCCATGTGTTTAATGTGTGAATGCACTCAAAGACCTGTGGCTAATATCCAGCTGTTGTGTGGCTGCTGGCCAGATAGTCCTATTCAATGGCTGATTGATGTCCTTTTAATAATTGTGTTTTGTGTGTTATGGAACACAACCGCTGTGTTTTGTTTTTGGGATTTTTTGACGACTCCTCAATTCTGGTGTTTGCTAAAAACATTAATGAACAACGTTGTATTTGGAGGTATTTCTCAACAACACCGCAATCATACAAGTTGGTGGAGAATAAGTTATTTATTTTTTTTTTTAAAGAATAGCGAGCATTGTCCTGGGACCTCAAGGCTGCTGTTTCCGAAGTTAAGGAGGTTGTCATAATCTAAAATACTCAATACTACTCGTTAACTACCCTACATAGCCTCACCCTACGCACCCTACCTAAACAACAACTACAACTATACACATACCAACACTAACAACACTATTACCTTAACCTATACTTACCCACTAACTTCCACTTACGACTAAAGCATTCCAATGACATTGGTTTAGCCTAAAGTTTAGCCTTACATTTAGTCAGTGTATAAGGAGCCTTTCAAAACATGTATTTTTAGAGAAACCCTTGACAAATCCCAATTCCACTAACAGCTAAGGATGTGATGTAGGTAGAGACAACTTTAATCTACTTTCATCTACAGTTATGCCATTTTGCATATAACCTGCAGAGTCTGTAGCATGTTTTGCATTTTAAAACAACTTTGAAGTGCAAAGAGCGCATTATAAAATTTTATTTTACTCGTAATTACTACTGCCCCAGAAGTTTATAACACAATGTAGAAATATGTACACAATATAAAACAGTTGAAATCCTAATAGTGTGATTTGCCTCCTTGAGAACTGATGGGCCCATGTATTGTAGGTTTAAAAATGTTTTACAGTATAAAGGTTTAGCTCTCCAAATATATTAGACGCACATCCCCCATTAAAGAACCTCAAACCGCCCCAATTAGAGACTACCAACGCAAGCTTGCCATACAAAAAAAAAATACAAACCCTTTTTTCAGATTTGTTCAGTTTAAGGCCTAAACACAAACAAGAACCCAGTACATAACGTTCTTACATGATTTTATAGAGATGAGTACATGTGTAAGTAGTAAGGTGTTCATCTAATCCATGGAAATAGAGTACATCACATGTTGAACCAATAAGGCCCAGTACCTCAACCAAGGTGCACATTCAGAATCACCCATTCGATTAGTTAGACGCTATTTAAGTAATAGAGTATAACGTATTATTCTAAGTGGGTGTGGTTGGGGGGTGGTGGTGGGGTGGTGCGAGAGCACAAACGAACCCCTGAAAGGTTAAACTGGGCCCGGCACCACACACAAACAAAAAAACACGATGATGAACCAGCTCAAGGCATAGAAGAAGGCAAAGCTCAATGTTTTTTAAACTTATGTCTTTGTCTGTTAATTAAATCCTAAAAATATTCCTAACTATTTCAACTGGTCGGCAACTGATACTGTAAAAGCGAGGTGAAAACAATGATAAGCGCAAAGAGCAAAGAAATAAACTTTACCACTACAATGATAAATGCCAGAATACGGATATGATAATATAATTCCTGTCTAACGCACCTGGCAAGAAATCAAGAAAAATCAATGAAAATCAAGGAAAAAAGAGAGCAAGAAACAAGACGGGCGGTAAGCGCACTGTACTAACTCTTTTTACTTTTTTCCCACCAGCAGTCACTCCGCCACGCCCTCTCTAATGCACAACTCTTTAGTAGAGTTAGAACAAAGATTTGGTACACAAAAATGGATTTAGAACACCTCAAACCCCCCCACCCCCCACAGGGGTCCCTGTTGTACTTTTCTATAATATCTTTAATTAGCCCAAACGCTTTTGTGCGATGGCGACGTGCAAGCAGAAATAGGTGAAACATAAATAAAAAGAACAGACATAAAATAATAATATAAATTATAATAATACTATATAATCCAACATTTAGGCATGATATCATGAGACCCCTATTCCATTCTAGCTTGACTATACTCCCAGAAACTGACTGTGGAAAGCACCTGATGCTAGATTAGACAGAATTATAAAGTTGAACATAAGTCCACAGTCACATGCAAACATGCTGCTGCCAATCTGGCGACACTGGTGGGCACTGTTAACATCAAAAAAAACAAGATAATTCTTTCTATGTAGGAAAATAGGAGGAGAACTGTAATTTGCATCAGCAGGTATGTGCCTAGTGTGCTTTAACAGTCACAAAACTTTTTATGAGGAAATGAGGCATAGCGAATGCGAACCGATAGGAGGCCCCATTATCCCCCTAACCCGGGTGGGGCCCCGAGGCCGAGCCCCTCTTCTCTATAGGCGCCGACCTGCTATATAAAAAGTAATCCAATTTGTATAGCAATTTAGTGAGTAAAAAAGTACGTAAAACGGTATAAAATGTTACAAACCCAACAAACCACGTGACACTGAAGCCTGTCGGATAAAGATCGTACTGAACTATCAGCTTTGCCGCCATCAAAAGAGAATATATTCTAAACCTTTATTTATTAAATTGGTAAAAAACATTTCACATATTACAGTTTAAACTGTATTTTTGATCAATCGTGCACGCCTTGGGACTAAGAGACTTTTTCTTCCTTTCCTGCTTCCTCACACCTTCTTTTTCCTTTCCCCTCCCCCCCTCACCCTCGTCTCTTTCCCCCTCAAAACATGAAAAAATCTTACGCCTTTTGAACAGTAGATACATGTAACTTACATGAAACATTAAAATTTCAGAAGGTCTTAGTATTGGTTTGTACTCTCTTTTCTTCATGACAGCCATTCAACTCTTTACAATAGCAATAAAACTTTTCTCTCTTCGTCATTTTCTTGATTTTTCATGCAGTAAGCGGTCTTTTGGACCTATGACAGTGGTGTGTCTTGTGTATATTATTTTCTCTAAATTTCTCTCTGTTCTTCACTCTGCGTGCTGCCGAGTCCTCTTGCCCTCAAGCCTACTCAGAGTGGGCCCACGTAGCTCCGCCCCCGTCCTTGCTGTCATGGGGTCATGAGCATGTGTTGACTGTTCTCTTCTGTCCCTCATATGCTGCAATGATGTTGGTGGAATCAGAAGCAGACAGAAGCTTTTTCTGCAGGATCAATACCCTGCTGCAGGGTGAGGGTGCCCCGGGGACAAGAAACAGTAAGGTTTTTTTTGTCTCTTAGGGTAACAGAGTGCTAATGCAGAAAGTGTGTTGCAGAAGTGGGTCTCCTGATGGAGTTTTGTCTCAGCTGCACAATAATTGGATTTTTTGTTTTGATTTTTTTATGTATTTATTATTATTATTTAACTGAAGCTTACAGCAGAATAAGGGAATATTTGGAACAATGTTATGTAATCCAAATATAATTAAAGTCACATACAAAAATATGTGATCAGATACATTGATAAATGTGTGTGTGTGTGTGTGTAGCTGCTGTGGACTAGATAGCAGATACAGTTGTGGTCCAAAAGTTTACACCCAACCTTGCAGAATATGCAAAATGTTAATCATTTAACAAATTAAGAGGGATCATGAAAATTGCATGTTCTTTTTTATTTAGTACTGACCTGAATAAGATATTTCACATAACAGATGTTTACATACAGTCCACTAGATAAAATAACTGATTTTTATAAAAATGACCCCTTTCAAAAGTTTACATACGCTTGATTCTTAATAATACTCGTAGGTTGTATCTCAACAAAAAAGATGGATAATCCATAGCTGTTTGTTTTTTGTGGTAGTTTGTCATGACCCTTATTTGTCCTAACATTCAACTGCCTGCTTTTTCCTTTTCAGTCCCCCATTCTTTGGATTTTCTACATCTTTTGCGCTTTTGTATATTTGAACCCTTTCCAACAATGACTGTATGATTTTTAGATCCATCTTTTCACACTGAGGACAAAACTGAGATACTTAAATGCAATTATTACAAAAATTTCAAACAGTTACTGATGCTCCAGAAGAAAACACGATGTATTAAGAGCCTGGAGGTGAAAACTTTTGAACAGAATGGAGATGTTTACATTTTTCTTATTTTGCCTAAATTATCTTTTTTTTTTTTTTTCATTTAGTACTGCCCTTCAGAAGCTAGTGAGGATACTTGCATGTTTCCCAGAAGACAAATTAAGTACAATTTTTCTTGATCTTCAAATTCAAAAAGTTTTCACTTTAGTTAGCTAAATATATCTGCCTAAACTCATGGAGTTAATAATTTAAAGGGGTCATATGATGCTATTTTAAAGATCATTTTTTGGTGTATTTGGGGTAACAGAATATGTTGACATGCTTTAATGTTCAAAACGCACATTATTTTTCAAATACTGTACATATTGTAGGTCCTCTATGCCCCGCCTCTCTCAAACGCTTAGTTTTCAACAAAGCCCCCTCCTTTGGCAAGCGCAGTCTGCTCTGATTGTCCAGCTGGCCCAGTGCATTGTGATTGGCCGAACACCGCATGTATGTAACGCCCCTTACCATAATCGCGAGCTTCATCTTTTCAAAATAAATGTAAAGACAGTAAATAATGTCATTAGTTTAACCATCAGTTCAAGCCCGAAAGGGGTACAGAGTCGCGTGACAGACACAGTGAGGAAGCTGGTATGTGTTTACAGTACTCAAGCCACGGTTAAGACAGCTCACTCAACTGTGATGTGACCCTCTCCCTCTCCCTCTATCTCTACACTCTCGACACACCCATGATCAGATCATACGACTCTTCCATCTCTTCCCCAGCGATACTCGTCTCTCCATCGCTCTCCATCGACTCTCTCATCTCTCTCCACGCCTCAAACACCCACCCGAACACACACCCGATGCCAAAACACTGGCTCCGCATTTGGAACAGTCGCAATGATTGCATTATAGGCAGTAGTTCTATTGCATTAACCTAATTGCTATTTTGTGTATAGGTTACCCCTCTACATTTTTGAAATTAAGCTAAATTGTGCAGATAAATACCTTAATTAAAAATAGAAGGCTTGTATGACTCTGAAATCTGTTGACAGATATGCCCTTTGTGAACTCCTAACTCCATGAGTTTAGGCAGATATATTTAGCTAAGTGTGCTGTGGTATTTTCTATGCTCTGCATTTCAGGCAAGCCCAATTCCTTTTTTAAACACCTATTTTGTGAGCACAGTGAGGGGTTGCCATGGAAACAGGTTGAACAATCCCAGGCCATAATTAATACCTTGCCACAAACATAAGTTATTTTCAGATCACCATCTTTTATTTAGCAATCTAGACATGTAAAAATCAAACCACTCCGCTGACCAAAGCATTCACACAGCAGTTTGAATGTAATGTGCTCTTTTTTTAAACAAGCATAAACCAGACAATATACACAAAGCGTCGAACATCATAAATAGCATAGCACATTTAAACAATCTCACTGATCACCACAAAAACACATTCTTCCAGACAGATAGTCAGATAAGGAAAACCAAAGCAAGAGTGGGTTTTTGCTTTTTTTAGTTAAAGTGATTAAAAAAAGATAATGGCAGTTAAAAACAACTTTGGTATAAAAAAAAAAGATGGACATTCTTCATTACATTCTCAATATAGCAAGCTGAGTAATGGGCTTTATGGTGTTTGTAGCTTGTGTAATGAACTTTAGTAGATCTGGCAAAAACATCCATAATAAGGAGACCTCCTACTGAACAAACACCACCCACTGCATGCGATGTTTTAAACACCGAAACCGCAATTTTTCCCGCATCTCATCTCACATCCAGATCATCGTCACTACTTTACTAAAGACAGTATTGCCATAAACAACAATCTCAATACAGCGCTGCAAATTGCTCGCACCATCATTTTATTAAGCATGAATAAGCTGAACTTGGTACTCGTGGCAATATCTTTTTGAAAACTCATTACCTGTAATCACAATCAAGTTATAATAATTAATTCACCCATACAAAAGCAATCTGTACTATATCCTAGGGACTCGTTGACCTACAAAGTGCCATAATCTGCTATTTAAGTGCCCTTCAACATCAGAATGGATTTGCTTTGTAACCATGGAGACTAGTTTTGCAGAATCAGATGTGACCAGATCTGACAGACGATATGGGAGCATCTGTGAGAGACTAGGGCAGCTGGCAGCTAATGGAATCTGAATGAGATTTCCAACTTATTTCAAATCCTAACATTGTTAAGAAAAAACAAAAAAAATTTAAAGAGATAGAGAACTTGGACTGTGCCATGTTTAATACCCATATCAAACTGATCTAATGCTCCAGATGTGGTCACAATAGGGCCTTTCGCACCGCGGGAACCTTTTCATAGTACCAGAACTAATTTTGGAACTACCCACTTTTTGGCGTTTTTTGCACCGCCGGAACTGGGTGCGATTTTTTTTTTTAGTACCGGACTGCCTTTTTCTAGAACCAATGGCGCTTTTCCACTGCGTGGTACGACTCGGCTCGGCACGGCACGGTTCGGCTCGGCACGGTTTGCTTTTCCACTGCAGTTCAGTACCGCTTTAGAGTGATTATTCACATGTGGTTATAGTTGTGCCACCTCTACTACAACCAAACTCCTAAACAAAAAACTTTTTTATTCCGCGTCGCCCCATCAAGCTCTTGCTGGATCCGCTCCTCTGCTATCAACGAGAGGAACGTCTGTTCTTCCACAACAGACAACAAAAGTTTTTGGTTGTTAAAAAAGGTGCGCTCGTTCAAAACAGTTGCGTTCGATCCTACGCTGGCTTTGCTAATTTAAATCTAGCAGTTCTTTTGTGTTTGTGGCACAAGTTCAGTGACCCAGTTAGTGATGATTCTCATTTCTCCCTTCCACCGGACCAATCCGTGATCAGCAAGAGTTTACACGATCACGTTTTGTACGGTACGGTTCCGTTTGAATCCTCAACCGAAGTGGTACACATAAAAAAAAAGTACAAAGGTACTGTAACCCAGTGAAAACCCACCCCCAAAAGCATGAACCATCTGAGCTGTAGCATGCCAAGTGGAAAAAGCGCCACAATTAGCTCCTACTTTCGCCGAAGTAGCGGAATACTACCCAGCACAACTGGTCTACATCAGTACGTAAGTAACATGATGATCGACCCAAAAAGAAAAACAACACAAACCGCGTAAGAAAAAAAAACCCCCTCACAACCGCAACACCGCATGATTTAAAACGCCGTGTAAACATGGTGTCACTTATTTCGCAAGTTAAATCAGTTGAAAAACGATAAGGTACTGTAATTTTTCTGTCAGGTCATTATCCATTACCGTGTCTACACCGGATGCTAGCGGCGCGACAAAATACAATAGAAATACCTTATAATCAGCCACCTGGCTACACACTGGATGCGGCACTGCTGCGACACGCCAAATCCCAACACTAACTTCTGTCGCAGTCCTATTTATGAAATGTACTGACCCCAACAGTGCAAATGATTTTTAAAGGTCGACTGTACAGCAAACAAATTTTGAGTCGTATCCACAGGGTCACAGACTTTAGAGCCTTTCGGCGCGGGCGCATACCCGGTGTAGACAAAGTTTATAGGTTAAAGTTGCATGAAAACAAAATTAGACTCTACTATATCAAAGCTCACATTCTAGGCTTGAATGTGAACAATTAATAATCCGTACAGTTAACCCGCGAAAAAAAATTTTTGTTTTGGTATCTTTAAATAACAAAATCCTGATCATTTACTTCCACTCGAAATGGCATTCCTATCCTTACCTGATGATGTCAGTTTGACGTCCTATGTGCCAAATATACCTTATAAAGGGTGCTGAATGTAAGGATGACACACCATGGAGTAGGTTGAACTAGGTAAATTGCCGTCTAAAATTGACAAGAAGAAACTGTACTGAACAACAGTGAGGGGGGGTGAATGTTTTTATAAAATCCATTACATAATCCGATTAAATTATATTAGCATACTTTAAGCAGGCGTGGCCACTTGCAGTGACAGGGTTGATTGCAGCTGCTGTTAACCCCGTCGTAAGCCTAGAGTGGGGTGCTGGCTTCAGCCAACCTTCTACCCCCACCATCTTTCCCATTTCTCAATTATCCGGAGTGACCCGCGCTGTGACGCGATTCCAAGATGCGCGACGCCGCACTCCTCGTACAACTACAAGCTTTAAGCTCCGAAGAGCTTAACACAAAACGCTCTTATTCGGTCACAATCTACAAAGGTGATGTCACCAGGCAAACAACTAAACAATCCATGTTTTTATACAGTCCTATGGTTTTCCGCCAACTCTGGCAACCCACGGGTGCCGAATACATTGGGTACCGCCAAGTGGGTGGTGAATTCAACACAACCCAAAACATAAGACCACCATTCTCGGCCCCGCAACGCACATTTTCAAAGGAGAATAAACTGACTGTCCTTGTTTAATCAGATAAAAACAAAGGTAAATGTTAAATTAAACAATGCTTTCTACTTTTCTATAAATAATTGCAAACCTATTTGTTTGTTTTTATGCTTGTAGTAGACGCACAAACCTTACATACAGCAACTAATTACTTAAACCAACAAAACCCTCCAACCGTTAGTTTGCTATGAGTGAGAGATGAGAGGAGGAGCGCCAAAATAAAACCACACCCTCTATTCAATATTCCGTTTCAGCTGGAAATAAGTCACTACACACTAAAATAAAGTCGGCAGCAACTTCCGGTTCACCAAGACTTTAAATACCTACAACAGACACAATGTCATATGTAATTCAAATATAGGTAAAACACTGTAAATTAGATCAGTGCGGAAAAACTTCCTTCATAATCACAACAACCTAGTTGCATTCCCTATTTTTACAAACTTTCTTAGTGTGGCCATGAACACAGCGAAGTTTTGGGATACAGTTTGCTCCAAGTATAAATAGCAACAAATAGCATCTTGTTTACACTAAGTTCAAGTAGTGAAGTTACTGTATTCACAAGAAGGTTAAATGGATGTAAATAGGCAAGGTAGAGAAGGAATAAAATATCATAAAACTCATCAAATATCTAAGCAATTCTGGGCATTATAATGTAAGTTATAGTTTGTAATAACCATTGCAAACACTCAGTGTAAATAGACACCACCTTTAAAATTAGTCAATCTCCTAAATTATCATTTTGAATGTGAACAGAATTTAAATTGTGATGGTTGACAGCAGAAATGCACATGGCAACCGTTTAAACCCCGTTTGTTGTTATTAGCTATTGTTGGGAGACTAGAAATGTTAACATCTGGGAAATTTTAGTTATCCTGCATCAACAGAAATGCAGTTTTGAAACAATTTTTTGGAGAGGTTACATTTGACAGTTTTATTTGTTTTTTGCATTTTTGAAGAGGCTGTGTCATGTTCATAGTTCAGCTTTGCATTTTGCCCCATTTTGTTTTCCATCTAGCTGCTTTTGAAAACAAGGATACGTCTTGTGTGAACAGCCCCTTGTCGCTGCAAGTTCATCAAAATCTCTGGCGACCTCAAGGCAGAGAACTGCAGTGGAGAGACAGGTATCAACATTTGCGAATGAGATACATTCCTGTCATTTTCTAGCACAATCTAGGAGTATAATTAGCAGTTCCACTGCATTAACAAATAGTTACATCACATGGATTTAACGAGGAGAGTCAACCCGCAAAATTTACCTGCAGTGTGTATGCAGCCTATGCATGTTTTGCTGGAAAAACAGCATAATCCTCGCAAACAGTAAAAATCTGGTTGCGCAGAACTGACATTGCTAACATTAGCTCACATCTTTGCCATCTCTATGTGGGTTTAGAAAAAGTGCACAAAACAACGCCAACACCTAGTGCAAGGTTGCTTTAAAGTGCTGCTGGAGTGTGTATTTCACCTTGACTGATGTAGGATCCTCCTCAGCTGAACTGCCAGCTCTGCCCACCGCAGGGACTCTGCCAGACAATGGCCGTCTCATGACAGTCTGGATTAATCTGTTCTGACTACGACCTATTGCTTTTTCCTTTTTTCTGCAGCTCCTTTCTTTCCCAGCACTTATGACTTCTAGCCCCTGCGTGTTTATTGTCATTTTTCAACAAAAAATGCCCTTCTATAAGTGTCTGTGTATAATCAAAGCACAACATGATTTCTTTTATGATAATTTTGGTGTTGCTTCACGACTGCTGATGGTCCATTTATTTGGACGTTCCCTTATGTGGAGCAGGACAGAGGGTAGTGACCACACAGCAAGTGGGACACGACTGAAATAAACAGCTAACAGAGTCACTGATCTTGTTCAGAACAAGCCATTGTAACCTACTGACAAGCACAGAGAGCTCAAATGAGCAGAGAGAGACTCAACAGCACCGCATGATACAGATCACACAATATATTATTTCCCAAAACGAGGCTCATCATTTGACACAGGTGGGAAAAGTATACAACCACGACCTGGCCTTAGTGATCCATTTTTAAACAGTGGAACTGGATATTCCTGCAGTTTTAACCACAGACAAGCTACTCCTACAACTTTTCTCAACAGTCTCTGAGGGGTATTTCACACTGCAAGCTGAAGTGCCAAATACATTTTTCAAATGCAGCATGATTTTTTTTTGTAAAGTTGTTTACATGACTTAATTAAATGTAGTCCATATCAGACACTGCTCTAAACAGGCAATGCACAAATGATTCATTAAATAACACTGATTCATTCAAGAATTAAAAAGTGATGATCTTTAGAAGCGAGTAATTGAATCATTCACTCAAGCAATTCATTCCAAAACGACTGATCCTGACATGTTTACAACTTACATAATAAAATTTAACATGACAATATTTTTAGTGTATTTAATTAGAACATTTCACTTATATTGTCACGTTTTTATCATTACTTGTTATAGATCAATATAATATATATATGCCTGCTTGGAATCCCTTGTTACTTCCACAAGTCTACAAATAATAAGATAATCAATGCATAACATCCATTTTCAAATATTTTAGTGAATCAAAAAAAAATTTTATCTATATCAGATATATATATAGTAGGGGTAACTAATTGTTTGTTTAATTTCAGTGTCATTTTAATGAAGTGCAATCGTTTTACAGCAGCCTTGGTTCCAGAAGTATTTTTTCCATTCATTTTTCCCATAGAGATTTTTTTAAAGTCTCATTTATGAGTTACAAGCCATGAAACCAAGCAGCTCCGAGCTTTAGTTTAAAACAACTTTGTTTTAGTAACTAAAACATTAGTTTTGAATATCAGGTGGTGGATATTTCTTTGCAGAATCATGGGTAATGTAGTTTTCACCAGCTGTTGAACATGATTATTAAAAAAACAAGTTGAAGTAATGAAATATGCTTCAAGAAAAGCATATACCATCGATTAACCATATAGTTCACAGTAGCAAGTTATCATTCAAATGAATTCCTCTATGGAGAAAATGAATATGATTTTTAAATCCAGAACCCCACTGTTGCACTCTATTGCCTTATTGTATTATCATATATTGCCCATTGGCTATTCTGCTCTCTAAGTTCATATCGGCCAATGAACAATCTACAGTAGTGCCAAATTATAGTTACAGTTCAAACCAAGCCACAATATTTGAGAGTAAAGAAACGGAATAAGTAAATATACTTTTGCACCTTTATGTGTACTACTTTATAGAGTGTAATTCAAACATTTGTTTGATTCAAACCAAGGGTAAATCCAATGTGCAAATATGATGAAAACCCTTTTGTTCACAACAAAAGTCACTTGTGGGACTCATTTTGTCCAATTTATTCCCACATATGAAAGTGAACCAAATCTTTACTTGTTCATGCTGTCATCCCAAAACCCCTAGATCAATCATGTGTAACACACACACACAAAACAGATTTGGGTCACATTGTTGAGTTTTTGAGTGTTTGATAGCTTGCTGTCTTTCCATGCTGCTCAGATAAAAATGTCCTAGAATACCCCTGTCCACTTTGATCAGTCTCACCACCAAAATAGCACGCACCACTTTTTTTTGAACAATCACAGACACACACACTTTCAGTCTCTGCTCGATTCCATAGTTGCTTGCACAGGCACTTTCTGCCTAACAGCAAAAAAAAACAATGGAGATGACAAGAAACCTTGTGAACTAGTTTCTATTTTTTGTCCTCCATATCGATAGTAAAAAGAAACGACTCGAAAGACAATACCTCATTGCAATTTTGGCCACAGTCCTCTATGAAATCTGACAAAACTGCAGGAAGGGTTAGAAATCTGATAGATTTTTTTTAGCTGTCCTTGAGTCTTTTTTTAAGGTGACGTTTATAACACTTTCTCATATTAGCATAATGTGAATAGCCTATATTTCTAAACTATAAGTAAGCCATAATTTTAAGTTAAATGAAAAGTGTAAACACTCAATTTGGTGACACTGATGGTGCAGAAATGACACTTCACCTTTAAACTGATTATTCACTCTCATCTATTGTAATGTAAACTGGGACATATATGTAGAAGATGCAAGAAAATGCAAAAATATTGTTCCACTGGGTCAGTTGTTGTTTATATTCGGCTAACAACTGTAGCAA
This sequence comes from Sinocyclocheilus anophthalmus, assembly GCA_018155175.1. Classification (NCBI taxonomy): domain Eukaryota; kingdom Metazoa; phylum Chordata; class Actinopteri; order Cypriniformes; family Cyprinidae; genus Sinocyclocheilus; species Sinocyclocheilus anophthalmus. Next base: position 254,183 of record JADLZN010009174.1, on the reverse strand, counting down.
GAATAGCTCAGGCTCTGAAAGTGCAATTTAGAGAAGAGATTAAACCTATGAACACTGCTGCCTTTTCCATTATGTGTGATTAACAGGAAATGGCCCGTTGCTCATCCTGTTGTGGTCATAACAGGATCATCTGCTCCTATATGGCTCTAACTGGATAGGAATGAAGAGCTGATGTACTCACACCATGATAAAGACTGAAATGTGCCCCACACAGGCATGTTGGACAAAGCAGGAAGCAGATTTTGGCAGCAAAACAGGGTTTAGCACCACACCACACCAATTAACAGCACAGATTCAACTAAAAAGATCGTCATGGGTTATTGTCATGAAAACAAATGCTTCATGTGCATTAGAAACAGCATTCCCTTCTGGCAGAAGAAAGACAGTTTTCAGGGACCAGTAATGGACCAAAAAAAGCAGCAGGTGCAGTGCATCATGGGTAACAGTCTCACTGCCCACGGCGATACACAAAGTCTTTTATACACAAATTAAAAATATCGCCCATGGCCTATATCCTCGGCACGACCGTGTCCTCATATGTTGCACAAGAGGCAAAAAAGCTTTTGCCATTTTCTTGCAGCTCCTTATTCTCGGTCTCTTTTATTGGCCTCTCAGTACTCCCACTCATCTGTCTTCATATCCAGGTAACTAAGGATATTCTGGGCGTGTTTAACAGCTTGCTTACGGGCAATTTTGGTCCCCTGGTCGCCCTGAGGGTCCACAGCATCAAGAGCCAGTAGTTGTTTGGTCAGTAGCTCTTCCAATACCATGTAGCTCTTGTCAGCCCTCTTGCCGTCAAAGCCCAAAACCTGAGCCTGCAGGTTGCACAGGCTGGCTAAGACACGCCACACGGCCACATGAGGCGGAGGCTCGTCTGGTCCGGGGTTACGCCGTCCTAGGGCTTCCCAGAGGTCTAGGAAGGTGATGAGTGCCTGAACTTCCAACACGGCCCTGCGCCGCGCTTCCCGAATGCAGGGATTTCGCCCCGTGTCCACCTGATCCAGGTGCATGAGGAGACCTTGCAGCTCCGTCCCCTGTCCTGCAGCACCGTGCCGAAGCACCTCCTCCCGCAACACTGAGACATGGCCCCTGATCGCCTCAATTTCACGAATCGAGTCATTCTGCGCTAGATCATACCTGAAGGTACAATGAATTAACTTCATTAATATAGGTTAAAAATAGAAAAAGTAACTAATAATCCATTAAAAATAACTATTGATCACGTACAAGTTATATTTTGGATATAAATAACAAATTTTTTTATATATCACATTTTATTTATTTAAAAATGTAAAAAATAACAAAAATGATTTCTTAATATTTGAAATGTTTCTTCATCATTGATGTTCAAGAAACATTTTCATTATTATTAATGTTGAAAAAAACTTGCAGCTTAATATTTTTGTGTAACCGATGAGGCCTGCCAGACTTTTTGAATGGTAATGTTATGTAAAATTGTGTTTTTAATAGTAAGAAAAGATTATTTCTTAGTACTGTCTGAAGATCATTGCTGAAGACTTATGATAGCTGAAATTCAGCGTTGCATCACAGAATACATTTTTAAAATCTCAATTAGAAAACTTAATTGGTGGCAACAGTATTTCACAATATTACGTTTTTTTTACTGTATTTTTGATTCAATAAATACAGCCTTGGTAAGCATAAAATACTTTTTTCAAAAACATCTTTTTTATTATTATACAAAACTTGTATATATAAAATTTTATCTTTTAACAAAAAAATCAAATTTATATTTAAAAATTTCATCTTTAAATAAGAGTGCATTTCACTGGTGCTACATATTGTAGTTTGTGTGTTGATGTGTGTATTTGGTGTTACCTGTGTGTCTCTTCTCCTTCTCCCTCCAGGTCAAGATGTTTTAGCAGACCATTGATCTCCTCCACCACTTGTTTTCTGTAGTTCCTCACTGCAGAATTACTAGACACATCCAGGGCGTCCAGTTCAACCAACAGCTCTGTAAGGATCCTCGCCAGGTGGGCACAGCTATCACGCCCACTCAGACCAATCAGCAGAGCCACTTCCTGGCACCGGGCACCACTCACCTACACAAGATGAGCTCCTTTCAGGGTTTCTTTACTTTACTGTCAACATTAAGTTGTTTCAAGCATAAAATCAGAACATTCTTTCAAAAATGATTAAAGAAGTCTTTTATGCTCATCAAGTCTCGATTTATTACATTAAAAAGACAGTAAAATAGAGAAGAATTATTACAATTTAAAATAACTGTTCTCAATTTGAATATATATTTTAAAATGTGATTTACTCCTGTGATGGTAAAGCTGATTTTCAGCATCATTACTCCAGTCTTCAGTGTCACATGATCCTTCAGATCTTACTCACCCCAAATGTTTGTACGGTAGAACATTTTGATTTTATCAAAGATTTGAAGTTCTTAACTTATGTTAACACTAATAACATTTAATGGCCATTTTCTACTCTCTCTCTGACCCTTAAAATTAAATGGTCTGTTTTTTATGTGTAAAATAAATAACAGTGATTTGCAGGTTAGGATGCAGGTTTGTGACTTCTCATGATATATATTTTTTGCAATAACACTCACCTGAGCCATGACTTGATTAATACGCTGCACGGCCTCGTGCGTGTCATCGGACAACGGCAGCGCCAGCATATGAGTGCGTACACGACCCTCCAGTATTTCCTGTACAGCACAGACCCTTGTCAATGCTTTGTAACGTGCCTTTCGGAGTGGTACATTCCCTCCCGTCTTGACCTGAGCCAGCCGCATGGACACGTCCTGCACAGCCTCCACCAGCTCCTCGCTGATCTCAAAGGCATCTTGAGCCTGGCCCTGTCGGAACGGCCCTATGACCCCTTCATTCAGCAAGCTCTGCGCCTCCTGGGTCAGTTCCTCAATGGCCAGCCGAGACGGATGCGTAGCATTGCCCTCCAGGTAGCGAAGCAGACCCTCCACCTCTCCTGCCGCACGCTTCCGAGCCTGCTGAAGCTCCGGCCTGCCCTCCGTCTCCACCTGGGTTGGGAAACAAATATAGTTAAGAAGAATGAACTGGTGTGACTTCATTTGAACCAAAAAGTTTGTTTGGCGTAGATGGCCTGTCCTGACCTTATCGACCTCCAGCAGCAATCGGGTCAGATCTCGCTCCAGTCGTTTGTACTCTCTGTCGCTCTGCAGGCCGCTGTAAGAGCATACCTGTGGGCCCAGGGTGGCAATCTCCCTTTGCACCTCATCTAGCCGTAACAGGGCTGGGTGCTGCCCAGGGTAGGGGCCCTGGGGTCCCGTATAACCTGGGAAAGGTCCTGGCGTCTGCTGAGTTTGTGGCTGCTGACTACCATGATCCATTGTCCTCTTCCCACCATCAAAGGGTTTCCTAAACAGGCTGAAAGAGAAGAGAGAGGTGAGCTAGACAGGATATGGAAATAGTGAGAGGATGATGTTGGGACATGGTGCTTCGGGTCAATTTTCACGTCATAGTTCAGACGCGGGCCGGGCCTCGGGCCTGTTTTAGGCTTCTCCATATATTTATATTTTAGACATCCATCAATTAGCGATTAAAAAATTGCCACGCTGGGGGAAACAACACAAGACCTGGCTACCCTAGGCGGACTAGCAGGAAGGCGGCTTCGACGGTGTGTACTGTCCCGCGCAGTCAGTATTATTGTAGTGCCGTCAGCGCAGCTGAAGAGTTCTGCGTTCAAATGCAAGCAATAGGCTTAAGCTTGCCGCAAAGCACCAGAAAAAGTAATTACCATAAATGTGACTGGGGGAAATAGTAAGGAGATATTTGAGTTATTTGCTAATAAACTAGTGTTTTCTGAGTCGGTGTCGCAAGGATGAATTTGTTGATCCTGACTCGCCATCTCCTCATTAGACGCCGGCCGCCCGCCTTTTCGAGAGAAGTGCATCTTTACGGATTATGATTATAATGAAAGAGTTTTTGTTTTTGATTTGTTTTTTTTTTTTGTTAAGTAGTAATTTAAAGCTTTCTTTAGCTATATTTATCATGTCTGTGAGGCATGAATTCGCTGAGTTTCGTTTAATTTTTGTGAAGCGCTCCTGTTCAAGACGAGACAGCAGAAATGTTTGTTTTCTTTATTTTATAAAAGCACAACGTTTTGTTGAGTATTTGGGAGTGCTCACAGATGAAAGGTGGAGGTCCCTTTATACAGTCTATAGCGGAAGATGTATTGCGCGTATATCTCACATGCAGCAAACATTACGGCGTATCCACTGAAAAAAAGAGCAAGCTGATCGTCGCTGGCGTGCTCGGATTTCCTCAAAGCGCTGCTTTAATCCACTCTGCCGCCAGCAAACGAAGTTGGTATAGCACACATTTAGCTAGTTTTAACGTTTAAATGTTCTATCTTGAACTGTTTTATATCTAGAGATTTTATTTTAGGCACGTCGTGATGATTTGAGAAGGCTAACTGATGGCAACATGACAACGTGCTGCCCGCTGTGCCGCTGTGGTCGCATGTACTTTAACACACAACTTTATTTAAACTCAAAAATGCGTCCAACCTTGTGTTTTTTAATTACTTCATTAAAAAACGAAACAAAATTAATCACTTTTGGCTATTACTACACACTTAACTATTTCAATAGCTGAACCGTAGTATCCGCTATTTTGGAGAAGGGAAAAAGACTCGCTCGGAGCCGTAAGTCCTGATAAGCTTGTCGGCAGGCCGGCTAGGCCTAAATTTGAGCTTGTCGAGCTCTAATACAGTGGACTGAAATGGAATACAATAAGAGAAATTTTTACTTTTATGGGTAAACATTTAAGGAGTAGCATCACATGCTGCGTCATCGTACTCTTTGAACGTTGCGGCGGAGACTGACTTGGAGGAGATTAATTGTTGAATAAAGTTGTTATTTTTTGTTTTCTTTGCACACAAAAAACTTGGTAAGGCAGCGAGCGTTCATAACATTACAGTTTCGAATCAGCTGATGTCACACCATGGACGATTTAATGATGTCTCTTAATACTTTTCTGGGCCGTCGAACCGTTTCAGTTGCGTTCCCCTAATGCGGTCAGAACAATCTATCGGCATTCTATCAAAAAAACTACTTTGTGTCTGAGATGAACAAAGGTCTTACGAGTTTGGAACGACATGAGGGGGAGTATTAATGATATAATTTTTGGGTGAACTATGTCTTTATGTTACCCACATTCTTCACAATTTCTAAGCAAGTAAGTCATACAGGTTGGGAATGACATGAGGGTGAGTAAATGATGACAGCATTTTCATTTTTGGGTGAAATATCCATTTAAGATAGGCTTAAAAATGCATGAATTTCATTGTATTAAATCAAAATAACAAAACCGTGAACCAAACTACATCAGAAAGACATATGGTGACAAACAAATGTTTCTTTTCTTAAATTACTTTAACCAGTGTGTCATTTTTAGTGGATGCCTATAATGAGAAATAAAATAAAAAAATGATATAATTGTGTGGTGGGATAAAATAGGATTAATCCTAACCCAGGTAAACTTCTATGATGAAAAACACAGGAGAGGTTTGTGCACAGGTTCTATGTGTTGTACAGCTGTGATGACTAAGGCTGACTCAGCCAGATGTTTCCAACTACAGCCATCATAAACAAAACAATTACCAAATAGTCATGCCAGAGCAGGAAACAGGAACTGTCTGAATGCATGACACATCACTAAAACAAACCTCCATTTATTAGATGGACAAACTTTGTGAAGAAACAGTTTCTGAAAACCAGAAGGTTCATACAAGTTGCTTAATCTGTCCATCTGAAATGCAACCGTTAATGCGTACCAAGTCTGACTTTATGTAATGAATCCATTCATCTGATTTTGACAACAACAGTCTGGTTGCAACAACCCAACTTACTGGAGGGTCTTGGAAAATATACTTCCTACCTGCCGGAGTCGTGACACCATGGGTCCAACTCATTTCCACAAAAAGATGGCAAAATCTGGCTAGCACATGTTAGAAAAAAAGCGTGTCAACCCAAATGCTCCAACAAACCCAAACTGCAGAATATGTTTAGAGAAATGAAGTGTCCCTAAGTACAGATGCCCTTCAAGAACACAGTCCATTTAGTGCGGTCTTACCTCTGCAGATTCAAAGTCCTAGACAATATTTTATTGGCAGCAGACTGCCGCTGCTATTCCCCAGGGAAGTGTCTGTGATGTCACAGACAGATCATATTCATGGTCCTTAAAGAGACGGTGTCCATTAGCACCCAAACCATAGGGCTCTCTGTTTGATAACAGACATGGAAGAGATCGCAGAAGGCTTTAAAATATAATGTAACTAAAAGAAGTGCACAAATATACTATTTTCTATGTGGCCATTTCCGGAGCATGAAGTTAAGGATACAATAACAGCATGTGTGTAATTATTATTGTATTATTTTAAAATGCAGTTCTTTTGATCAACATTAGATGTGCATTTCCTAAGGAAACAGCAGTGCCTGCAAGGCAGCAAAAGAATAGGGTTAAAGTTTTGGGTACATTTTAATTTTAGGCTTTGAATCTGCACCAGAGCCGCTTTGCTGTTTACACAGCAACAGTTTACTGCACACATGAATCAACACAGTCAATGTCCATGTCTGTATGCAATGGAGATGAAACCGATTTAATATGTAAATAAATGCAATCAATGCAAATTGCAACGACACCATCAGTTACATTTATATCAATGTACATCAAAGGGGGATGTAATCTTACTTAAAAAAAAGTATAGTTTACAAACATCAAAAATAGACTACACACTCGAGACTGAAATTATCTACCATAAAGTTTGAATGGAGGATTTGTTTATGATTTAAGTTTATTTTTACCCCCAACAGCAAACAACTATCTATGCACAACAGATCAAAACAGTAATATTGTGAAATATTACAAGAACTATTATCTATTTTGATAAGATTTTCAGCATCATTACTCCAGTCTTCAGTGTCACAAGATCCTTCGAATGCTAATATGCGATTTGCTCATCTCTCTCTTTATTATCAGTGTTGAAAACAGTTGCTTAATATTTTTTGAGGAACACAATATGTGACCTTATGCTGTGATAGTATGTTTTATTTAGTATTCTTGAATGAACGCATTTGAATATAAATATTTTGTAACATTATAAATAGAGATGCACCGATTTTTCTCATGATCGGTCTGGATCGGTGATCGGCCGGTCAGTCTCACATCTTTCCGATTTCGAGCCAATCCGTTTTGTTACCAGCAGCACAGGCAATAACATCAGCCACGCATTCTCACTCTCATCTCTCCGGCGACCCCTTCTCTCTCACACACGTCTAATTAGCTCCGGTTAAATAGTGCTTGTATTGAGCATTATTTTAGTCATTCCCGCAGGTTTTCACGCTTACACACCACTGATCTATATTAGTGGAGCGCACAAGCCGCGCTCAGCTTCAAACAGCTTGTGACCAAAATGAGTGGCTAACTGTGCTAAAACATTCAAATACATACAACATGTATGTCAAAATGCCTCAAAATTTGTTGAGAAAGAGAACACATGTTGTGTAACAGTATATTGGGTCCTTGGATAAACTCTTAAAGGGACCGCAGTCCAATATTCCTGCTGCTTTCTGTCATGTTAATCAAAGAACAAAAGGCAAAGAAAATACTTTTCTGCTTTTGACTGAATATGTTTTATAACTTTAATGTTAAGCATTAATCTGTATTTAATTTTTACAATGAAGACTACAAAAATTAAAGTAATCAAATGTAAAATAAAACACAGCATTTTCCTACCTGCTTACTTAACCTGAAAAACTTAGTTTCATAGCTCTCTTTATTCTTTGCTTTATTTTGCCTGTTTGTTGTGCCATTTTTTGTAGTTGTTCTTATTTTCGACGGACTTTTCAACCCTATTGATTTTTTTATGAAAATAAAACTTTGCTTTGAAGAAAAGTAGATTTTTGTTTGTGTATGCTGTCAATTATAGTTATTAGAAAGAAAATCGGAATCTGCAAAAATCGGTATCGGCAGATCAAACTAACAAAAAAATCGGAATCGGCCAAGAAAATTGCAATCGGTGCATCTCTAAATAAAATGCCATTACTGTCGATTTAGATTTATTTTAATGTGTTCTTGCTGAATAAAATTATTAATTTCTTTCAAAAAATAAAAAAACCTCTGACCCCAAATTTTATAAAACAATATATACAAAGTACAAAAGTAGTCCCACCTCAGCAGTACAATTTATACAATGTTACAGCTGTACACGCATTAGGGCAGCACGATTATGACAAAAATCATAATTGTCGATTATTCCTTTGAAATTGTAATTGCGATTATTAATTACGATTACCACAATTTACATTGAATGATGTTTATAACATTGTTTGATGGAACTGCATGCCGTATTTTTATATGAAAATAAGCTGAAAAAACGAACTGAAAACTTTTAGTGCTTTTCTATAGTATCAAGCCTCAATGCAACTATATACATGGGTGTGGTTTTCTTCTAAAAATATAAATGGTATTATAGTGTTATACTAAAACTAAAATTAAAACAATGGAAAAACCCTTAAGATAACATGTAAAAGAAGAAAAAAAGCATCTTAAGCATGCAGAATAACATAAGTGGACTTTCAGCGATTAATTGCAGCTTTGAACGATTATGTAATTGTGGCATCCATAATTGTAATCGCGATTAGAGATTTGATTAATTGTGCAGCTCTAACACACATTACAAACTGAGGCATGAGTCAAAAAAAATTGTTGTGGTAATCGAGAGTATGACACAGATGCTGATGAAAGAGATTAAACTGCATTTGATCCTGAATATTACTTTAATGCACAATACATTTACAACTGTGCAGTGAGAATGCAGTCCTCAGGATCGGAGATGTTAAGCTTGTTCTTGATGGCTTTTTTTCCCCTCTAAAAGTATGCCTTGGGTGCTTTATCCTTTTATATAACCAGGTAAACAGCCTGGACGTTGTCAAGAAGAAAACTCACAGCAGTGTCAATAAAATGATTACACTAGCCATATATAAATACAAATAAGCACCATACTAAAGTCCCTCTCACCGAAAAGCATCATCTGCTCCAATCTAACAAAACCAGTTATATATCACTGTCACATTAAAAATATCAAATACATACTCCTTGGATACTCCCAAGTTCAAGAGAACTTATGAACAGTTCACCTAGCTTGCTGAATATCTGGTTCCCACAGTTGAGCAACACTACAACGTTAATGTGACGTCATGCTGTGATTGTAGGAGGGAAGGGAAGGGTCAGATAAGGATGAGTCAGAACCATCATCTGTCCAGATTCTCCAACTGCTACCCAGCTTTCTGTCTCCCCCCTCCTTTATCATTCTCCGCTATCCAGTAAGTTAAGCCACAGAAGACATCTTATTATAGGTTCCAACTTCTTGCAAGTAAATATGGGCACAAACACTTTGGACTATGAAATCTGGGTGAAGCCATAGAGCCAACATGCCATCCATGCCAAAGCTTATCAGTGGGAACTGCTAAATACATCACTGTTTCTCTCACCATTCATGGCATTCCGCCACATCAGAGTCAATTAATTATCTTCTAAAACTCAAATTCACATGGCCTGGCTGGAACAATATTTTTATGGATGGTCCCCACTTATTGGGCCAAATGAGTAAACCCTAAGTATTTCCTACATTTTTTTTGCCTTCTGTATTCCCAATAACACTGTCAATAAGGCTCAAGAACCACTTCATTGACTACAAAACAAACACCTTATGTCACTTATACACAACAAACAATCAATAATATGGACATACAGGCTTGATTCCAAATTGCACACATATTTTCTTACCAACACACATTATTTAACACAGATGGAAATGGGCCTGTGAGGGATAGACTTACAGTCTTTACAATGGCACAAACTGTATAAGGTCTTCGATCATGTCATTTTCACAACTCACAACTTTCAAAACTGTTTTATGGAGCTTTGGTCAACTGAAGGTTTTTTTTTTTCCGTAAAGACATTTAGTCAGCTGAACAATCTGTATGTTGTTAAAAACAACAGTGATCGAATGAACGTACTTTACCCCCTTGTTTGCTTATTTTAATAATAATAATAATAATAAAATCACAGGAGCTGATGGAGGTCTAACTAGACTAAACAAAAAATGTTCTCTGTACATGGAGGCTGAATGCAATGTCTCATCATCATCACAATAAAAAAAAAATTAAAATAGGCCTACTTTTTGAAGTATACTGTTAAAAACATCCTGTTAAATTTACGGTAAAAACTGGGATCTGCAGTTGCCAGAAATTCAGAGTAGAAAATGTTGTCACAACCATCAGGGTAACACACATGACACTAAAATAACAATAAACTTACTTACATAATACATGACGTTACACTATGGACAAGTCCAAAATATATAGGCCTCAGTGTACCGTGTACTATTGTACCTATCTACATATCGTAATTTACGGCAATTTTGAGTCCGTCGTGCTTTTTTCACAGGTGTTTTAATTACCACATATTTTAAGTATCATGGAGCACACGTTACTGCACACCCATTACGATGATAACTCACAAATATCAGATTATTAAAAGAACAGTTTTCCCAGTTTTACATTGCCCATCAAATTTCCCCTGTAGTACTCAAATATCATACTATACTACTTTATTATAATAAAGCAATGTCCGTTAACTTAATGGATAATCTCCTGGCAGAACAGGGCCAGTATATTTAATTTTTAAATTAAAAATGACCAAACTTCTTTTCTATTACAGTTACTGAGACCTACAGCAGGGGTCTTCAAACTTCAGCATCAACATTACAGGCAGGAGTCGAGATTCTGGAGCTGTCCACAGCAGCTCTGATGCTGATGTTACCTGCGAGGTCAGTGAGAACCGTCTTCTGTTCCCGAAGGCTGAATGCATGCAATACACGTCTCTTCATCATCATCATCATCATCATCATCTGTGCCTTCATGAAGAGTGTCTTACAGCTGAACCCCGATACATGAACCAGGAACCTAACATGTCCCCCCAGAATGGGGGTTTTCAGTGGCTGATTCTTAAATTACTACATTTGTTCGTCCCCCAGTACTGAATATGTGGCTACCTCCGTGAAACCAACTATAAAATCAATAAGGCAGAGTTAGAATATAACACAAACCTGAACATGCTTCACCAAAACGATGCTTCCTGCAATCTGACAGCGCTGTGCCTGGATTTACATGAACGAAACCATCGCAGAAGGACATTTTGATTGCTTCTGAACACCAGCCAACCCTTTCCGACACAATCCGAGCATATCTCAGCACCTCCTAAAATGCGCAGCATATTTCTCACCTTTTCAATGCGCCGAAAACGTTCGCGCACATGTCTAACGGACTCCGTTTCCATCAGCTACGCTACTGAAATGTTTTGCGCGGTGCAACACTCCAGTAATTTCTGGATCGTGGACTTGCAGAGACCGGGATTTAGAGCAGCAGCATCACATCGGGTATGGACTGCATTCCTGCCCCTCCCCTCCCACTATAAGCGCTAGTGATTCATCTCAGTGACTCTTTTGAATCAGTTCACCCAGTGATTCTTTATGCAGTGACATCTTTACGCCGGTAGGTGGCGGCGAGTGAGTGTCATTGAAGGTCAATGCCATGTTACTTAAAGGGGTCCTATTATGCTCTTTTACAAGGTGTACCTCAGCCGGCTCTCTACTAGGTTTTCGAATACAAAACACATAATTTTTCACATATTTTACATTATTACAACACCTCTCTCCCCAGTCTGACATGACGGCTCAAATAGTTCCTGTATTCAAGGAAGGGTCGCCTTCCCTTAAATCGAAATTGTTGTGATTGGTTAGCTGTGCCAGTGTTTGTTGTGATTGGTTAGCTGTGCCAGTGTTTGTTGTGATTGGTTAGCTGTGCCAGTGTGTGTTGTGATTGGTTAGCTGGGCCAGTGTGTGTTGTGATTGGTTAGCTGGGCCAGTGGGTGTTGTGATTGGTTAGCTGGGCCAGTGGGTGTTCTGATTGGGTAGCTGGGCCGTGGGTGTTTCTGAGTGTTAGCTGGCCGTGGGTGTTTGAGATTGGTTGTGGGCCAGTGGGTGTTGTGATTGTTAGCTGGCCAGTGTGTTTTGTGATTGGTTAGCTGGGCCAGTGTGTGTTTTGATTGGTTAGCTGGGCCAGTGTGTGTGTTGTGTTTGGTTAGCTGGGCCGGTGTGTGCGGTGATTGGTTAGCTGGGCCCGTGTGTGTTGTGATCGGTTAGCTGGGACAGTGTGCGTTGTGACTGGTTAGCTGAGCCAGTGTGCGCTGTGATTGGTTAGCCAGGCCAGTGTGCATTGTGATTGGTTAGCCGGGCCAGTTGTGTGGGGATTGGTTAGCTCCAGTTGGTGTTTGTGATTGTTAGCTGGGCCAGTGGGTGTGTATGCTGATTGGCGCCAGCACTCGCACCTGGTCGGAGAATGACATGATGCCCCTTACCATCCGCATGCATGTACTTCAGTGTAAATCTTGCGTCAAATCAAATCTATTTGAGAGCGATAAATACCGGGATTATTGGAACCACTCCTAAGTATTGCCTTGGAAGCTAGCGTGTCCCCAACTGTGATAACACTCCAGTCCTGCGCTACTGCGACTCTCACCAGCGTACCGTCCCATTCGTTCGGTATTCTGTGTATTAGGGTTGCACGATAAATCGAAATGGAATTGAGATCGCGATTCGACAGAAGCTGCGATTGTCATGCGTATCTTTCAGTGGAGCACGGTTCTGTGATCAGCAGTAAATCTCCTTCCGAAGGCCAGAGGGCGCTCTCGCGTTGAAACTCCAAATACGCCTCGCAGAAAATGCCTATCGCTGCAGCTGAATAAACAGGAGATTTAACTGCTTTTATTGATTCAACGTTACTAATAAACACACAATTTTGACAATGTATGGTTTATCTGAGTTATTATTATTTTCATTAAAATAAAGTATATTTTTAATGCAATGCCTTTATCACTGCTTAATTATTACTATGAAATATGTTGCGTGCCTTTTTTCTGTGTAAGAAGCCACATCATCTCAAAGTAAGGATTTATTTCAAACACTCGACTGTTGTTATGAAGTGAGTTTGGAGTAAAATATGTTATTAAATGTGGTATTTTCACATGCTTTCAGATGGAGCAGCATTTACTTCACAGAGCCGTAGATCACTGAGAAGCTATGCAAACAGCTGTCATTATCTGTCATTTCTTCGAATTCATAGTCGCGCAATAAAATCGTCTGCAATTTTTTTGCATAGCTTGTCAGTGAAACTACGGCTCTGTGTAGTAAATGCTGCTCCCTCTGAAAGCATGTGATGATGATTTACTGCTGATTACAGAACCGGCTTTTTTTAACAAAATGCGCATGACAATTGCATTCGATTAATCATGCAGAACCTATCTGTGATATCACAAATCCCGGAAAATATACGTTGTAGTCCAAACGAGTCGTTCGTTGAAGTTTATGAAAAGTGATTTCTGTTAAATAAAAGATCTCCTTTTGAATTGGACTTTGAGCTTTGTAACTTTGCAGATCTTTTTTATGCTCAAACAGCAACATTACAGACTAACTAAGTTGAAAAAAGTGAAAAAGCATAATAGGACCCCATTAACTTATACTTATCTATCAAAACAAGCAATCTCTCTATTTAGCCCATGTATGTGTAGCTTAGTGTGTATGCTATCACTCAAATGTCCACACTTTATAAGTGGAGCATCTCTTTAGAAAATTAAATTAAAATGATAAGTTAAGGAAAACATGTTAAGTGTGACTTTTACAATACCAAAATCTGATTGTCCACTTAAATTTTATACATTTAAAGCGTGTCTCAAGTAGGTCAAAATTGATCATAATAAATCAGATTTTTTTTTCTCATAACATAAATGAATAAGGTAAGGTGTAGAGGCATTTATTAACAATTAGCCTAACTTTAATCAACCAATGCAAGTGTGTTTCGACAACGAAAAGCTCGGTATATTAAACATTCTTTACCAAATTTGGGGTGACCTAGATTTAATTTGTGCCAGTCATCCTTTACAAAACGTGTATTAGTAAAACGAAAGATAACACTATTTTATTTAGATCCCCAAAACTGCCATAAATTGCTTCGACATACATCTGAATTCTGATTGGCCATTGCATTCATAAACTCAGCGGAATCGTGTGTGATTGGTTACAATGCACAGCGCTGTAAAAAGAAATGCGATGCAACATTAGCAGATCCAAATGTATAGCCATGCCGTGGATTCTGTTTTCTTATAGAATTAGAACGATTATTAAAACTTTATAGTTATATTCATCCTGCCAGAAATATATTAGTCTCTATAATGATAAATATATTAGTTCTAACTCGAGCTCTTTAAAGGCAGGTAGATTCTGACTGGCTGTCAGTGTTTTTTATTGTTCATCTGCTGGGGAAAAAAAAAGCTCAGAATGTGATTCCAACAATATCTTTCCTCCGTTATCCTCATAGCGTGTGGACTTCCCTATTTTCATAAAACTAGAACAAATATCAAAACTTTATCGATATCGTTTCTTGGTGTAAATGGCCTGTAAGAGTGTAATGGTAGGACGTAAAAATATAGATATATAAAGTTATTATACAGATGTATACGATATATAAATGCATTCCCATTCTACCACGATACTGGTCAATCTAATCGTGCTGCAGTCAGTATCTGAAGATCAGAAAGAAGTCAAAAGGAAGAGACTTCAGTAAAGGAAAAATATCAATGAAGTGTATGGAAGTTAACAAGAATGACTCGTTCACTTAAAAGATTCGTTCACGAACGAACCACCACACTGGGAAGACCATTCCTCACATCAGGAGGGGTCCCTCACTCTGTAAGGTCTTCAGCATGCCCACACTGACCCCAGCAGTGAATAAAACCATCTCGCCGCCACCGGAGGCATGTCGTCTCGATGCAGCACTTCCTAGTGTCGAGAAACACAATCAGGCGAGGAAGTCAGAAGTCAACTCCCTTCCACAACGACACAAAGTGGTTTCATCTTTCATGCACAACAACGTCAACGAATCTGCTGTAAACGTAATCGTCGAGCAGCATTCAAAACAACACACACGCCTTGAAATAATCCGCCTGTTTAGCTCGCTGCTGTTCCGGCCATTTAAATCACAAACACACTGACCAGCTCCTGTATGGCCAGCTCACAGCAGTGCGAGCTGAGGTGTTGTGTAATTAAAGACATGATTACATGATGTTTAACCGGCTGCCCAGCCTACCTGCACATCCAGCGGACAGCCATCGGTGCGCCTGTGTTTACAGATTACACACAGCGCGAGTTTCCTCTACATCCACCGGGCGTGCATGTCTAACAATGACATAAAGCAGCTGGCCAAGCGAGAACGAGCCGGTTACGAGGGGCTGGATTTATTACACACCAACAACACGTATCAATATATATATATATATATAAGATGTTTGGGATCTCTGAGTGGCCTGAAGGATAATACATGTCCAATTGTTTTCAGGCGTTTTATATTAGCGGGAGAATATAACAATACTCTGACTATCATTAAGAAAATGTGGGTAAATGTTTTTTAAGAAAGTTCTTATGCTCACTAAGGCTGCATTTATTTACACAAAATACAGTAAAACAGCAATGTTATTGCAATTTTACAAACTGTGTAATGTATTCCTGTGATGGCAAAGCTGTATTTCCAGCATCATTGCCCCAGTCTTCAGTGTCACACGATCCTGCACAAATCCCTCTCATCTGATGATTTGCGGTGATATATTTTTACAGTGATGGGTCACAGTGATCTGGGTTTTTTTTCTTTCAGGATTCTTTAATGAAGAGAATTTCAATTCAAATATTTAAAAACATTATTTAAAATGGAATTTTTATGTGACATTGTAAAAAATTATTACTGAAAAGCATTATTTTCAACAACACACACACACCACACAGATTTTATTATATATAAATAAATAAAGGGATAGGCACACACCAAAGCCGGCGCTCCAGTAACTCATGGTATGTTTTGGTCGTCCAGTTTGATTAAATCAGAAGTACAGGAAGTAGAACGCGCCAGTTACAAACACATTTGTTGGAAATATAATTCACATAAAACACAATGCAATCGTTACCCCCCCCCCCCCACACCCCCCCCCCCCCCCCCCCCCCCCCCCCCGAGCGCGATATGTTACGTTTTATTATTAGTATTATTATTTTCTTAGAAAGCAATATTATGTATCCTCTCTTGTAGGAAGTACTGATGCGTGAGCGAGGTGAAGGACTTTTGTTTTAAATGTATCTACCATGTTAAAAATGAACTGAAATGCCATGTACTTATAAAACGTGAGGCTTATGAAAGAGGACGTTTCCAACTAAGTCGAGCTTTAAGGTATCTGGAAATAAATGATCTGTCACTCCAGGTGTTGTTATTTAAAGGAAACAGGATTGGATAATATTTTTTTTTTTTTTTGGATTAGGATACCGATTTTTGTATTTTAGCTTTTTATTATAAGGTTGTTTCTAAAGTTCCTATTCATTGTGCGCTTCACACTCCTTTCCAGTAGGTGGCGGGAATGCACCTTTTAAGTTGGTTTGCCAACCGCCATTAAATCCTAAAAGAAGAAGAACTGAAATTCCAGTCGTTGGCGGTAAGAAGAAGAAGGAGAAGAAAATGTACTGAAGATTCATGCTGTAACGGAGGCCAGTGGAGAAATTGTGCTTATTATTTTTGGTCACGGTCAATGATTTTTTCATAAAACGAGGAATGTAAAAACAGGCAGTTATTTATAATGTAGGTCTCTGCGTTGCGTTAGGTCCCTGCCCCCCCCCCCCCCCGGCTGTCCGCCAAGCAACGAAACATGTCAAGCCATTAGAGGTTTGTGTCGTTCAATTAAATGTACTGTTGCTGTTATTATTTTACATTTAGAAATGCACATATTTCCTTTTGTTTTACGTTTCCTAATGATTATTGAAACGTAATCATTTATATATCATTTAAATTAGAAAAAAGTTACTATTGTAGATCCAGTTTAATTAATTTTAACCAGATTTATAGTTTTTTGTTGTTGTTGACATTTCTTATGCTGCCTTGTTTGAATCTTTTCGTTGTAGAGGACTGGATTCAGTCCAGAAGCAACATCCAAATATGACTGGATTGGTCCACCAGACAGACTGTCAGACCTGAGGCCGATCAGATACCACATCCCGGAGAATGAGACACCCAATGCGGTGGGAGAAGGAGAAGTTGAGCATCTGAGACAGGTTTAAGAGAGGAAAAGGCTGTCTGTCCCGGCGCCACAGGGTCAGGAAGGCCGGGAGGTGCGGGAGGAAGTGGCTGCGAGTTTGCGAGGACGGAAAGTCCACGAGGTGTGAGAGACTGAAGACTGGAGTCACGAGTTCTGGACTAACCAGAACTTCACATTTAGCAAGGTGCGAGAACCACAGTTGTGTGGTGCGAGCTTAAAAACCACACAGTTTGATGCAGGAAACGCATTTAGCATGTTGAGTAGTTACTGCAACTGTTGAAATCCTCCATGGAGTTCTTCCTTTACCACTATCACCACTAGAGGGTAGTTTTGTGTTGTAAATGTTTACTTCTTTAGCCGCTTGCAGAAATATGCTTATTATTTGTATTGCTGTAAATACTTAAGAGAGTGGACATTTTTTGACTCTGGCCTTCTAGAACAGCTTAGCAAGCACATAGCAATGTTGGCAAATGTTGTACAGAAAAGCAGCACTTGCCCTTAAAAAAAAAAAAGTTTTGTCTTACAGAAAAAGGAAGAATATGTGAGATCGCAACTGTCGGCAAAAGGGTTGTCAGAGAGAGATGATGATGGTGAGCCGTCTAAACATGAACATTACCTACAGTATATTTATCACACTTAACTGGCAAAGATATAACCAAATGTACTTGTTTAAGGATCAATCATTGAAGAACTCATATGGATGGACCTGATAATTGAATCTTAAAGTGGTTGGGGACATGCCTTGTGTATAATGTATCATTTATTATGGCTCCAGGAAGGAAAAGGACTTTAAGCAGTGAGGAAATGGCAGTATTCTACAAACACTTCTTGGACAAAAACATTACAAGGCATGCCAGTTATAACAGGTGAGATAAATACTCAAATAGTTATTATAATATAACAACACCTGTATACAATCTTCTACATGCCTTGATTGCCTTCTGCCCTCTGATTGATAATTATTTAACAAGTAAAAGGCTGTTTATTTGTTCATCTCTCAGTCATCACTGTATTACGTTGCATTATATGCTTTGCCCCCACAATAAAAACTACAGAACTTTGATCATTAAGCATTTAAATATCATCTTATTAAAACATATTATTGTAAGATATAGAGTGATGGCTGATATTTAAATGCATTTTATGTAAATAGTCTGCTATATTGTTAAAAATATATAATTGTTTTACACTATAAGCTGTCATACTGTAATTGCATCTTACCTTTTAGCCATATAAATATCAGCAACTGCGTTGCTTTATTCAGTTTAGGCCTCTGAATAAAACTGAGGTGTTTTTCTTCTCAAGTATGAGCTCCATATTCTTCTATATCAGTGGTTCTCAATTCCAGTCCTCGCGTACCACCGCTCTGCACATTTTGTGTGCATCTCTTATCTCTTCAGACGTTTCTTCTATCGACAACAGAGGATTTTCCGCCATGATTCCAGTTTATTAAAGTGCATTAAAGTGAGTGAGACGTGAATTTATATTTTATTTATTTACAGAGGTATATTATGTAACAATTCACACTTCTCTAGTAAGTTTCATCTGTGTGTGAAGTGAAGAACTTGGCAGCGGTTTTCCCGTTCTCAGGGAGTAGGGAGCAAAGGTGGGGGCGGGGGAGTAGTGAACACTGTGTAGGGACCATGTCATTCGGAACAAAGTTCATTCATGGAGCTCTCTTCTAAAGAGCTGGTTGTCTGAATCAGCTGTGTTAAATAAGAGAGACATGCAAAATATGCAGAGCGGTAATGTACTCTTCCATTAAAAAAAAATGACTTTTTAAATGCAGTGGGTACGGAAAGTATTCAGACCCCCTTAAATTTTTCACTCTTTGTTATATTGCAGCTATTTGCTAAAATCATTTAAGTTAATTATTTTTCCTCATTAATGTACACACAGCACCCCATATTGACAGAAAAACACAGAATTGTTGACATTTTTGCAGATTTATTAAAAAAGAAAAACTGAAATAGCACAGGGTCCTAAGTATTCAGACCCTTTGCTGTGACACTCATATATTTAACTCAGGTGCTGTCCATTTATTCTGATCATCCTTGATATGGTTCTACACCTTCATTTGAGTCCAGCAGTGTTTGATTATACTGATTGGACTTGATTAGGAAAGCCACACACCTGTCTATATAAGACCTTACAGCTCACAGTGCTGTCAGAGCAAATGAGAATCATGAGGAAAAAGGAACTGCCTGAAGAGCTCAGAGAAAGAATTGTGGCAAGGCACAGATCTGGCCAAGGTTACAAAAAAATTCTGCTGCACTTAAGGTTCCTAAGAGCACAGTGGCCTCCATAATCCTTAAATGGAAGACGTTTGGGATGACTAGAACTTTTCCTAGAGCTGGCCGTCCGGCCAAATGGAGCTATCGGGGGAGAAGAGCCTTGGTGAGAAGGTAAAGAAGAACCCAAAGATCACTGTGCTGAGCTCCAGAGATGCAGTCGGGAGATGGGAGAAGTTGTAGAAAGTCAACCATCACTGCATCCCTCCACCAGGCGGGCTTTATGGCAGAGTGGCCCGATGGAAGCCTCTCCTCAGTGCACGACACATGAAAGTTTGCATAAAAAAAAACCTGAAGGACTCCAAGATGGTGAGAAAAAAAGATTCTCTGGTCTGATGAGAACTTTCTGGCCTTAATTCTAAGCTGTATGTGTGGAAAAAACCAGGCACTGCTCATCACCTGTCAAATACAGTCCCAACAGTGAAGCATGGTGGTGGCAGCATCATGCTGTGGGGGTGTTTTTCAGCTGCAGGGACAGGACGACTGGTTGCAATCGAGGGAAAGATGAATGCGGCCAAGTACAGGGATATCCTGGACGAAAACCTTCTCCAGAGTGCTCAGGACCTCAGACTGGGCCGAAGGTTACCTTCCAACAAGACAATGACCCTAAGCACACAGCTAAAATAACGAAGGAGTGGCTTCACAACAACTCTGTGACTGTTCTTGAGTGGCCCAGCCAGAGCCCTGACTTAAACCCAATTGAGCATCTCTGGAGAGACCTAAAAATGGCTGTCCACCAACGTTTACATCCAACCTGACAGAACTGGAGAGGAGCTGCAAGGAGGAATGGCAGAGGATCCCCAAATCAGGTGTGAAAAACTTGTTGCATCTTACCCAAAAAGACTCATGACTGTATTAGATCAAAAGCGTGCTTCTACTAAATACTGAGAAAAGGGTCTCAATACTTAGGACCATGTGATATTTCAAATTTTTCTTTTTTAATAAATCTGCAAAAAATGTCAACAATTCAGTGTTTTTCTGTCAATATGGGGTGCTGTTTGTACATTAATGAGAAAAAATGAACTACAGTGGGGCAAAAAAGTATTTAGACAGCCACAAATTGTGCAAGTTCTCCCACTTAAAAAGATGAGAGAGGCCCGTAATTTTCATCAGGTATACCCAACTATGAGAGACAAAAGGAGAAAAAAAAATCCAGAAAATCACAATGTAGGATTTTTAAAGAATTAATTGGTAAATTCCTCGTAAAATAAGTATTTGGTCACCTACAAACAAGCTAGATTTTTGGCTCTCACAGACCTGTAACTTCTTACTTCTTCTTTAAGAGGCTCCTCTGTACTCCACTCGTTACCTGTATTAATGGCATCTGTTTGAATATGTTATCAGTATAAAAGACATCTGTCCACAACCTCAAACATTCACACTCCAAACTCCACCATGGCCAAGACCAAAGAGCTGTCAAAGGACACCAGAAACAAAATTGTAGACCTGCACCAGGCTGGGAAGACTGAATCTGCAATAGGTAAGCAGCTTGGTGTGAAGAATCAACTGTGGGAGCAATTATTAGAAAAATGGAAGACATACAAGACCACTGAAAATCTCCCTCGATCTGGGGCTCCACGCAAGATCTAACCCCGTGGGGTCAAAATGATCACAAGAACTGTGAGCAAAATCCCAGAACCACACGGGGGGACATAGTGAATGACCTGCAGAGAGCTGGGACCAAAGTAAAAGGCTACCATCAGTAACACACTGCGCCGCCGGGACTCAAATCCTGCAGTGCCAGACGTGTCCCCCTGCTTAAGCCAGTACATGTCCAGGCCTGTCTGAAGTTTGCTAGAGAGCATTTGGATGATCCAGAAGAGGATTGGGAGAATGTCATATGGTCAGATTAAACCAAAATATAACATTTTGGTAAAAACTCAACTTGTAGTGTTTGGAGGAGAAATAATGCTGAGTTGCATCCAAAGAACACCATACCTACTTTGAAGCATGGGGGTGGAAACATCATGTTTTTGGGGCTGTTTTTCTGCAAAGGGAACAGGATGACTGATCCGTGTAAACAAAAGAATGAATGGGGCATGTATCGTGAGCTTTTGAGTGAAAACCGCCTTCCATCAGCAAGGGCATTGAAGATGAAACGTGGCTGGGTCTTTCAGCATGACAATGATCCCAAACACACCGCCCGGGCAACGAAGGAGTGGCTTCGTAAGAAGCATTTCAAGGTACTGGAGTGGCCTAGCCAGTCTCCAGAACTCAACCCCATAGAAAATCTTTGGAGGGAGTTGAAAATCCGTGTTGCCCAGCGACAGCCCCAAAACATTACTGCTCTAGAGGAGATCTGCATGGAGGAATGGGCCAAAATACCAGCAAAAGTGTGTGAAAACCTTGTGAAGACTTACAGAAACGTTTGACCTCTGTCATTGCCAACAAAGGGTATATAACAAAGTATTGAGATGAAATTTTGTTATTGACCAAATACTTATGTTCCACCATAATTTGCAAATAAATTCTTTACAAATCCTACAATGTGATTTCTGGATTTTTTTTCTCATTTTGTCTATCATAGTTGAGGTATACATATGATGAAAATTACAGGCCTCTCTCATCTTTTTAAGTGGGAGAACTTGCACAATTGGTGGCTGACTAAATACTTTTTTTCCCCACTGTAAATGATTTTAGCAAATGGCTGCAATATAACAAAGAGTGAAAAATGTAAGGGGGTCTGAATACTTTCCGTACCCACTGTATGTCAGGCTTTACAGGGTTAATTCCCTGTTATTCATTTCTTACTAATCTTTTTGTTAATCAGGGAATGGTATAGAAGGAATTTCACCATTACACTTCTGATGGCGAGAGTAGCTCTACACAACACATGGAGGACACTGACTGGACAGACGAGGGGAACTGGACGAGAGAAAGGCAAAACGACATGAAATGCAAATAAAGACTGTAAATCAATCACGACTCCCTATGGTGTTGTCTCTATGTGGAAATGAAAGCATTTAAGATTAGAGCAAAGATTGCAGCAAAATCTGGAACTCTTGTGAAATACTAAAGATGCTTGTCTGCCTGTGTTTTGCAAATATGAGAGTGTAAAGCAGTTCATCAGGCTAGAATTTCCATTCTCAATTTTCAGTAGAGAGAAGCAGTAAATGTTTACAATCTCAATCTTCTGAATAAGTTCAAAACCTGATAATTAACCCATGTTACTGTAGCTATCCATGTGGAGTGGAAAGATGCACTGTTGTGTAGCGGCCTGTAGAAAGCTACAGGCATGTCTTAAAGTGATAGTTCACCCCAAACTGAAAATTCTATAGTCATTTACTCACCCTTGTGCTATTCCAAAACTTTGACTTTCTTTTGTGGAACATAAAAGAAGATATTTTGAGAAATACAGGTTTGGAATGACATGAGGGTGAGTAAATCATGACATTTAGTTAAAAAAAAAAAAAAAATTTGGTTAACTATGTATCATTAAGTACAAACTTTAAGTTCAAACTGACCATTACACCTGAAAGCTGTTTATTTTTGAAGATGAAACACTGATAGAGTAAAAGCCTCTCTGTGATTCAAACATGGTTTTGGAAATTATTGGTGGAAAAAAGGATTACATTTTTAGTACATTTAATTTGGCTAAATTATTTGCTGCTTTGTTGATGTAGTGTATATTGTCTTGTATGAATCACAGCCAAATAATAAATAACAAGGACCATACAATCCATGAATTGTCATATCGTGGTAGATAAAAACACAGTTTAAGATATATTAGCTAATAATTCACAAAACTGAATAAAAGGGGAAAAAGATTTCTTAAACTTCTCAAGGTGTGTCGAGTAGGGAAATGTCAAACCAGGAGTGGAGATGAAGCGGAGTGATTGCCAAATGCTTTGAGCAGGAGAAATCTCTCACTCCACTCCTTCCCACTCTTTTATTGGCACAGAAGAAATACATAAACTACTGGCCAATTTTTCTCATAATCGTAAGATTAATCAACAGCACCTTGTGCCTAATATTTAGTAAAGCAACTTGTCATAAAATGGAAGTTTGCCAAATGCTTTATGAAATATACTAAATAAAACCACAAGGTTCAAAGTAAAATTAACTATAGCTAATAATAAGCTTGAGTAATGTGACAATTCTTATTAATAATATTGCTTACATAAACAAAAATAATTTTATTATAAAAATGTGGCATGATGGTTTTGATTAATGTCTACATTAATAGCATTTGCCAAATCCAAACCATCATTCCACATTGCGTTATACTGACTATGTATACATTTGCGAATTAAAAAGTTAAATGAACAGAAACAATCAATGCAGCTAATATCACTAGTTAAGAGAGTAGAATATTCTCACATTCCTCCTCAAAATCAATGAGAGTAGATTGTCAAACTATTTTTTTTTTTCATTATCCAATAGAAGAACAGCAAATACAATTACAAAGACAATGTCTCTATGGCGTAAACAAGAATCTTATGCTGCTGTTTTATAAAGCTGTTTTAGAAAGTATTGTTAGGTATGGTATCACAGTGTGGTTTGGTAACCTATCAGTACAGTTTAAATCTAAGTTGATGCACCTGTTATTGACAGCATGGAGAATTGTTGGGCATGATGAACATTTTAACCTTCAAGTTTTATATGAGGAATGTGTTCTTAATCAGGTAGAGAGGATTCTTGGTGATCAAACTCATTTCTTGTATTTACAATATGAACTACTTCCCTCTGTTAGAAGATATAGAATCTCAATGTGTAAGTTAAATCGATATAAGAATTCCTTTGTACCTGTATCGGTGCGGTTGTACAACAAGAGTTCATCTTGATTTTATTTTCATGATTTTACTTAATTTTATTTGTATATGTTTATTGTATGTCTGCAGCAACATGTAGTCCATAACAATTTTCCTCTTGAGGACAATAAAGTATACTACTACTACTACTACAAGTAAGAACAAAAGACAATAAGGGTTACAAACAATACTCCAAAGCATACTATGTTAGCTTATAAGACTTACACCATGAAAGAGTCTTACATGCAATAGAATTATTAGAGTTTCTTAAAGAGTTTACATACACATCAAAATCTTTCCTGAAAATAAAAAAGTAGGGAGTTTTCTTTGAAAATGTACCTTATGAATGTAAAATTTAGCAAGATATAGCAATAGATTAATAATACATTTACAGTGAGAAGGGTCTAAATTCAAAAAGTAACCAAAAAACACAATTTTTGGGGTTATACAAAAGTTTGGATATAAATATGTGTTAACAAAATTGGAAAAGTCAACCCAGAACACTTTAGAATAAGCACAGTCCCAAAACACATGATTGATTGTTTCTTCAGACTGAAGGCAAAAGGAGCAATTGGGGGAAATACTATTGTTAAACTTAGCAAGTTTGTAATTTACCGGATAACAATTATGGATCATTTTGATAGCGACTTCACCAACTTTATTAGATAAGAAGAATGTTTGTCGAACAAGCCAAAACTCTTCCCAATCTATATCACTAAATATGTTATTCCAGATTGTCAAACAATAGGAGTTGCTCTCCTTGAATCCTGGGAAGACATCAGGAGGAGTGAACACAACGCCATTGTCAGCCAGTGCAGCTCCAGACGGACGCGTCTTCGCGAGCGACTGACTGTGTGATTGTGAGTCTATTGTTTCTGCGCCACTCTGTGATTAGAGCTCGTGCTGAGGAATCGGACTGTCAGTGGCAGGAACTTCCCCCGTCGAGCTGCGGAAGCCTGGACACACACACAGCTGCTCCGGCCGCCCGATTTCAGCCCCAAACCCTCACAGTCGGGCTGCGGAGCGTTATACTGACTCGAGGCTCGTGGTGGGACGAGCAGGAACAAGCCCTGTTACGGTTGTGGGTGATCTGGATGTTCCGCTGAACGGTAAGATGTGGATCATGCTAACGAGCTAACACGCGCTCAGCTCCCGTCCGAGGCTTGCTGGGAGTGTCGGGCTACCTGTCAAATGAGTGTTTACATCGCTTTTAAACCACTCGGAGATCGCTGTCTCTTTATTAGACCCGGTAAGTGGTTTGGATGGATGCTCAGAGGTTTGATATTGAGAGTCAGGCACGTGATGTTAAGTCAGAGGGAGCAAGGGAAGCCAGAAGCCCAGTGAGGCCATGACATGCAGCAGATGAGCCTTAGTCACTGCACCAGATACAACCCTAAACTATCCAGAAGATCAGCATTAACCCAGTGATAGATCTGTGTTCATTCATTGTTGGTCACGGCACCAGAGAGGTCTGTTCATGGCACAGCCCCTAAAACTTGTGCTCAAATCCCGTCCCAAGACCCCACACTGTGCCCATTTTTGATCCTTATTTATAACTACCGAATTATATCTTAAGTCGCAGTACTGGTGTCTTCCAGGATTGAGGACCGCTGCCTTGAAGGGATTGTTCACGTTCAGTTGCTGATTCCCATTGACTTCCATAGTATGGGAAAAAACACTATGTAAGTCAATGGGGAGCAGCAACTATCCCTTTAAACCAGAAGATCAGTATATTTAATACGTTTAAAATCATCAGCACATCACAGCCTGCCTCGTGAGAAGGCATTTCTGCAACAACAAAAAAAAAATATATATACCATGCATACATGCATACATTGATAATGATAGGAACCAATATCAATAACTGAGCACCAAATAAGCATATTTATATGATTTCTTAAAGATCATATACTGAAGACTGGAGTAATGGTGCTGAAAATTTAGCTTTGCATCATAGGAATAAATTAAAGTTTAAAATATATTAAAATAGAAAACAGTTCTTTTAAATGCTAATAATATTTCACAATATTTCTGTTTTACAGTATTTTTGATTTTAAAAAATGCAGCCTTGGTGAGCATAAGAGACTTCTTTCAAAAGCATTAGAAAAAAATCTTACCCACCCCAAACTTTGAATGGTAGCTCAGCTTATGTCTGAGATGCACTCAATCTTATTTGTAACCATATGAAATAATTGTGCTGATCATGACTCTTTTTCATGACTCTCTGCTCTCTATTTGTTTTTTTTCTTTTAAGAGCTGCCTAATTCTCTAATAAATGTCTTAATGAACTGGTTCTGCTGGTCTCAGATGAAGCCTTTTAAATAGGAGCTTGATAGACCAGTTGAGTTGAGTGATTATGAATAGCATCAAATTAAATTGTGTGCTGCAAGAAATTGGTTTTAATCATTTTAAATGAAACGAATAATGTGTGACTCACCACTATCACTGAACCCATTGTAACCCAAATATTTAATTAAAAAGAACCAATTTCATGACGATCACAAGCTTGGAATCATCTGAGCAAAAGGTGCTTGATCTTGCTGCGTGACGTGGATCTTTTTAGTTAGTATGCAGGTGGCTTGCTTTGCTCAGCTGACATACAGTCCGTCTTTGCTCAGTGAAAGCGTTTGTGTTGAGCGGTGTGAATGTGTGGCCAGCTGCGAGCTCGGGCTCCACTGCAGTGGCTTCTCAATGAGAGTAGCTGGTCCTCCTCTGGGGAATCAATGGGAAAGTTATAACTTTGGCTTCACACAGGAACTCAAGCACAATTCATATCCTCTCATACTCTTGTGCTGCTGCAAAGTGCCTGATTATATTAAACGTGTTCATCTGTGGGATGTGACTTCTGTGTGACGGAAATGTGACAGTGTCTTGTTATATAAGGGCTATGTAGGTTGCTTTACTGTAGTGGTACTAGTGGCTTTAAATATCCAATATTGATGGAAGAAGGTGGCCATTTGCCAATATATAGTCCTGCATTGCTTTTATTTTTTTTTTAAACAGATGAGATTTACACATTTCTGAAACAAATTATTTTACACAACATTTACCCAAAATTCTCTCACACACACACCAACTAAAAGCATTTATTATTCATTGGCTATACTGTCTGTAAATTTTGAAACTGACACAAAATAGGGTTTATGTTGATGAAAAGCCAATAATTAACAATATAGTAATTAGTAATAGAAGTTTATGAATTTCAATATGTAATTATTTCATTTAATTAAGGTAAATTAAATTATTTAATTTAATAATATAAAAGCCTAAAAATATTTTATTTTAAAATAAAAACAATCAAAATGAGACACTTACTAAAAAGATTAAATATTTGATTTGTTTACCTGCATGTCATGTGACTATTAATCAGCAGCTGCATGTGTTCTTTAATTACTAAAATTTTAACTAAAAACCTCACAAGGTAACTTAAGTAATTATTTTAGCTCAAAGAGGTTTGGCTTATAAAAATGTTTGTGTATCCCTGATATATAGTTGCTGAACGATTCCCTTATTCATATAATAAATGTTATTACTGATTTTGCTTGCTTTAGTATGTCCTAGTCTTCACACTTGGATGGTTTTGGACACAATAGACCTGATTTTGTAGGATCTCCATTAGTGGTCGACCGATATTTGGCATTTTTCTAAATATCGGCATTGGCCGATAAGTTTTCCTGTTTGGCCGATATGATGCGGGACATTTATTTTGACGGCGCTGAGAACGGCAGTGCCTGAGCACACAATCGTTAACAGTTCTGTCTAATACGGATAGAAGTCTGTATAATAATCCGATAGAACTGTTAAACAAAGGAATTAAAATGTATACAAAAAGTATCATAATGATTGCTTTTTTAATAATTTTTTTTTTAAAAAAAAAATTATAATAGAAGGCAACATTATAATTACTTTCTTGTTTGCCGTCAGCATTCAGCAAACACGCATTTATATCATTTAAACAAATCTTTGAATAACTAATGAACATTTATTTCACAAACCTTGCAGACTTAGTCGAATCCAGTTGTGAGATCTTGTGAAGTGTGCATGTGACCTGCATGATCGCGTGTTCTCTGCGTCACGGTCGGTCCGTGTGAATTGAATACGGACAGGTGGAGAGTTCTGCTTGACTGGAAAACGATAAACTCTTGGTTCAAATTATGCTGCGCGTCATGCATTTGCTCACTGTCATATTCATGTCATTTCTACCGTGTGCTCTAAAATGAGTGTTACCTTGGCTTTATTTGAAAAAATATGATTCCCAATGCACACAAACTTCCCAGAATACTAAGTGCCCTGTTGGTTACAGTGTTTACTTCCTGTTTTTATTATATTTTTCATTAAATATTTATTTATTTGTGAAAAATACATCTAATGTATAAGTATGTTTATTTAACACATTTATTTTTTAACCCATTTTCAAATGATTTCAAATTTCTTGAATATTAATTAAAATAAATACAATTATATCGGCTTTATATCGGCCACCCTGCTTTCCAAGTTATCGGCATCGGCTGTCAAAAAACACATGTTCGGTCGACCACTAATCACCATTAAAAGTAACATCATAACAAGGGTTTCTTGATTCATTGTTTATGCTAACACGGTTTCACTTCCTCTTTGTTCATGCACAGCTGACACTTAAAAATTCAGACATCAAGATGCTTCCCAAAAATAACAGAAAGAAAGTGAAGTTTGAGTGTAACACAGTGCTCGAACATTCACAATAGTGTTTGAGAAATCGGAGCTGCTGGCGTCTCTCTGATGCTCAGTGGGTTGGACTGAAGTGTCAGGGCAATCACACTCTGATGCAGAGTTCATTTAAATGAAGCACCGCACTGCAGTTTCTCATGGTGGTCTCTAGCTCAAGGCAAAACAAGGCCATCGAGGACACAGACACCAGCCTTAGATATTCAGTGTTAATGTTACCTCTCACCATGTTATCCTGTAGATTGAGACTTCACATTCACAGTATACACTACCGTTCAAAAGTTTTGGGTCAGTAATTTTTTTTTTTCTTTTTATGAAATGAATGCTATCATTCAGCAAGGATGCATTAAATTGATCAAAAGTGACAGAAATAAATATTATAGGGATGTAACGATTACCGGTTTGACCATAAATAGCGATAAAATACCCCACGGTTAGTATTACCATTTCATATTTTAATTATCACTAAAACCGTATTCGATTACCGCGATTACCGTGGCAACTCGCGATAAATAAATACTGTACTGCACAGGGCTCTAGTGTGCGACCAAATGGGCACATTTTGAGATCAGTTCTTGCTGCGGTGGCAACTACATTTTGTCTCGTGGTCGCACTGGCACGACCACCGCATTGTTTAACTCATAAGTGCTGCATTTCTGTTGCATGTGAGAAACCTCAAACGGCAAACGAAACTTAAAGCATAACGAAACCGCACGACTCGTTTGAGCTGCGCAGCGCTTCGAGTGTAGAGCCTGGTTTATACTCGCCGCGTCAGGAGCGCGAAGCTGCGTGCAGCAAAAATGACGCGAATATTGAGGAAACGATGGATGGGTTTCATGTTAAAGTAAAGTAAAAGACCGCTTCTTAAACCAAAGGTGAACATGTTGGTATTCTTGTGGGACATAAACATGCAAGCACCATCACCGACAGCAAGTTTAGTTTTACTTTTCTTTTTGTTTTCATTTTGAAAAGCTATCTTTATCTTTGCTGTTTACCTCACGTTATACACTATGGAGGCTCTCTTTTATTTATTAATTTATTTGATTCCTCAGTGTTTGCTAAAAGTTCTGTAATTTATTAGTCATTATATAATACAGCATGTGGTGTATATGCCATGCCTCGTCTTATTCGTTTTTGTTAATAAATGTTTTGTAAGCTAGTTTGTCATTGTATTTTACTGTTTTATTGTTGTTGTGCTTTTTATTTAAGAATAACAATGAATCCATCTTTTGGTTTAGTCTTAAAAAGTGAAAGGTGTGTAGATCAAAAAATGGACCGAATTAGCATGCCCTGCTGTAAAATTTTGACCGGTTGATGGAAAAACAAACTTATGTGGATTCTACACATTTAAACAATAAGGTATCTAGTATTATTTATGGAGCAGATAAATACATATAATCATTTATTAATCAATTATCATTTTGACTTCTTTATTTAAAAGCTGAAATGTGAGGTTTACCATTTATGTAACTTTTTCAAAGCTTTATTTGAACATGCTATTAGATAAACTTTTGTCAGTCATGTTGTCGTTTAAAATCCGGACATCATTGGCAATGTTGTTGTTTTAGTTATGCAAACAAAAACTAATTTTATTTGTTGTTGATTTTAAATGTAAAACTTGGTGAAATGATTTGTGTGTCAGTACTTTTCCAGCACATTTTAGCAATACCGTGATAATACTGATAACCGTGTTCATTTTGGTCACTATGATCGTGATAAGAAATGTTCATACCGTTACATCCCTACAATGTTACAAAAGATATTTATTTCAAATAAATTCTGTTCTTTTGAACTTTATTCATCAAAGAATTTTAAAAAAAAATGTATCGCGGTTTCCACATTAGTATTAATCAGCACAACTGTTCCAAAAACATTAATAATTATGTTTCTTGAGCAGCAAATCAGCAATTTAGAATGATTTCTGAAGGATCATGTGAGACTGAAGATTGGAGTAATGATGCTGAAACTAAAACCAAGTGAAGTCACGAATGAAACCGAGTTAAATTGACATGTTATTTTAGATGATGCAGGGTGGATGTCAAAATGTTCACTGAATAACACTGTAGTGAATCAGCTCATGGGTAAATATGAATAATTAATCATAACTAGTTATAATTAATTATAAATATGTAGATCCGCTGTAAATATTTAGCTGACCTCTAAGGGTCAGCTGTCTTGTCAATTCTAAGAACGTTGGTTTCCTGGTTAAGGGAAATAACTTTTTACTGTACAATTCTATAAGCTTGTATCGTAAATCTGCATGATTAGTGACTCCAGTTATGAGCAAACAATAAACAACGTCAAGTGTGATACAAGTAAGACTTTATTAACTACATAAACACTTAAACTGGTCTAACATACTACATAAACACTTAAACTGGTCTAACATACACATACACACACACATACAGTTTGTATAGGAAAGGGTTAAAGCTTAACGCAGTACAGAGAAGAGAAATAAGAATATGAAACTATGGTACCATTTGATATTCAGCAGATCTACAGCCTGAAGGCTTCTTAGTTTTCTTAGTTCAAACACACCTTTGTAAGAAGGTGCAAATGATACCTAATGTATCCATTAATAAGACTAAGTTTGAATACATGCACTTCTCGTCTGTCTGAAAAAAAGGCTTGATGCAATCTGAAGGCTTGCGTGGATCTTTGCTGAAGTTGGTTGATGAAAATAACCAGTTTTGAGTCAGAGAATATTGATTGAAAAGGAAAGGACAAGGCCGAAGCCTGGCACAAGCTTAGGATGTCCTGGAGCATTTGTAGTTCACATCTTCTCAGAATTCAACCAAACCACCGACTAATGGGCGGGTCACTGGTGTGAGGCCTTTAAAGTCTGCGAAGATTCATGCCTCTCAAGAGGGCTTGTCCAATGAGGAAGACGGAAATCCCAAGTGGGAGTTTTGAGATACTGGGGAGTTTTATGACTCTTTGTGTGGAAGCATGGTACTTTGCATATAGAACTTGAATCAAAATTACTAAAGATTCTCAGGACACTAATATATTGCCTATGTACCAACATATAATATACACTCTCGTTTAGATCATCAGAAGACTAATTCATAGATACTAAACATTGTAGGGTTTTTGTTTGTTAAACAAATAATATATGTAAGATGACAGCAATGAGTGTTTCGATCATAAGCCTGCATAAACAGTATAAAATCTCAAAGACAACATACACGATGATCTGAAGGGTATGTGTGTTCATTCAAAGGTTTTCCTATGAATTAATTAGAAAAGAGTCCATTTCTACTGTGCACTGTGTCTCTTCCTTAAGAAAAAGGCAGTGATTTTCCCTACTTACATTCCATTAGGTCGTAAATGTATCTGGTGTCAGGGTTGCCATGGTAACCAGGGGGGCCTGGTGTCGTTGCAGACATCCTGGCATCCAGTTTATTGGGTGAGGGGACTGTGACGATTTGTTAATCTAATGAATAACTGATTTGTTAAATCAAATGAAAAATTGTGTTTGATTGGTCCAGACGCTACAACACTTTAAATTTTGTTCTGTTTCTCATCCAAAGCTGTTCCATGACATTAGAAGGCTTGGAATATAACACACAATATGGATGGATTATTGTATGGATTATTATTATGATACACATCCTTATTCACTTAAATTCTAGGCTACTGAAATAATGACCAGGACAGTCTTCAAAAATTCTAATTTTTGAACAGTTTTGAACATCAGTTTTGAACAAGTGAACGATAGAATTGTCATTTTTTGGGAGAACTATTCCTTTAATCTCTGTCCTGTTTTTTTCCCTTGGAGTGTGGCCTTCCTGTAATGTCAGCAATATATCTTCCTGTGACTCGACAGCAAGGATGTTGTTATAGTTACAGGCATTAGGTTCGACCCCCCTCTCCCTTCCCCCTGAGGTCACAGGAGAGTATTTCCCAATAGACTTAGTGATAGGTTGTGAGTCATGCTAGAGAACTTCTATCGGCTTAACAACTCTAATGAGCCTTTAAACCAACCTGTTCAATCTCTTCAGCTCTCTGCTTTCAAACCGTAACTTCCTCTATTTAATACTGCATCTCTAGCGTGCTCTGTCTCAACCTCTCCAGATTGACTAATAAAGGATTGATTGTTATCATGCAATTGAGTAGGAGGTGTTCAGGCCTGCAGTGGTTTTCATTTATCTGTCCTCATATGATCTCATACTGTTAGGATTTGTTCACACTGCACTTTTGTCTTTGGGAAAAGTGTAAATTTTCCCTCTGCTCTTGTCTATCATGACATCTTGCCATGGTGCTGCATGACTGATGCACACAAGACAACATAAACACAGGTGGTATTGCTGAATTTGGCATGTTTATGCATGTTCTATTCAAAATAGTTCACTGTTTCACTATTCTTACTAGTTTACAGCTGTGAATTTTGTGTGATTAAAAACCTATTTGTACCCACTGAAGAAAAAAAAAATCTGTCCTGCTTCTAACTTCTAATTCCAATCCAGGGGTACTTGGAAACATTCAAATTTTGTATTTTTAAATCAAAAATAATGACTTAAAAATATCAGGGCTATCAAAAGATGAATATAATCACAATTAATGTCTTGTTTTTAGTTAATGTGAATGTTAACACGTGCCGTTTTAAGGAAAGAAACTAATATGTAAGAGTTATGCGTACAGCATTGAGTTTGGAATAAACCTACGCTAAAATGTCTATTTTACATATAAATGAAGACACCGGGCAGATGTAGATTTCTGCCACACTCTTGACTCATCCCATTCGCACTTCTCTTTTCTTCACAACAATGTAACTAACGCCAGATGCTATTGAGCTCTAAACTGTCAAAACTTGTGAAACACAAACAAACTGTGCCTCATTAAAGGGACAGTCTTTTTTTTCAAGACTGCATGGTTATCAGCATTGGTTAATTGCATGTTTAATTGAACATTCTCATTTAGTCTTTTTTTACATTTCGATTACATTTGCCATCTAATACTAACAATCGCAATCTTTAACTACACTAATGATTTTATTAACAACACTTAAACATAATCTTTAGCAAGTCTCAAAATTAGTATACATTTTTCATACGTACATATGAAGTCACTTGTAATAGATTTTAGTTTTTAGTGTTTTATTCTTAATTTATTTAGACAAATAGTTTACCATTTTAATATCTGCAGTTTATTGGTTATCAACCAAAAATGAAAATAATTATTAATTTATTGACTGTTAAAATAACGATTATTTTTAATTCTACAAAAAAATGGTCTTGCGGTCTTGCATTCTAATATATATTCATAATAACCATATGTGACCCTGGACCACAAAACCAGTCATAAGGGTCAATTTTTTGAATTAATAAGCTTTCCATTGATGTATGGTTTGTTAGGATAAGATAATATTTGGCCGAGATACAACTATTTGAAAATCTGGAATCTGAGGGTGCAAAAAAATCAAAATACTGAGAGAATCTACTTTAAAATGGTCCAAATGAAGTTCTTAGCAATGCATAATACTAGTCAAAAATTAAGTTTTGATATATTTACGGTAAGAAATTGACAAAATATCTTCATGGAACATGATCTTTACTTAACCTAATGATTTTTGGCATAAAAGAAAAATCTATAATTTTGACCCATACAATGTTTTTTGGCCATTGCTAAAAATATACCCAAGCGACTTAAGACTGATTTTTGTGGTCCAGGGTCACATATGTAATAATGTTTGTTAATATTCTTAAGGCAATTAATATATATTGTTAACAAGAATATCTAACGTTGTTGTTAACATTATTGGGGGTTCTAGGTTAAATGAGAGTCTTAGTGGGTGGTCCCTGTTGGAAAAGATCTATGGAAATTAGTATATTCTGAACAGTTTGTGCAGCATTAATCAGTACTTTGATTCCCATCATGCAATGGTATTTCTTGCTCAGTGGTTGTCACATGCCAGATGACGAGCTACTTTATGGGTCACATGAATCTCTGCCGTCTCGCTTCCCATTTCCCCTCCTGCAGGAATACAGCACAGGCCCAAAGCTCAGGAGCAGCACGTAGACCCACCTCTTCTTTACATCAGCATTGCAGGGAGGAGACTGTACGGTTGTTTTCACAAGAGAAAGGAAAGCTGAGGAGACGTGTTCATTTCTAATGAATAGGTTTTCCCAACATCTTCGCTGTAGTCTGGATGTATTGCGTTTTAAAGGGCAACAATCTCAGGTTCTCTCTTCTTTCTCTTTGGGTTTTTGCAACTCCCAGTACGCTTACGCTAACGTGCCTCACCCACTGCCTTAGCAACCGTGATCTGCCTTACCAGGTGAGTAGTGTCTTGGCAACAACAATGACAGCTGCTTTGTGTCCCTGTGTCAGGCTAGGAAGAGTAAGGAGCCTCTCAAATTCTTGAAGGTTTGCAATGTTGTTGCACCTCAGAGTGAACTTACTTTTTGTCTTATTTTTAGTTTTGAATTCCATGTTCGTTGTGTTTGCTAAAGCAAGCTACTATGCTAATACTTATGATTAGTGATGAATACTTCACAGTAAGTATTAAACGTTGGTGTGTAACTCATATGACACTGTTTGTGCTACGAACTTGAATGATCCCTCAAATTATGTGGTCTGCTCTTACTTTCCTTAGAGATAACACGTATGATTTCACCTGGTGGCCGAGACACATTAAACCGACATCAAAGAGCTAGTGGCAATGGAAACCTATTGCAATGTTTCATCAAGTTGCCTACATTTGGGGCGGAAATGTTGCACTTGAGTACACCGCAAAGACACGGCCAACTAGTATGTGTGTTCAGCACCTGTGTGAGTGGAAATAACTCTCCATATCACAAGGTGGCAATAGTCTGTATTTGTCATTCAAACTGAAAGGTGGACCCAAAACAAAGCAACTGTGTGCGCCCTCCTGACTTGTTCGGTTTCTTGATGTCACTTCCGTTTTTCTTCTTGTACACCGATTCGCTTAGTTGAACTGCCAATCAGAGTGATCTCTCTCTCCAATGGGCTCTGCCGACAATTCCACATGCTCAACTGGTTGAAAAGCTACCGATGCAGGGTCCATCTAGTGCAGAATACACTAGTGGATGTGCACCTGTACTAGCTGTAGGCATATGCTAAGCATTCACATCAAAACTAATGTATGCTTTTGGCTTGATATACTCAAGTGATGTATACTTTCAAACAAGCAAAAAATTCCCATAGACAAATGAAGAAGGGATCTAGGCACACTGATTTGGTTTGATTGCAAAGTCCAAAATTTAATTTGATTCCATCTCCTTGCTCCCATATGATGGATTGTATTATTTGGCTTCGAATCGTGGAACATTTATTTAATCAACATGAGTACTATCATGAGTATTGGCAAAAATGGAAAGCGTTGTTCACTTCACATTTTGATTTATGGTTTTACCCCATACACATATGGCATTTATGACTCTCAGAAGAATAAATCAGTTGAGCAAGAACAGCTAGGTTCTGGAAGTAAACAACAATAAGTCAATGTGATTTTTAATCTAGTTTTTGAAAAATATAGTACCTTGCACACCCGAATCTGTAGCAGGGCTCTGCCGCCAATTCAACATGTTCAATCAGTCGAAAAGCTACTGACGGGGAGTCCATCTAGTACCAACAGTGTAGAGCACACTTATTTTCCACATTCCACTCTACTTGCTGTAGGTATTCGTTAAGCATTCACATCAAAACTGAAGTATACTTTGGGCTTAATGTGCACAAGGGAAGTACACTTGAGGCTTTAAAACAAGCCGAAATCCCATTGACTTCCAATGAGGAAGAGATCTGAGCCTAGATATCTAGAGACCAGAATATCATAGAGACTAATGTTGGATAAGTAAGCAGCCATCTAAAAACCACACAAAACACCTTAATACCCACATAGCACATGCTAAAAATGTCTTAGCAACCACATAGCAATGCCCTGGCAACCACCTAGAGCACCATAGCATTTGTTTTGCCCATGTTTGTGTGTTTTGCCCATTGCAAGCACCACTCTCTGAAAAATCTGATTATCTATGCAGTCCATCTCAACTAATTTGGTTAAATCTGAGCTAACATCTTGCTCTAGCTGATGTCCGTTGCCTCAACTTGAATACTGTTAAGTGAAACTGCCATTGTTTAAATCTTTGCAAGTGGGCTAAGCAGATTTACTACACGCAAGCCGTTCTATAGGTTCCTAGTCCCGTTATGTATGTTCCTGAAGGCAATGTGGATGTTTGGCTCAGTGAGAGAAGCAAATAAAACTCGGTTTGAGGAGATGTTTGGTTCAGTTGGCCGTGTAACTTCTACAGTGCATTCTGGGTCCAGTTCACATGGTGTTTTATGGGAGTTGGTAGGGAATTCATTCTTTTTCCTAGAGATGTTGGAAAGTCGTAGAGTTTTCTTCGCCACCTCACATTTACAGTGACTTGAGTTATTCGTGAAGGGTTCCAAGAACAGTGTCTTTTCATGTTTGATCAATTATACAAACACACTCATCTTAACAGGAGAAGTTTTGTTCCCAGACTTCTGTTCTCATTCTTGTGATGTGTATCTCTCTGTAGGATGCGTGAGGACATGTCGAGCGTGGTGTGTGTGAAGGAGACGGATGGGCAGGGGGACCCCGGAGAGAAGCTGTCCCAGGATGAGCTGCTATGTCGGACACGGGAGGTCATGCAGGGGCTGGAGGCGCTCCGTGCTGAACATCAGACCATCCTGGAGGGGCTGATGGGGACCTTGCACTGCCTCAAACAGAGCCAGGAGGGTCGTGCTGTTGAGGAGAAGACAGCCATGATCCAACGCTCTATGGAGATGCTAGAGCTGGGCCTTAGCGAAGCACAGGTGCAGTGTGGAAATGCTTCCAAAGTGGGATGAAATGGGGAAATGTTTTTTTTTTTATAAATTAACTTGAAACCATAGTAACAGAAAGGCTACTCTCTCTTTTTCTTTCTTTTATCGATCGGTGCAGGTGATGATGGCTCTGTCAGGGCATCTGAGTGCAGTGGAGGCAGAGAAACAGAAGCTTCGAGCACAGGTACAAACACAGACACACTGCACCACATCAAAAATTAAATCGTGCTCTTGGGTTCAGTGGCGCACAGGTACAAAAATTTGGTTTGATTGCAAGATCCAAACTCAAATTCAATTCCATCCCACTGCACTAATTTGATATGTTTTCACATTGTATTTCACATTGTATTATTTGGTTCCAAGTTGTGTCAACAAGTCAGTTTTTTTAAATTAAATTAAAATCACATTAATCAAATTCTTGGCTAGTTACTAAATTACAAACAGTTACCAAGAAATAGGGCTGGACGATATGGCCTAAATTTATATCACGATATATTTCTTAATTTCGGTCGATACGATATAATTCTGATATCGATATGAACACTATTTAAAACAGCCTTGTAAAAACTGCCAAGAACGCCCACAACAGATGTCTGTGCATACAAACTTATGAAAAATGAATTTGCCAACTATGAAACCTACTCCTATAAAACTACATAATATTTTAGGAAAAAAATGGCACAAATAAATAAATGTTCACCTTTTATTGGTATTTTTTCTCTTTAGCCCTTCATACAAACAAGAATGTGAATGAAATCACTGTCAAATAAACTATCAGACTCACCTTATAATTCTTAATAGCTTCAACACTACCTGTCAAAAGTTTGCAACAATTATGATTTTTTTTGTTTTTGAAAGAAGTTTTTTATGCTCACCAAGCCTGCATTTATTGATCCAAAGTACAGCAAAAACAGTAACATTTGAAATATTTTTACTATTTAGAATAAATGTTTTCTATAAATAAATATTTTAAAATGTAATTTATTCATGCGATTTCAAAGCTGAATTTTTAGCATCATTACTCCAGTCACATGATCCTTCAGAAATCATTCTAAGATTCTGATTTGCTGCGGCCAAAAATAATTATTATGATGTTGAAAACAGCCGAGTAGATTTTTTTCAGGTTTCTCTGATGAACATAAAGTTCAGAAGAACAGCATTTATATTAAATAGAAACCTTTTGCAACATCATAAATGTCTTTACTGTCACATTTGATCAATTAAATGCATTCTTGCTAAATAGAAGTATTAATTTCTATATTATAGTATGAAAGGACATCTTACTGACTCCAAGCTTTTGAATGGTATAATGTTACAAAAGCTTTTTATTTCAGATAAATGCTGATCTTTGGATCTTTTATTCATCAAAGAATACTCAATGATATGATAATCAGCAAATCCGCATATTAGATGATTTCTGAAGGATGTGACACTGAAGATTTGAGTAATGATGCTGAAAATTCAGCTTGATCACAGGAATAAATTACATTTTAAAATAGATTTAAATATAAAAATATTCTAAATGTACGTTTTTGCTGTACTTGGACAAATAAATGCAGACTTGCGTGAGCAGGAAGAGATTCTGTAAAAAAAAAAAAAATCTTACCGTTCAAAACCTTTGACTGGTAATGTGGAGGCTGATTATTCTTATAGATTGAAACAAATGTGCTTCAGCCAGAAAAAAAAAAAAAGGGTATGAAAAGTGCTCAGAAAAGTCGCTGCAGAAAACAAAAAAATTGTTGCTGGAGACGGGCTTATTTAAAATGCAAACTGAGTGTCTGCCAGCAGGAGGCGCTGTAAGAGTGCTAGAACAAGCGGTTTCTCCAGTAACGGCTGTAAACAAAGCAGCTCGGCTCATGAACGCTACTTTATCAGATAAAATGAAAATGTCATCGAAACTTTTCTGAAGACAGTCCTTTCCCTTCAGAGATTCATATAAAACACCCGCGCCGCGTTTTGATTTTGAAACGTGCAGTGCTCATGTTTATTCAACGAAGTCAAACGCCACAAATAAATCTATGTATGGGAAACACTGGTAATGTATGTTGAAATATCGGAAATGTGTTTAAAAATCATATCACCGTTATCGAAAAGAATTATATCGCGATACATATTGATATTGAATTATTGTCCTGCCCTACCAAGAAATAGCATATACCGTAAACAAGTATCCTGTTAAATTTACGGTAAAAACTGGCAGCAGTTGTTCACTGTAAAAATATTACATGATTGCATATTAGTGCCTGTTTTACTTATAGTGATATATTGTTAGTATACCAATCTGCATGAACTTCCAAAATCTGCTTTTTACTTTCAAATGTAGTGATACTGTAAGTCAAGTCACCTTTGTTTCTGTAGCGCTTTATATAGAGTACAGATTGTGTCAAAGCAGCTTCACAGTGATAAACTGGAAAACAGGCAAATCAATTATGGAAACAGAACTATGGAGTCAATTCACCATAATAATACAGGTGGTGAAATAGAAAGATTAATTAATTATAAGTGGCCTGTCCATAAAGCAGGGCCATACACAAAAAATACACACTGAAATTACAACACTGAGATAATGCATTAAACAATTAAATAACATATATGTAACACAAACACATCTTATTGTACGTTAATGTAGAAACAAAACATGATTTCACACAAGGAATGTCTTTTTTTCAGTTTTTCAGTGTAAATGATATGGTAATTTATAGTTTTTACTTCCAAAAACCATACAGTTGACAGTATTTTACAGTAAAATTACATAAAATGCAAGTTTTCACTGTATATGGTAAGGTATATATATATACAGTATATATGTATGGTAATATATATTATTTTTTTTTATGACTCATTATTAATAGTTTTGCTTCATGCATGTCCCTCATTAAAGATTAGAAATATAAGATAATGTTTTTGGCTTATAATGCTCTTATTCACCTCTGTGCTGGTTGGTTTGGTTTATGGATTTATTGAGGATTTTTCTTTTAATGACTATGGGGAAAAGAAAGGGGAAAATATTTCCTGAAGTAGGGCTGCTGAAAAAGTGGGCTGTTGCTGTTCGCTTCCACAAATGAGTATAAAAGCTCTAGTGTGAAAATGCCCTGAGGCTGCTTTTCCTGTTCTCCAGGTGCGGAGGCTGTGTCAGGAAAACCAGTGGCTGAGAGACGAGCTGGCAGGAACCCAGCAGCGGCTGCAGAAGAGTGAGCAGAGCGTGGCCCAGCTGGAGGAGGAGAAGAAACATCTGGAGTTCATGAACCAGCTCAAGAAATATGACCAGGACCTCAGCCCATCAGTGAGACTCGATCTTGTTTTCCTCCTGAAGTCTATCATAGAGCCTTTATCTCTGTGTATCTTTTTTTCTGAAGTCTCACTCTGTGCTTCTCTCCACCTCTTTCCACCTCACACTCATCAGGATGATAAGGACTCTGATTCCAGTAGGGAGACACTGGATGATCTTTTCCCAGATGAGCAGGATGAGCCGGGCCATGGCAGTAAGTAGCACTCATCTCCGGTCCTCTGACCTGGCAAAACACAGGACACATAGAAAAGTCAAATTCAAAATATAGACCTGTCCCAATTAAAACACTATGGTATGAAGTACTATTGACATACCATGATACTAGAAAGCGGTAACCACTCAGGCTAATGGTATACAAGTCTCAGCAAAGTCAGAGACCACTAGTAAAAAAAGTT
Source organism: Sinocyclocheilus anophthalmus (assembly GCA_018155175.1). Lineage (NCBI taxonomy): Eukaryota > Metazoa > Chordata > Actinopteri > Cypriniformes > Cyprinidae > Sinocyclocheilus > Sinocyclocheilus anophthalmus. Next base: position 212,741 of record JADLZN010009174.1, on the reverse strand, counting down.
TCTAATTTTAAACAATTTGTCACAAATTTGCTTACATTTGTTTTAATGTGACAAAAAAATAAATAATAATGAAATAAATGATAATTTATAAATATAATAAAATTATAAATATATTTATCTATTTTTAATTACATTTCTACACTAACATTCAGAACGTTGGATTCAGGAAGATTTTAAGAAGTCTCTTATGTTCACCAAGACCGCATTTATTTGACCAAAAATACAGTAAAAACAGTAATATTGTGAAATATTAAAACAATTTAAAATAACTGTTTTCTATTAATATATTTTAAAATGTAATGTATGCCTGTGATTTCACAGCCATTTCTCCAGTCTTCATTCCGAAATAATTTTAATATGCTGTTTGGGTGCTCAAGAAACATTTCTTACACAGTATATTAATAGCTTAATATTTTTGTGAAAATCGTGCTACTTTTTTTTCAAGTTTCTTGAGAATAGAAAGTTCAAAAGAGCACATTTTATTTGAAATAGGAATATTTTTTTAACAAGTCTTTACTGTCATTTTGGATTAATTTACTGCATACTTTCTGAATAAAAATATTAATTTCTATAAAAAAATTAACTTAATGACTCCACATTTTGAACAGTAATGTATATTAAATAAATCTCTATATTTATATAAATGTATATTCACACAAACAAATATTCTATTTATATCTGGGTTTAAATGAGACAATCACAGATTTTCAATGTGGTCTCAGACTTTTGTACCCCGCTGTACTTCACTGTAGTATGATATCATATCACCATCTGATACCATCACCGTGCACTGACATTTTTCATTTTAATATTTAAAAAATGTGCAATGACCTCGAAATATAATTTTCTTGAGAGTGGAAAAATATATTACATTCATTTGACATATATTACATTCTCCTCTTACTCTTTTCGTATCCGTATATTTTACCACAATTGTATTTTAGTCAACTAAAAAGTGTAAATTATGGAAAACTAAAATGTGCAGTGGGTTGATGGGGGAAGGGAAACAAACAACAGTTCCTTTCCTTATTTTCTGCTAGAAAGAGTTTCCTGTCTTGTATTTCCTTTCATCCCCTCCACTTTCTCTGTTCTCCTGCCTGATAATTGGCTCATTGACTGCAGAGCAGGATCAAAGGGCAGCGTGGGCCGTGTTGTGACAGAGAGCGCTCCAGTGCACGGGAGTTTGCGGCATCATATGTCGCAGGCTGACACTGCCGAGTCCTGAGCGTGCTCAGATTAGCCCTCATTCTGACACATGAATGCCAGACGGCTGTTTCTCTCTCAGTGATGCATCCCTGCAGTAAATGATCTCCAGCAGGCGTTTTCAAAGAGGCCGACATTAATCTGCTCTAAGAAAGATCGCATTAATCTCTTCTTCTCATTCCTGAAGTGCTGCCAATGTAATCCTTTCACTGTCACTTTGCCATGTTTTTAATCATTTTTAGTTTATTTGAGTTGGCTAATTTGAAGTTAGCTTCGGTCTTTTAAGTCTGAGGCAAGTTCACATCGGGAAATACATGCTTTTAGATCTTGTGCCTATAAGTGACAGTAAGAAGTGCTTAGAAAGAAGCTACTTGTTGACTTTTGCTAATTGACCATCTTAACTCAAACACACAGATTTTGTTCCAGAAGAAAGTTAAATGTCTGCTGCTGTCTACATTGGCAGCATCTGAAATGAAACCTGAAAAGAGAGATTTGAAACACCCTGCTTTAACAGCATCTCTGTTAGTGATCACTCATGAGAACCACACAAGACACTTCAATTCCAGTACCAAATTATTACATTCCAATAGCGGGGCCATTCAAGGGCCTCAGTAAACTTCTGCTGGGCCTCAAGATGACTTAAAAGTATTTAAATGAAATCAGATTTTTTTTTAAATATATATTTTGTGTGTTATAATTTTTCATTATTATTACAAGTATTATTAATATATTACAGTAATCTAACTAATGAAAATATGCATGAAATCAAGTGTAATCTGTAATCATATTTCTTTTCTCCCGTCAATAATTATTGTTTTTATTTAATTTAATATCAACACTCTTAGTTTCTGTTAATAAAAAAGTTGGAAAACATAATTACAGCAGAAATACCACAAATATCCAAACCTACTGATTGTGTGGGGCCTTCAAATACTGTGTTGGACAATGGGGGGCCTTCCAAGTCAGAAAAGTTGAGAAACTCTACCATAGTCTGATATTAGCATGTTGCTAATCTAACAAAATATCTGTAAGCATTTTAGTGCTTATTAGAATTTTGAAGTAAAAGTTTTATATTTAGATGTTGAATGAAATATTTTATCTCTCAACATTTTTCACTGAGTTTGCCAAAGTGCATTCTGGTATTTCCTTATATTTCTTGATATATACCACAAATACTAAAGCGATGCACCTTTGAAGGCACTATCATTGCTGCCTCTACTGTGTGGAACACCATTTGTTTTGGGTCCGTCATGCCTACAAATACTGTCTAGGTAGGCAGCTCACTAGGTATGGGAACTAAGGTTGGGCCAATAGATGATACCATCGTCCATCACGATGACTGACAAACATCATGATTTTGAACCGGCATCGTGATCCACAACCTCCCCCCCAACCCACACCGTCTGCGTGCAGCCCAATTTTTTGTGACCATGCAGACCATGCAGGTTGTTTTCAATGTTTTGGCAGATAGCGATCTAGCGAAACAGCCATAGACACAGCAGATATTTAGTTGTAAGACCAAGTGTTATACATTTTGTTTTACCATATCTCATTCTCTCTTGCCCCACCAGTCCAGCCTCCTCACAGCAGTGCAGTAGCAGCAGCGCAGCAGGGCGGTTACGAGATCCCCGCTCGTCTCAGAACCCTCCACAATCTGGTGATCCAGTACGCCTCGCAGGGCAGGTATGAGGTGGCCGTTCCTCTCTGCAAACAGGCTCTGGAAGATCTGGAGAAAACATCTGGACACGATCATCCTGATGTAGCCACCATGCTCAACATTCTCGCCCTCGTCTACAGGTCAGCAGAAAACTTCAGCTTTGTAATATATATTTGTTCACTGTCCGCTCAGCTGACTTTACTGTATAGTTTTAAGCATGTTAGTCACAAGTACTGCTCACGTATGTGGACTACCATTCAAAAGTTTGGGGGCATTAAGATTTAATTTTTTTTAAAGGGGTCATATGATGCTATTTTAAAGATCATGATTTTGTGTATTTGGTGTAACAGAATATGTTGACATGCTTTAATGTTCAAAAAATCAAATACTGTACATTATTGTAGGTCCTCTATGCCCCACCTCTCTCAAACACGTCGTTTTCAACAAAGCACCCTCCTTTGACAAGCGCAGTCTGCTCTGATTGTCCAGCTGAACCAGTGCATTGTGATTGGTCGAACACCGTAAGCACTCGTTGGAAATGTAACGCCCTTACCATAATCGCTAGCTTCAGCTTTCAAAGTAAATATCAAGACAGTTAATAATGTCCTTCGTTTTACCATCAGTTCAAGCCCGAAAGGCAACAGAGTCACGTGACAGACACAGTGATGATGCAGTACACAAGCTGCGGTTAAGACAGCTGACGTGCTATGATTTCTGACAGGCAGTTCACTCTCCTGTGATGTGACCCTGTTCCCCCCACACACACACACACACAACCACACACACGACGGTTTTACCTGCGCTGCGCAACTCGCTTGAACAGTCAATAGCAAATACTTAAACTAATAACAAAACATACTTACAGTCGCTGATTCAGAACGCCAGATTGTCATAGCAAAGTTCGGAATTTATCCTTTTTTCTTTTTTTTTAGAAATAGAAATAAAGAAAATTTGTGCTCAGCCAGCCTTGTACTCTTCTAGGTTAAAAAAACTGTCGTCCATAAAATGCGTTGCATAAATTTGAACATCTGGGTTGTGCTGTTCTGTTGGAAATAAATCTTAACCAATGATTCCTAATTGCATCTACTTTCGGAAGGCCAAATAAATTGCTTTTGCTTTCGCACTGAATCACACAGCGTCTCCCTGACATGGCTGCATCAACAACACTACTGCGGTTCCTGACACCACGCCTTCTTTCTTTGCGTGCACATTTGCTAAATATTTGCTAATATTTCCACATAGTGAGGTAGATATGTGGGGGCGTGTTAGAACGAGCCGTTTTAGGAGGGCTCATATCTCTTTGGATTTGAGACTTTAGTCTTTGCAACTTTACAGATCTTTATGCACCAAGAGCTTGTAACACTCCAAAGAGAAAGGAAAAATTGAAATCGCATCATATGACCCCTTTAAACCGCACTGTGGTATCAACAAGTGCTTCAAACAAATAGGTTGAGAACCTCATCATCTATAGCTTTTGTTGTAAACTATGGTAATATCTGGTTTGCAAAGCATTTGGGACATTAGGCTATTGTGCCATCACCCTGTTGCCATGGAAACAGCTTTTTTCTGAAAGACCTTAGCAACAGCCCTTTGTTGCACAACGAATTGCAGTAGATTGATTTGAATGTGATTTCTGCTCTTCAGGGACCAGAATAAATACAAAGAGGCAGCAAACCTCCTTAATGATGCACTGGCCATCAGAGAGAAGACCCTGGGCAGAGACCACCCTGCGGTAAGAACCTGTCTTACACTCATCAGTGTGTCTGGCTCTATGTGCTCTCCACATTACAGGAAAAAACAGTGTAAACAGCCTGTCTCTGCTGTGTGTGAGAGCATGTTGTGTGTTTATATTGAAATAAGCAGCACAGGCTGCTGACGTTTATTGAGTTTGTCATGTGAAGCTTATGTCTTGCCCTCCCATCAGGACCAGCGTCCCACAATTCTCTGCAGAGGTTAGATACTTTAACACCTCTTATAGACCTGTCTTCTGTTTCATTCTCTATCTTCTACCTGGCTGCTTCCTAAAGCTGGATGATGTATTGATTTTTCACAAAATGTATTCATGATGATTTTTGGGCAATATGAAATTGAGGAACATTGTGAGTTTCGTAATGATTTTAATACACTTTTCAAACAGGTATCACAATCCTCCAGACTAAATACTTGCACTTCATTATTTGTTTTGCATATCACTCAAAAAACATATATATATATATATATAATATATATTATATATCAAAGTCTTTGAATATAATATTTGTGATGGATTTTTGATGTATTATTACGTGTACTGTTATACTGGTGAGTGTAAATTAAAATGTTTAAATATAATTTTTCATTGTGTGCATTGTGAAAAACTGGAAAACATGCCTGGATTATTTACTTTCTTTTGACTTTTTTTAGTGCTTACATGAAACATTCTGAATCTAGTATTTGTCTGAAATTGCTATTTGATAACACCGTAATAAATATCAGAATTAATACATAAATATAGTATTATGACTATAATATAAATATGTAATATCAAAAGACAAAATATTCGCTATATATCGCCCAGCCCTACTGTATCTCTTTTCCTTTTTCTCACTCTTGCCGTCTGTCACACAGGTATGTGTCTCACATGCACTGAGGTGTCTAAATCAAAGTTTGATGAGAACACATCTGTAACACAGCACAGGGTGTTTGTGTGTATGCTAGTGTGCTAGGCAGCCCACAATGGGGACATTTCACCTTGATCAGATTTCCAGCAAGTAATCATTTTCAGTAAGATGAAATGACTGCTTGTATATAAATGATTGCACCAATTCACAATTGTTGATTTGTTCTTTTGATTGTTGTATTTTACTTTTGTAGCTGTATGACTGAAATATATCTATGGCTATAAATATATATATTTTATGTTTTCCTGCATATGCAGGTGGCTGCCACATTGAACAACCTGGCCGTTCTTTATGGCAAACGAGGGAAGTACAAGGAAGCAGAGCCTCTGTGTAAAAGGGCACTGGAGATCAGAGAGAAGGTGGGTGAGAGGTCAACCTGATGAATCATGTGTATGACTTTGTAATAACTTTAGTCTTTATTCCCAATCGGTTTTGCAAAGCATAACTCGTATTCTCAGTTCTGTATATTGCCTTTCTCTCTCTCTGTTTCATCCCTTTCATTAAAAGAATAAAGCATCAAACTTCAGAAACTTTAGTTTTGTGAAAAGAGTCTCAAACATCTTGGAAATGTTTATGTTCTGAGCTCTAAGCAATGAAGCTGAAGAAACCCTATTTATTTTCTTAGGGGTTATTACTATTCTGCATTAACTTTTAAAATGCTAAACTTTGTGAACTTAAAAAACCTGAAATTACACACAAGCCTCTTTTTCAAGTTGTGTTTGTAGAGATCAGGAAGACTGACACCTATCTTTCCAAAATAGGACCTCTTGAGAAGGACTTACTATTTCAGTTGACTATTTTCTGCTACTTGGAGTTTTATTGTAATCTTCCCCTTCCACAGTCCTCTGTCCAACTTTTTTCTCCTATCCAAAAATACTACATTGCAGAACAGCACACCTGCAGCAGCCACACAGCCTCTGTGCAGATGAGGATGGTGTGCCTAGACACGCTGTGTCACAGATTTATTTCAATCTCTTTATGGAGAGTTTTCTTCTAAGCCTGTGTGATAAAGCTCTTACTGGAAGTCTTGAGAGTCTTACTCCGAGTGCTGCGTCTCACACATGCAGAGCTGAGAGAAAGAGCTTAGACAACCTGCTGAATCCAAACCCTCGTCGCTTCACTTCTGCAGACATTTCACATTGTCCTTTCTTGGGCGGTATTAACAAAAACCTACACTACCTTTCAAAAGTTTGGAGTCAGTAAGATTTGTTTGTTTGTTTTTAAAGAAATTAATACTTAAATTCAGCAAGGATGCATTAAATTGAGCAAAAGTAACAGTAAGAGAGTAGACATTCATAATATTTCAAAAGGTTTCTATTTCAAATAAATGCTACTCTTTTGAACTTTCTGTTCATCAAAGAATCCTGAAAAAATGCATAATGCTTTTAATAAAAATATGAAGCAAAATGATTTCAGAAGAAACGTGACACTGAAGACTGGAGTAATGGCTGCTGGCTGCGGTATCAGTTACATGTTAAAATATATTCAAATAGACAGTATATATAAAATTGTAAAAATATAAGCGGCCATTTATACAGAATGCATTTTGCTTTAAAAAAAAAAAAAGAAGTGGGGAGCAGGTAGTGGAATAAAAAAATGAAAGGTCTAGAGATCTTTTTTAAAATTTGAACTACTTTTAACTTGAGCACCACTATTTTAGAACAATGTCATGCGCAAGACATTGCAAAAGACGTGAGACACAAATGCAATGATCAAACACATCCATTTATCAAATTTTTACATAGAAAAACTATAGAAAAGCAGCGCAGTGAAATGCAAAAACACAAGTGCTTTAACTTGAGCATTTTATCTTTAAAACACCGTGTCATGCACAAGGTGCTGCAAAAGAAGCGAGGCGCAAGTGCAGCAGTCAAATCTAGTGCATATTTACATAGAATAACAATGCAAAAGTTGGACAGTGAAATGCGAAAAAGTGAGATGGAAAAAAACGCAAGGTCTAGAGATGCATTTTTTTTTTAAAAGGTTGAAAAACGTTTTACTTGCAGCATCTTGCGCATGACAGCGTTCTGAAAACGTGGCACTTTTTAGAATGCTGTATCGTGCAAGACGCTGCAAAAGATGTGGCCAGACACATCTGTCTAGTGCAGGGGTAGGCAAGTTCAGTCTTGGAGGGCCGTTGTCCTGGAGAGTTTAGCTCCAACCCTGAAAAAAAAAACTCGTCTGCCTATTGCCTTAGTAATCCTGAATACATTGATTAACTTGTTCAGGTGTGTCTGATTAGGGTTGGAGCTGAACTCTGCAGAGCTGTGGCCCTCCAGGAGTTGAGTTTGAGACAGCTGACATAGACAATAGAAAAACAGCACAGTGGAATGCAAAAACTCGTTCTGTGTGAATGGCCCTTCAGAGTAGCTATTTTAACTAATAGACCTAACCTCTCCAAACAGCCGGTCTGTGGGTGGGTGTAAACTGCTACAATCAGTGTAAGACAAGATAATGTCTCAAGCAGCTGAATAACCTGCCGTGTGTTTGTTTTTGTTTGTCAGGTGCTAGGAAAGGACCACCCTGATGTTGCCAAGCAGCTGAATAATCTGGCCTTGCTGTGTCAGAACCAAGGCAAGTATGAAGAGGTGGAGTACTACTATCAGAGGGCCCTGGAGATCTACCAGACCAAACTGGGCCCTGACGACCCCAATGTGGCCAAGACCAAAAACAACCTGGTACAAACCCACTCACACTTCACACTCTACATTCATTTAAAAATGCAGACTTCCATTTGTGGATATCATTTGTGGATATATGCATTTCTGAGAATGTTTAGAGAAAACAAAACCTCCTACAGACTGTCAGAGCTAAATAATAGATTAACTTAGCAATAAAATATCCCATTATAATACCACAGGTTCATTTTGAAATGATGATCTGACTCTGTCAGCTTTTGTTTAAATTTAAGAAATGTATCCATATGGTGTGGAGTCTGCTGTGTTATTTGCTGCAGGATTTCTGTCATCTCAGCGGATTGTACTCATCAGAGATATGGATCATTCAGCTTTTAGTGTAATGGAAGAAGCTTTTAGAGTAAATACTCCTGCTCGGTCTCAGACATCTTTCAGCAGACTGAGGTTTAGGTTTTCTGCCAGTTATGATTAGATGTGCCAATGTATCAGCCACTGATCAGACAATTGTGGATCAAATTAACACCGACTGCAATCAAGCACAAGCACTGCTTTATTTCTAATTAATTAGGTGCTTATATTGTAGTGTATAGGGTCTATCAACTTTTTTTGTAATCAATGAATATACATACTCAAGTGAAATCTGGAACATGTGATTGTTGTTATCTACTAAAAATATTCAAGTAAGTCCATCCTTCTTAATGATCTATTTGTTCTCTTTCTCAGGCTTCCTGCTATCTGAAGCAGGGGAAGTTTAAGCAGGCGGAGACTCTGTATAAAGAGATCCTCACCAGAGCCCATGAGAGAGAGTTTGGCTCTGTAGATGGTACGTGTGCATTTGTTCCTGATCCAAGCATTTTCAGAATATCTTTTATGTTGTTCTCTATAGGGTATTTAAATTTGCTCTATAATATTCTACTCAAAACTACAGCTCACAAACGTTCTAAATAGGGTTTATGCTGTCCGCAGCAGCTCAGCTAAGGACACTGGAATTTACACACAATTCATAATGAAGCTTAACGTGCTCTATAGAGCTGGGGAATATGATTTTATTCATTTTAAATGTGTTATGATGTTGCTGGTAATATAAAGTTAATCATCATCGTGAAAATGGCTATATTTGGCCGTTATGTTTGCTGAAGATTGCTTCATTAGATTAATTTTGTAATCATGAGATCGCTTGAGAGAGCTCAGCCAGAAATGGTTTAATATAGTTTAATAAAATGTTTTAATATTGTCTCTGTCGGTATCTGTTGGCAAGTGCCATTCATTTCCTTGAGTCATTTGAAGCTATTGTCCATAGTTTCAGTGAATCTTTAAAACTGACTAATCAGTTTTGAATTTATTTGTGTCATAACTCAAAAGAGCTCATTATGTGGCATTTTTCTTATCTTAAAATGTTTTAGTAAGAAATATATGTAAATGTTGCTGTTTATTACTGTCCATTGCTATATTAGTGCCTATAGCATGTGATATATAACTATAACTGTGAACATGATAAAAAAAAAACATATTTATAAATAAATATTTCTTTATTTATTTTAATCTAATTAGCTAGATGTTTGTTTAGGAAAATATATCCTGCTCTTTTAAGCCATTTCAGTGAAAATACATAAATATTGATATGTATTCATTCATGTCAGAAGGCTAAAAATATCAAGACAATATTTATATCACCCAGCCCTAATGCTTGCACAGCTTTTTGACTTTTGCACTAGTATCCTCTTTCTTTCTCTTACTAGCTCGCTAGCACACACACACACACACACACACACACACACACACACACTATGGGATAGGTAGAGATGTTGGTCAGTTGTGAAGCTCTAACAGAGAGCTCAGTTGTAAGCTAAAAGCTCCCACTGTGTCTGTCAGTAAACTCACTGATCACCTCAGGCACTAGAACACCATCACTCATTATATTTAACTTAATGTGTGTGTGTGTGTGTGTGTGTGTGTGTGTGTGTGTGTGTGTGTGTGTGTGTGTGTGTGTGTGTGTGTGTGTGTGTGTGTGTGTGTGTTTGGGCTTGAACTGATGCTGTTTTTATGTCCTTGGTTTCCCCCTGCAGATGAAAATAAACCCATCTGGATGCATGCAGAGGAGAGAGAAGAACAGAGCAAGGTGAGGACAGGTCAAGGGTCACATGAGAAGAGTAATGAAGTAATTTGCTGGTAATCTGTTAATGTCAGATTAGTGTGTCAGATAAATGTCAGGTAATTGTGGTGAACACGGTAGAAATGATAACTTTTTAACATTGAATATCAGCCTTGCCCAGATGGTGCTTTCAGTGTTTCTGAGATTTTGAGAGTTAAGTGCTTTCTTTGTTTCAGGGCAAGCAGAAGGATGGTTCTCTGTTTGGAGAGTATGGTGGCTGGTACAAGGCCTGTAAAGTAGACAGGTCAGATATTTCCTCATCTGCTGCATACATTGATACAAACATACACATTTGTTTGTGCAGTGTTACCGCTGCAGCATCACAATGAAGTGTTTTTCTGTCTGACTTTTACCGCCTGCAGCCCCACTGTCACAGTCGGCTCGAAGAATACACGGACAAGATAAACCACACTGAAGAACCTCGGAGCTCTCTACAAGAGACAGGGCAAGTTTGAGGCTGCAGAGACTCTGGAGGAGGCGGCTCTGCGCTCTAGAAAGCAGGTCTGTGTGTGTGTGTGTGTGTACGTGTGTGCTCTGTTAGTCAGATGTAAATGGGTCAACTATGAGTTGAAATCTGTCACTCAGGATTCAATAGGTTTTTATTAAGGCCTCATAAAGGTTTAGCTAGGCATGTAGCCAGGTGTTTAAAGATTTCTGTAATGCTATTACAGTTAAAGCTCTTCTGGCTGCAATTATGTTTATCAGTCTTTCCCTAATGATAGTCTTCTGGGGGTTCATGATAGAAATGGGTTTTGTCAATGCCACAACTAATTGGTAATTATATTAATGTTTATTTTACTTATTATCATTCATTTAATTGTATAGAATTTTATCAAATAAGCCTGATGACATAAGATAGCTTTTCTGTCGAAAGTGGTGTGTTTGTGTATTAATAGTATATTATATATATCCACAACTTAGGCTCATCAAAGCTTTATTTGATCACAAATAAAGTAAAAACTTAATATTGTGAAATATCACATTTTTAAAAAACTTTTTTTAATTTTTAAATATCTTAAAAAATTGGTTCTCCATTTATTATACTGGTTCCTATTCTGTGTCGATTATTTGATGAATAAATTTCATGAACAGCCTTTTTTTTTTAAATAAATTTTTGTAACATTATAAGCGCTTTACTGCCACTTTTTATCAATTAAACCCATCCCTTGCTATATAAAAGTTTTTTTTAATCGACTTACCCCCAGAATTTTGAATGGTGTGGCATCATGGTTTCCAACAAAACTGAAGCAGCACAACTATTTTCAACATATTAATAATAATAATAAACATATTATTATATCTTAATTATTCCAAACTTTTGTCCAGCAATATAGTATTTTATTATTATTATTTGTTTGTTTATTATTAAATAAAATGTGTAAAATATGTTACTTTATTTTAAATGTTCAAAATGCCTTTTCTATACAACAAACGTGTGGTGAATATATAGCTTAAAAATGGGACAAAAAGTGCCATATTAATGTCAGAAAAATACTCTGACTCCATATTCTAGAAAATGTCATTTTCTATAAATAGGTAATTAGATATATAGGTTGTTGAAAAAAGATTGAGTTCAGATCATATTGGTTAATTTTCATTGTGTTGTCTTGTCTCTCTTCCTGCAGGGTCTGGACACGGCACATAAGCAGCGTGTGGCAGAGGTGCTGGGAGACCCTGAAGTACGAGAGAAGCAGCGGAGCCGTGAGAGCCTGACCTCAGACACGGTGAAGTACGAAAGCGGCCCTGACGGAGGAGAGGAAGTGAGTATGAGCGTGGAGTGGAACGGGGTAAGTACAGTACACACCGCCCAGCCCCACACACACTATAATGCCCCATAAGTCTCAGAATCCTGGCAGGCAGAAATATACAGTGAAAAGATAGTGACATAGGGCAGCTTGTAATTCTGACCAGACAAGACACAATGAAGCCCCTCATGGGCCTCTGAATATATCCACCCCACCTCACATCCATAATTAGATTACATGAAGAATAGTGCATTCGTGTCTGTGCCAGTTACTTAAAACAGGAACATGAATCACTGGAAGCAGATCAAACCTGAAATTAGATGCAGCTAATTATATTGTCTCATTTGATTAGAGGAATATTGATTGGCAACAGTGGCTTGTATGGGGTTTAGTATCAAAAGTATAAAAGTAACCAAAGTCAGTTTAGTACTGAGTTCTCAGAGACCAACAGTAAAAATGGCATGTGGAAAGACCCTCAAGAAGGCATCTCCAGGCCTGTGTTTCTGGGGGTCAAATAGTGCTGGATTAGAGTTACTCTTTATACTTTGTGACTCCATACATTGTTGCAGTCATAGTCCTCATGCTGATTGAGTGTCTGATCTGTTTGCCTGTAGAGCTTAATAGTGGCCTGACTTGAAACCCTATTAACCCTTTCAACCCTGAATTAACTACATCCATTCACTGTTGAGATTGTATTGTACATACTGTTATATTGAGTACATACAGTATATTTTATACATACTCATTTATATGTAATATGCTACCAGTTAAACATTTAGAGACACTTGACTGAATTTGTTTGATTTTAAAACCTTTTGATTTAAAGTCGTATGCAGAAATGCTTGAAGTTAATTTTGTAAACACTTTCTTCAGATGTACTTTGATGTTTATTATTAATGTTATTCTATATAATAGAGCATCCTACTAATAAGTAAATTTTATATTTTTTAATAGTGTTACATTAATACATTCTGTTTTATGTAATTAATTAATCATTTTGTATTAGTATTATTATTATTAAAGAGGTGTAGCGAGCTTTTAAGTGTAGTGGTATTCATAAACAACTTCTAATATCCAAAAGTATCAATGTTTGATCATTTTTCAGTTACACAAGTTAATTAATTGTATTTATATGAAATGTGTATATGAAAAATCTCTTTAGAGAGTAAAAAATTTAATTACCTGCAGTTTATTCAAAAAAATTGCTAAGCATTATTGAAATACATGCAGTTGCTGTTTTTTGGTAAACATCCTAATATTAACAATTAATTTTGTGCCAAATACAATCAATTGTTTAAAAATATTCCACAAGTTTAATGAACACTGAATGATCTAAACAGAATTCATTCATTCACTTTTTCTTTGTAGCTGTTCATTAGATGAATATGAACTCATTCTCCTCTGTAAGGCAAGTGTTTTGTAGTTGCTGTTTTGACCATCACACCTCTACTGTAGTCTCTCTGCAATTCTGTGTCACAACTTTTATGCTGCCATAGCAACAGTAACCATAGTGCCAAGACAACCAATCAGCATCCCCCCTGGCGAGATCCCACCCCAACTCAGATTGTGGGAGGCTCCCATCAAGCTGGTTTGGCTGTGACCTCAGTAACCTGAATTTCCCATTTCTGTCTTTCTTGCTTATACAGTGCCTTGCGAAAGTATTCATACCCCTTCATTTTTTTTCATGTTTTGTTATGTTGCTGCCTTATGTTAAACTGCTTAAATGTACTTTTTTTCCCACATCAATCTACACTCCATACACCATACTGACGAAGCAAAAACAGAATTGTCACAACTTCGTAAATTAATTAAAAATTAAAAAACTGAAATAAGTACATTGCATAACTAAATATTTAGCTGAAGCACCTTTACAGCCTCAAGTCTTTTTTGTTTGATGCGACAAGCTTTGCTCATTAGCATTTGGCAATTATCTGCCATTCTTCACCTTTCAAGCTCTGTCAGGTTGGATGGGGGCAGACGCACATTTTCAGGTTTCTCCAGAAATATTTGATTGGGTTTAAGCTCATGCTCTGGCTGGGCCACTCAAGGACATTCACAGAGTTGTCTATAAGCCACTCTTGCTGTGTGTTTAGGGTCATTGTCCTGTTGGAAGGTGAACCTTCGGCCCAGTCTGAGCTTCTGAATGCTCTGGACTGGGTTTTCATTAAGGCTATCTCAATATTTTGGTGCATTGAGCTTTTCTTCTACTCTGACGAGTCTCTCAGTCCCTGCCGCTGAAAAACAGCCCCTCAGCATGAGGCTGCTACCAGCACATTTTACTTTTGGGATGGTACTCTGCAGGTGATGAGCAGAGTTGGTTTCCTTCAAACATGATGCTTGGATTTGAGGTTCATCAGACCAGAAAATCTTGTTTCTCAGAGTCTGAGGGTCCTTTAGGTGCTTTTTTTTTGCAAATTCTAAGTGTGTTTTCATGTGTCTTCACTGAAGAGAGGATTGAGTCTTGCCACACCGCCATAAAGCCCAGATCGGTGGAGTGTTGCAGTGATGTTTGTCTTTCTGTAGGTTTCTCCCATCTGCATATATGATCATGGAGCTCAACTAGAGTGACCATCAGCTTCTTGGTCACCACTCTAACCAAAGCCCTTCTCCATCAGTTGCTCAATTTGGCCAGGAGGCCAGCTCGAGGAAGAGTCCTGGTTGTTTCAAACTTCTTCCATTAAGGGTAACAGAGACTACATGCTTCTGTGAACCTTCAATGAAGCAGAATCTTTTTCTGAACTCCTCCCCAGATGTGTGGCTTGACGCAAACCTGTTTCTGAGCTCTACAGGCAGTTATTTTAACCTCAGGGCTTCGTTTTTGCTCTGATATGCATTATCAGAGGTTATACCTTTTATTAAAATGTGTGTGCCTTTCCAAATAATACCCATTCAATTGAATTTGCCACAGGTTAACTTCACTCGAAGTGTAGTGACATCTACAAGCAATATGAATGCTCCTGAGCTAAATTTCAACTGTCCCAGATAAGGGTATGAATACCTACGCAATGGAATCATTTAAGTTTTTTATTTTTAATAAATTTGCAAAGATGTTAAAAACCTGTTTTTTGCTCTACCATTATGGTGTATGGAGTATAGATTGATGTGGAAAAGTCCTATAAAGAGTTTTAGCATAAGGCCAGAATAAATAACAAAACTGAAAAACTGAAACTGTATGTCCTTGTTTCTTTCTCTCACACACATATGGCTCAGGACTTCACTATATACTCTATTGTTAAGACTGTCTAAATCTTTTGCAAACATGCATTTGTTTATATTACATATACAGGCACTCACATACACACACAGCATATAATATAGCAAATCTCACATTGACGTACATGTTGGGGTCACTCACATGTTGGCGTGGGCGTGTGTTCTGTACTCCTGGTGTGTGTTTTTTTTTTCCCCCTGATTTGTCTCATTGAATGCCTGCTCTAATCCTATTTATGAATGTGTGTTTGTTTGCACACTTAAAATCTCCTCTTGCTTTCTACCTCTTGCCTGCCCGTTTTCATGCTATTGTCCTCATCTATTCAATCCCTCTCCCAATCAAATCTGAGGTCCATAATGTATCAGCTTTATGATACAACATATGATTAACAAATCAATGGGTCTTCAGGGTTGATAATGTGCCATTTTTAAACCGTGCCCAAGGTTGATGGAATGGGCTCATGGAAAACAGTCTGTGGCTTTGGCCTCTAAATAAAACTAATATGCTCAATTTATTTCGGCTGGCCATTTTCCTCAAAGCAAGCACATGATCCCATGTGTGATCATGGCAGCACAAGATTAGTTTTCTCTTTTGGATCTTTGTTTTTTCCAGCTTTCATTTGCTTTGTTTGTGCCTTTGATAATCGTTTAAGTCTAGCATTGGTTCTTCTGAGGAGTATATTCAGGATGAGCTAATTTTAATACCCATTTACATGTTCCTTCCTGACTTAATAACGTACTATATGCAAATGCAAACACAAATGCAGCAAATTGCTGATGCCTTGAATAAAGGCCGATGCCAAAAACGTTAGCATCTCTCTGGTTCCTTTCGACAAAAAGCGGATCATTTTTTTCGTTCACTTTTGATTGTGGCAGAAAATAAGATCTGTGACCAACAAAAGTTTACAATTCTTTCACGTTTTGTTTAAGGTAATCTTGACAAATAAACACAACTTTTATGAATTTTGAAGCTTAAAATGATATTGCCAGAAGTAAAAAATAAATGGACTAGACCATGGTCATACAGCTTTAACATCATCATCACTAAGCTTCTGACTACTCTTTATATCTTTATTTAAAATCTTTTATTTAAAAGTTGTAAAGTTGTGCTAGAATTGCTTGCAAGGGTGCAACTATAAACACGAAGATGAGTTTACCTGTTCAGCGTCATGACGTTTAATTTCCCAGACAATCTCTGGAGTCTTATTTCACCACTTGTTAGCAACCATCTTTTTCAAGACACCTAAAAAGATCACGAATGGAATATTATTGATGTGTTTTATGTCATACAGTAAAATGTGAAAATATATTGAGCTCGTGTTGACCACAGACCTCATTTCAGGCATTTAACCAAAAACCCATTTAAAATACCCATTGACTTCAAGGGTTAGTTCACCCCAAAATTAAAATCATTAATTACTCACCCTCATGTCATTGCAAACCTGTAAGACCTTCTTTCATCTTCAGAACACAAATTAAGATATTTTTTGATGAAGTTCGAGAGCTTTCTGACCCTCCATAGAGAGCAACGCAACTGAAATATTCAAGGCCCAGAAAGGTAGTAAGGACATCATTAAAATAGTCCATGTGACATCAGTGATTCAACCTTAAATTTATGAAGCTACGAGAATACCTTTTGTGCGCAAATAAAACAAAAATAACGATTTATTCAACGATTTCTTCTCTTCCGGGTCAGTCTCTGCCACACGTTCACGAGAGTACGACGACGCATGCGTGGGATGCTGCTGAAGCAGGAGCCGGCGTTCTGACGTAGAACATACATGCGCTGCGCCTTGTTTACAAGCAGAGTCTTCATAAACATGTCTGAAGATTTCGACAGAGAGGATGACTTGCCCAGCCTTACTTATTCGAACCAGAATATACAAACAATGAACTAAGACAGATGGACGTTCTACATCAGAACGCCGGCTCCTGCGTCGGCAGCATCACACGCATGCGTCGTACTCTTGTGAATGTGTGTCGAAGACTGACACCGAAAAGAAGAAATCATTGAATAAAGTTGCAAAAAGTATTCTTTTTCATAAAAAGTATTCATAAAATTATGGTTGAGCCACTGATGTCACATGGACTATTTTAACGATGTCTTTACTACCTTTCTGGACCTCGAAAGTTTCAGTTGCGTTGCTGTCTATGGAGGGTCAGAAAGCTCTCGGATTTCACCAAAAATATCTTCATTTGTTTTCCGAAGATGAGCGAAGGTCTTACGGGTTTGGAACGACATAAGGGTGAGTAATTAATGACAGAATTTTCCTTTTGGGTAAACTATGCCTTTCAGGACAATGGAACTGTAAGAGCAAAAACACAAACTAGTTTCTGGGTTTAAAGCTCATTTCTGCAAGTGTTCGAACTGCTGATTTTTGTGGGAATTATTCACTCACATTAAACATTTAACCTCCTCAGCAAGAACTGTTAGTTCACCATCACAGTAGTTGACCTAGAAGAGTAAACTGACTATAGAAGAAGACAGCTTGTTTGCGCTACTGCTATAGCGCCCCTTGTGGCAACTCTGAGAATACAGAGAGAAGAAAAGTGTGTACTAGCACATTTCAGAACCCAGTGACATGAATTCGAGCATTTGTTCATTTGCTTGTGTACAGTATGTTTTAGTCCTTTCTGCCATCCCATCTTTTGTGTTATGCTTCCTATATCTCTTTCTTTTTTCTGTCTCTTTCATTGTTGGAACTTTCAAGTTCAGTCTCCCTAATAATATAACATTTTGTCTCTGTTCCTCTTTCTCTATACCTCACTCTCCTCCTTGTGTACTTACTCGGCATACTCTTGCATTGCTCTCTCTCTCTCTCTCTCTCTCTCTCTCTCTCTCTCTCTCTCTCTCTCTCTCTCTCTCTCTCTCTCTCTCTCTGTTTCTCATGTGGTTGGCAGGTGTAACTCCAGATGCCTTGTTGTGGTTGTTGAACTTACCTTCTGCATGACGGACGCCCTCCTCACCCTCCTCTCCAGCTTTGCTGTTTTTCGTCTCCTCTCTCCGAACGGCACCTTTCCTTCTCCTCCTCCTCCTCCTCCTCCTCCTGTGGGCATAAGTGGGCTAAAGCAGGCCCGACCGGCCAAGATCCTTGGCCTTTCCTTCTTGTCACAGCTGAACTAAGTCTCTCTTCTATCTCGCAGCACTATAATAATCTGTCAGTCTGTAATATGTCAGTAGACAGATCTCTTCTTGTCTGTCAGTCTCTTTAACTGTTTTGTCTGTTCATCTGGGATGTAAGCTGCCACTGTGTCTCTGTGTCTCTAATTGACTTCCCGTAGAGCTCCTACTGTATAAAGCTCTCACTCCTAGTAAACACACTCTGTTTTCCTGCTCAGTTACTCCAGAGGGACTATCCTCTATTTACCTTCCCATCTCTAACACTGACTGGAATTTTCATCTCGGCTATATTGTCTTAATTCAGTTGCTTTGGTGTTTAAGCAATAGATCTCCCAAGAATGGAAATTCTCTCATTATTTCCTCACCCTCATGTTGTTCCACATCTATTTGCTGTTATTTTTCTCCACTAAACACAAATGGATTTTGACCATATCTGTCAAGCTACCATAAAAAAAAGAGTCAATGACTTGCACTATATTCCATGTCTGTATAAAAGATCCATGTAAAGAGAAAATACACATGCACATTTGGAACGACGTGAGGCGATTCTTTAATGGAAGGCAGAACTTGAAAATAAACCGTAGTCAGAGAAGATGTCACATTTAATTTGACATATTAAAAGAAACTCTACTCTGATTAATGTCTGTGCTGTACATTTAACATACATCCTCCATAAAAGCAATGTTCTGGGTTCAAAACAAATTAAACTCAACAGCATTTTTGGCATAATGTCAGTTGCCACAAAATGATTTCATCTCATTCCTCAGATTCACATTTTTAGAAAAGTAAAAATCATGGTTACAGTAATGCAGCAAAGTTTCAAGCTTCCTGAAAGTTTAAAATCATGTTAAATAAAACCCTCATTCAATACAAATTGTGTTTTACTGTGGACTTGTGGCCATACCTTTGAAACGCTATGTACAAATACGTTTTTAAAAGTGTGGCCACAAGTCTAAAGACAAAATAATAGAATGATAGAGGAATGTAGCTTAATTTATATATTTTTTTTAAAAAGTTTTAATTCAGTTATTATCATGGACTAGACTTGTGGACTATCTGTAAACATCTGTAATGTGAAATGGCTTATTCAAGAGCTGTACTAAATAAAAAATAAAATAAACTGAAGGATGAGTTGAAATGATATGCGGTGCAAATTGCCATTATGCCTCAAATGCTGTGAACAGAGCTTCTCTTGTAGTGAAGTTAACATTGGTTTACGCTGCAGGGCCTGTGACATAGTTCTCATTGGTTCCCTTTGATGTCCTGTAGTGCTGGGAGCCATTTGAACTCTGACCTGCTCTGTCTGAAAGTGTGCCCTGTAATGCTATCTCTCACACACTTCATGTACAGTGCATTAATGTGGCATGGTTGTGTTGTTCAGCTTCTGTGTAGACCAAATCTTGCTTTCCACACACTTTTTAAGACATTTCATATTGACCACTATTGTGAGACCATTGTATATAGTAGAACACAAGAGAAGGGAGATGGGTAGATGAGAGGAAAGAGAGGGATGAAATGGGACGACTAGAAGCATGTCTGTAGAATATGATGCTCTTGTTTTCTTTCTCCTACTAACTTGTTCTCTGGTGTGTTGCTGCATCTTGTGTCAAAAACTTTTTGCTGCATTTGTGTCTCATAACTTATAATAAAAACTGATCTGTCACACCCAGCCTCTGCGTGGCTCTTTCCTCATCGTTTTTTGAATGTGCGCGGTGTGTGTGTGTGTGTGTGTGTGTGGTGGTGTGTGTGTGTGTGTGTGTGTGTGTGTGTTTTCTGGTGAAATACTGAAGCCTGATGTTGGTGTGTTTGTGAGTTAAATGTGTTGTGGCTGACTGCTGTAACAGCTTGTCTTTTTAATGGAGGTGTTGGTCATAATTTTTCTGGGTCGGTGTGCATCTTCTTCAACCCTCTCCTTCCTTCCCCCTCCATCAAACCCCTCCTCGCTTTTCCAAGCCCCTGGATGAATAGCCGGGCTCAGGGGTCAAAGGTGAGAGGTTGCAGCAGAAGAGACTGCAGCAGAGCAGACTGTAGTCAAGACCGGAGTATGGGAGACCTACAGGATATTCCAGGGCTCATACGATCACGGGAAATTTTCAAATCTAGGAATTTCAAATCATTTTTAAAATTGTGATTTTACATTTTCAATTTCTGTAGTGAATATAAATCTTTCTAGTTATGCTCAGCTCATCAAATGTTTCATTAGCTAGAATTTGCTGTTTTGTGAGTGCAGTCTCTATACAGTTGAATATTTTTTCAATTAATTATTTAATAATTTGTAATCATTCGTATGCAGTAATCGGAGTGACTGGAAAAGTAATAGTGGCATTAAGAAATGGTAAAAATATATTTTTTCTTTAAAATATATGTTTGCAATAATTTATGAAAAAGCCTTAAATTTTAACAAAATCAGATTTTTGTTCTGCATTTAAATTTGTTAAAAGAGAATTTCTTAAAGTTGTGAATGAAGATAAATGAGGACTCTATTTATTCTTTCTAGGGGAAAAAAGAAAATGGCGAAAATGTAGTTGTGGTCGTCTTTAAGCAGTATTTAAAGAGATTCAGAAATGAGGGTTTTAGCTAAATTAATTTATTAGTTTATATAAATGTTTTATTTTTTGTAATTTTGTTAGGCTTTGGAAGCTATTTGTGATGAAAGGTTAACAGGGTCATAAAATTGTGGGAGAAATAACTAAGGGATAGTTCACCCAAAAATGTCATCATTCATCACCCTCATATTGTTCCAAACCTATAAGACTTTACTTCATCGTCGGGACACAGATTTTTTATTATGCTCTTACTATTTTTGTCTGTCTGTTGAAAGTCCAAGCAACCAAAATTTTCAAGCTTCAAAAAGATCATAAACATTTTGTCAAGTACTCCATATGACTCAAGTGGCTTAATCCAAGTCTTCTGAATTGCTTCATATGTTCATCATATAATTATGTGACTTATGGGTTATATTAAAGTCCCCCTGTAGTCAAATATTTTATCCCTTAAAACTTATCTTTGATAAACAAAATGACATATTTAAATGTTTTTTCTTCTGAAAATAATTTTCTCATGCCTTAAAATAGCTTGAATGTAACTCTACACCCTTGCCTCATTTACTATACGCTGATCTATGAATATGCAAATTAGTCCCGCCTCCACTCAGTCACACCAGCCAGCGCCTCCTGATCCACTGAACTGTAGTAAACGCAAAACAATGGCATACATGGATAATGACTGATAAAACTATGTTTTTACTAGCGGACAACTAGAGTGAATACTGTAACATTCGTTAAAGTTACTTACTTGCCGATGTTGTGCCCTAAAATGCCTTGAAGACTCGAATGCAGCCATTTGTGATTGTTAATTTGCGCCTGCGAGCATACGCAGGTGGGTGGGTGGGTCTGACTCCGGGCTATTTTACAACTATTGCGTGGTTATAATGCAAGTTAGCGGTTCTAAATTCACATTAAACCACAGCTTCATGGGTTTTTTGCTTTGATTTATTTTTGGTTTTGTGCTGGTATTGGTATATTTTGCATGCTAGTGATAGGAATCGATCCCTTGACGTGATTGGTTATTGGTTTGTGACGTAGCAAACGAGGGCAGTTCTTTTTTTTTTTTTTAAACAGTATTTCTGGGTCAGCCTCTGGAGACTACAGTTTTAAGGAGAAAATACACAGCAATGGTGTTGATTAATAGATTGGCACATGGTTTGTCTAAGAATATTACAAACATTTTGGGTGAACTGTCCCTTTAAATCTAACACAACTGAGGACCATATTTACAGATCAGGTAAGGTGATCATTGCGCTTGGGTGTGTTTAATGAGCATGTGCCAGTGGACTGTGCCCTTTTTCATTAATGTGCAGTATGTAAATGAGGATATGTGGTTTTGATGCTGTAGCTTTTCTGTTCGCAGGACGGCTCGGGCTCGCTGAAGCGCAGCGGTTCCTTTAGTAAACTGCGGGCCTCTATCCGGCGCAGCAGTGAGAAACTGGTCCGCAAGCTCAAAGGAGGCGGCTTACGAGAAAATGAACCCAAAAATCCGGGGTAACTATCACCACTTCCCTCCCTATTCTGAGACCAAACCTCCCCTTCCCAATATCCCAAAACATTCCCACTGCGGACTAAACAATGACTGGCAGGCGTGCATGACACTGTGACATTAAACCTCAAACACAAAACACACTGGAATAGCAGACTGACTTGCTATGGTTTAAAAACGGGGAAAGGGAAATGCTCAGTCAGGCTTTTGGGAAGACGGTGTTAAAATTTTTCGATATGAGTTTTAACTAAACTCTGCAGTGTTGATCTCAAGGAGCAGGATTGAGCACCTGAGTTTAGGATCCCAGAGGGACAAAATTATCTGTATCAATATGTATCACCAGATCTCTGTCTGGAATGATGTCAGTAGACTTTCTAAAAATAATTTAAAGGGTCATTGGGAGTCGTAGACTGTAAATATGGAAAGGCTGAAGTGAATTAAGGTGAATGTCCTAATCTGGATTACTCTTAACACTGGATGACACCAAAAAAAAAAAAAAAGAATGCTTTTCCCCTCCTCAAAACAGTTTTTAAAATGGATTTATAGAATTCTCTCTTTAATATGAGGGAGGCAGGAGGTTTACTACATGGAGATGGGATTTTGCACACTGGGATGACGTTATATTGAAGGAAAGTCCTCTGCCGGTATATGCAAAGTCTCTTTCTCTTTCACCCAATTTTAAGTGGATGAAGGAATTTTCTTGCTTTATTAACTGGACTGTATTTTTTGCACATGTACAAACCTGTGTAACCCTGAATTGACATCTAACGTGATGGGTGACATTATGATGGAGTGTGTTGAGCTCAACTCACTTGTGTCTGTTACTGGGGTTCCTGTAGCATCTGATTTGCCAGATGTGACTAACTTTCTCTCCTTACCCTGTAAAATGCAATTTATGTTTTTATTTATTCCTTGCATTTTAACTTTATTTTCTGGTGAGTGTTATTATGATTACTTTATCTTTTATGCCTTTTTGCTTGGTGACTTTTCTCGATGCCTTTTCATGTCTGCTTGGATCTGTTTTTTTTGAGACTTATATTTCTCTGTGCTGTGTGTTAATGTGTTTTATTTTGAATAAACATTTCCATGCAAATTTGCTGTCTGCTGCATGCCTGTTTCCTCCATTTTCTGTCTTGTGGTCTCATTTGCTGTGTTACCCTTTTTTTTAACCTCTTCTCATCTTCTTATACCTTGTGTCTACCAACTCCCTGGCAGATATCTCCTTATTATTGTTTGAAATCCCCTTTACAAGTTTCATAGACTGTGAATGAAACATTTCCACAGTTATTAACATTGTAAATGTAGCAATTTTTTTAAAGGAATGTATATTTGTAACACTATACTGGGAATATTACCGTGGCAGGGTTGGCACCTTTCTCTTTCTGACATATTTTTTTATTGTTTTTTCTTTTCTTTTATTTTTTCCTTCGTTTTTTGGAAAACCAAGCTGTATTGTGTGTGATAGCTATATATATAATAATCCATATTTGACAAATTAGGAAGACAAAAAACCTTTATGTAGTCCTGTCACCAACTATGATGTTTAGCTAATTATGACGACAGCTGCTTCTGAAAAACCTGGAAATGTGAAAATGGTCCATTGCAGATCCTGTTTGGCGTTCTATTAGTCATATTGATTTTGTGCAGTGTAATAAAAACAAAATAATAATTTTTTGGCCCTGAAGGAATAGTTAACCCAGAAATTAAGGTTCTGTCATTACATACTCACCCTCACGTCTTTTCAAACATTAATGATTTTAACACCTGTCAAGCTCCAAAAAAAAAAACAACAAAAAAAAAAAAAAAAAAAAAAAAAAAAAAAAAAAAAAAAAAAAAAAAAAAAGGACAAAAACGCATAAAGGACCTAAAAGGGTCCAACGACTCAGTACAATGGTTTGGTGAGGAACAGCACTGAAAGTGAGGCCATTATAGTTTGAAGAGATGCAAACGTAAGAGACTTTTTGTAAAAAAAAAATAATAAAATAGCATCCTTCATATTCAATCTAGCATGTCACGTTCAGTTACAATATATCTGAAAACCAATGGCATTTTGGCATCAACGATGTCCAGACATGTAATACATTTACATGCCATTTATTAATTTGTTTGTGAAAAATAGAAGTGTACGGGCTTGAAACGGCATGAGGGTGAGTACCAACAGACCCTTTTTACATAATAAGTGAAACATCAGAGGACTGAATCGAAATATTTTAGCAGTATTGTTATCACTGTTTATTTAAACAGATTTTTTTTGTTCTGTATGAAAATATTTATCTGTGAGTAATGAGGGAAGTGTCAAAAACTAAATGGTGGATGACTAACGTAACACAGTATGTCAGTGCATGCGTTTCCACTGGTGTTTCTGTCTCAGTTCACATTGTAAGGTAACATCATTGAGTGAAATTTGCATTAACATGTTTTAACCCACGCATTCCCATCCCACAAACCCCACCGTGACCCCTCACCCCTGGCCTTTGACATAACTGACGTGCTTGCATGTGGCTCTCTCGGATGCAGCATGAAGAGGGCCAGCTCTCTTGGAGTTCTCAACGAGCCGGATAAACCTGTGGGTGAACTCAATGTAAGACCACATCCTTCACTGCTCTCTTTCCTTCTCTCATCTGACCGCTTTCTCTTCAGTTTTTCACCCAATCTGTTCTTGCTATGTCTCCATCTTGAATATATTTGTTCCTTTCTGTCTTTCTCAGTACCTCCTGTTCTCCGTTTTGTTTTTCTGGCCTATCTATCTGGCACCTTTCAGTCTCATACTCTTTGTTTTTGGGGGCATCTGTAATCAACACACCCACAGCTCCATCATTACCTTATTAACACATGTTAATGAAAGTGTGAGATCTTACAGCGGTCACAGAATAACACGATTGTTTGATCAAATCCTTCGTAACCATTGATGGTCTTGGGTTATATAATAAACATCATGTTAGGAAACAATCCTAAAGTTGAGCTATAGTGCATTGTTCAGTGTGTTTATAATATCTAAAGAGAAATGTATAGTCATCTCAATACTATTTCAAATTAGATTTTTCTGATTGTTCAGTTTTTTTAACTAAATCTTTAAGGACACTATGTAATAAAAATGTCCACATCTAAATGCTAACATACTCCTAAAAGTTTTCTAACATTTTAGCAGTTAAAACGTACAATCTTTTTTTTTTTGGTCCAGTTTTTTTATTTATTTATCTCAATTAAATGCTTTCTAGAATCTGAATGCTTCTGCCACTAAAAACTGTCATCAGCTTCCATTAGCAAGTAGCAAATTATGGTTCGCAGTTGTGTTGTAAACTAAACCTAAGGTCCGAAATGAGGAACAAACTTCACGACTGTTAAAAAAAAACGTATACATGCATTTTGCATGTAGTCATTGTCATTTGACGTATGGCATCAGTTGCATTGCTTGACTGCCATTTGTCATGTGGCCTTATGGGATAGTTAAGTGTCAATTAGATGTGCACTTCAGAATCTCGCTGGACATAGTAGGTTGCATACTAGTTTTCACATATTATATAGTATAGGGACAAGGCCTTTATGTCCCCAACTTCCTATTTGAATAAGAAATACTGCAAAGAAAACTCTTCGGCAAGTTATTTCTCTTTAAGTACTGCTTGGCCTGTACTAGTACTTTTTTTGTGGGCTTCTTTTAGGTCACACCCTTTACCCAAATATGGCTGCTTCCCTGCTGTATAGTATAGATTGTTGGCTTTTTTCCAACACTGTCCTGGCAAAATGTCAATGAATGCAATTTTTAACGTGTTAACTGATAATGGGATTAAATGGTATAAACTGTAAAATAGACTGCAAAATATGTTTCTTGTACCTACTCAGTTCACAAAAAGGTGTTTGTATAACATATCTTAAGGTGACTTTACCCTGAACAGTCGTTCACTTCCATCAGGATCTCCCGAGGTCCATTTATTGTCTCTTTCTTTTCATTTCCATCAGGAACGAAATAATCGTCTAAGGAAGTCACGGGACCTGAGTTCCAGTCACACTGACTTGGCGCATTGAAAGTCTGCTGTTGGACGTCCCGATGAAGAGAGGTACCAAGAGGTCTCATCATTGGACTGAGGTGAACTGTGTTTTAGACAGGACTACCTTCTCCGGAGGGGACTTTTGCTCTCGTGTCTCTGTATATGTATTTAATTTCTGGTAAGTTAGCTGTAGAAATGAAAACTGGTGTAAAAAGTCAACCAGAACCAAAGTGCACAACAAATTTGACATTATTATGTTCTGCAAAGTTGAATTATAAATAATGCTATTCAGGCTCAGGTCGAGACTAGACACTCTAATGGCATTTTTGCTGCTTTCATGTGGTTTATTTTCCTTTGTTTTATTTTGACATGTACTTTGACGCTTTTTTAAAACCAACATCTATATGACTGTTTTTATTAATTAAGGATTATAGAGACAGAGGTGTGCATATTTTAGTGTTTATAGACAAAATTGGCATTTTTTTGTTTTTGTACCATTTTCCCTCTTTGTGACTTAATATTCTGCTATTGATGACTTTAATGTTGTTTATACCTTGAGTTACACTAGAGGACCATGATGCTAAAGTACTGATTCAATCAAACTTATTCCCTTGATAAAAAGAGAACTGCACCGTGTTTACGAAGTTCTATGTTTGCATGAGTGATGGTTCAATGATGCACATTTTTTTTATTGCTTTTGAGAAGTGGGAGGGGATCTGGTTTGTAACGAAAGAAATAGGAAAATTCCTCCCTCGTGGTAAAAAGGAAATAATTTAAAGTGGTTTACTCTGCCATGGAGATCTATACGTTCAGAATGTGGATTAAATCTCAGGACTGAAAGAACAGATTGATTATGCAAAGTAACGCAGCACTTTGAACAGTTTGATAGGATAATGTTACACTATCAACCCTTTGCATGTTACAGAACTAAATTGAGATGTTTACCTCCGTTTTTATTGGTTACGTTTGGTTTATAGATTGGCTTTCGGTTGATGGACTGGTTTCACCTCTCACACCAGCTCCAGCACTAAAAGATTTGCTAATGAGGTCTATAAACTTAATATTACAAGTTTTCATGAACAATAACAACAGCAAGCCTTTTTCTCTCTGTTATTTATGAGGTAAAGCAATGCTATTATCTCAAATGGAGTTATAAGTACTGCTACTCCAGATTAAAATGCACTGGAACATGAATTCTGACCCCAGATGTTTAACTACAGTACCCGTTTGAAAGCGGTGTGCCTTGTGAGTGCCTCAGGCAGATTCTTACAAATGAATGTGGAAGTTATTGATTTTGAGTGTGACAGCAGAACAGTTTGAGCTCTGTAAGGTCAAATGTCGGTCATGGTTTTACAAAGTAATTATTCATTTTTAATACTGCGGTCAAATAAATGCCCAATATATGTCAGTGTATCGTCATGGATTTATGCTAATATAGTGCACTGCTCAACTGACTTTCTTGACTTTCTTTGTTCTCCATATCCATGTAACACTTTCTCTGGGTGTAATATATGACTGCCTCATGCAGTAATTCATTCATCTTGTGTGTGTATAAGTGTTTTCTCTGTAAAACGCATGGTAATGCTCTGCATTGTGACGATGTGCAATAGTGTAGCTGGTTTTGATCTCACATGCAGTGTTTTACTGACAAAAGCTGGAATATCTGCTTGGCTTGTGTTTCGGTTATCTTTGTACTCTAAACGAATAAATATATAATTTACATTTTTATACATAGAGCATCCACTTGTTTTATGTCACTAATTTCAGCTTTGTTACACACTTGTGGGACTAAATGTGCCCTTCACATGTTCTAAATTTATTTTCAGATGGTTTATATTCTGCGTTTTTTTTTTTTTACTGTTGATCAGTTTGTGTTATATTTAGTCATTGCTGTTTTTTTGTTTTTTTTAAACAGGGTTACTGATGTGGCACTCGCAAAATATACTCTCAAAGGTTCCAATTAAACTTACCAAAAGGCAATATAGCATTCAAAATTAAGGACAAACCTGTGTGTAGTATGTTACAGCGGGGACTGTTGTGACCTGTATGAAATAACCCTGACATATTTATTTTTGTGTTTGTTGATGTTGCATTTCTACTGTCTGTCTCCGTCTTCTACCATTTGTTGTCATAATGTTTTGTATCATGTTGTACGTGTGTATATTTGTGTGTATTCTGAACTTCGCACTGGACTCATGTATCTTCCACTTTCTCAGGCTGCCGCTGTGCTGGCCACACTTCATTTACTGCCATGTTTGTTTTGATGTGTGTTGCTCTGAATATGGTATGGTAAACTTGAATAAAGACAACAGAAGTACTCTAATACTGTTAGATTTTCTGGATTCTAGTTCCCCCTGTTGGCAAGTCGAAGTGTTTTATAACTTTTCCCTGTCATTCTATGTATTTTATGTTCTGTGTTCTATGTGCTTCTTTATGGGGTTAAATAGCTGATATACAGTAGATACACAGTGTAATGAAATGTATTGATTTATCTTTATAATCTTACCTGGAACACAATGGGGAAGTGAAAATAATTGTATTTATCATGGTACTATTAACATTTCTAGCACATGGCTACAGATACTTGGAAGAGAAACGACTTGAAGGAATAGTTCACCCAGAAATTAAAATTAGTTACTCACTCTCAGGCCGTCCAAGATGTAGATGAGTTTCTTCATCAGAACAGATTTGGGGAAATGTATCATTACAACACTTGCTCACCAATGGATCCTCTGCAGTGCATGGGTGCCGTCAGAATGAGAGTCCAAAAGCTGATGAAAACATCACAATAATATGCAAGTAAACCACACGACTCCAGTCCATCAATTAACGTCTTGTGAAGTGAAAAGATGCATGTGTGAAAGAAACAAATCCATCGACATTTTTGCTTTTGGCTAAAATACAAGTTCTCTCTCCATAATATGGCTTTTCCAGTGAAAAAGTTGTCTCCTGAATCAGGAAAGAAATATGCAAAGACTGAGCACTGTTTAAAAGCAAAAACAGTTCTAAACAAATAAATCAGTGGATTTTTATATTGATGTAAAAGGACAAATGCGGATGGGACTTTTCAACTGGAGAAGCGTATGAGTAGGACTGTATTTTGAAGGTTTAAAGTTAAAATGCCTTGATGGATTTGTTCCTTACTTCACAAGACATTAATTGATTGACTGGAGTGGTGTGGATTATTGTAATGTTTTTATCAGCTGTTTGAACTCTCATTCTGATGGCACCCATTCACTGCAGAGGGTCCATTGGTGAGCAAGTGATGTAATAAAATTTCAGCAAATCTTCTCTTTTATTTTTTGGGTGAACTATTTCTTCAAGAGGAGTTGAGTATAATAGTAAGGTATAAACACAGGCTTTAGGTAAATATAATAAGGGTAATAGATAAATATTACTTGAGTCAAAAAGTTCAAAACTTGTACTTGCTTTTCAAAACCAAATTGACAATGCTGAGCATTTAGGAAACACATTTATTGCACATGATGGATGCTTTTATTTGAATAACTTAAATACTTTTAGGCTTTTACGAATTCAACATAGTGAAAGTGTATTTTGTTATTTTCAAATGGTCTGAACTACAGTAACCAATAGAGCCAACTACACTACTAATAACATACACTGCATTGATCTTTCCTCAAACAGACCGAGAGAAAAACATTACAACATCATTCCCACATTTCACAACTTAAATCAAACCAGTAAAGTTTATTAGACAGCAGTGAGGATATTTACTCACACTCATCTTTGGCAAGATGGTCATGTTTTCCCTTATTCAGGCTACATACAACTCAACTTCAGTTTCCTCTTTTTACAAAACAGCCAATGGAAAGACTGTACAGCAAAGTCTTTATGTAAAAATGTGACAAACCTTATGACAATAAGTAATGCAAAGACTTATAATAAAACTGGATAGATAACCGATCTCTTCTTATTCTTACTGTTGTTGACCCTCTCAATATGTTTCAAATAGGCAGACTTCAATACTTTTTCTTTAAGATTTAAAAAGATGTGAAACCGCCTAAACCCATTTTAAACTGACGTCCTTCCTCTTTCCCCAAACAACAATACTGATATCTGACTATTACATGTTTAATATCAACTAAATGCTGCTTTCTTCTTCTTCTACATCCACTTTCCTGTGTGTCATTTGCATCCCGGTCATCATTACAGTGTAAAGGTCAACCATTGCTGTCAATGAACCTCACCAACCACAGGAACTCAGTCACATCTGCATGCACACAAAGATGAAACGGGTCATGAACCTGTGCAGATTATGGCTGGAGAAATAATAGCCTATTCAGTGACTCACCATTCCCATAATGGGTGCTAAAAAAAAAAATCAAGAGAAATTTTGTAACTCTTCTGCATAAACAAGCTTAACAATATAAAATGAGTTGAAGTGGATTTGGTTCTTTGGGAGACAATGAAGGCGGTTATCAGAGGCGATATTATAGCATATCAAACTGCTAAGAATAGAGAGAACAAAGCCATATTAAATGAAATTGACATACAAATAACACATCTGGAGAGTGAATACAGATCAACTGGTTGTAAGACTACTTTGAAGAAAATTGTTGCACTGAGAAGTGAATATAACTCAATTCTTTCTAAGAAAGTGTCGAGACCACTTATGTATATCAGGCAAAGACAGTTTGAAATAGGTGATAAACCCCAAAAATTACTTGCACGCCAATTAAAGCACTCTCAGGCAACTCGTGCAATACATAAAATAAAATTGAATAATGGGAAGATAATTGTTGACCCCAAGGAAATTAATTGTTGCTTTGCTGATTTCTATAAAGAAGTCTATGAATCAAAATGTAAAACAAGCCAAGAGGCAATAGAAGAATTTTTTTTCTCAATTGGATCTTCCCATTCTTAGCACTGATGCAAAACAATCCTTAGATAAAGAAATTACACTAGAAGAAATAAATGAAGTAATAAAACGGTTACCCAATAACAAATCTGCGGGTCCGGATGGCTTTAGTGCCGAATTCTATAAAAAATTCAGGAATAATCTTTTACCTATAATTCAAAGATTGATTAAAAGTGCAACAACACAAAATAAATTTCCACCAACAATGTATGAAGCGAGTATAGTATTAATTCCAAAACCGGGGCGGGACAAGCTGCAGATGTCTTCCTATCGCCCGATCTCTCTCATTTCCTCTGAATCTAAGATTATAACGAAAATTCTTGCGAATAGATTGAAAAAGTACATCTGTTCTATAATTCATCAGGACCAGACTGGTTTTATGCCAAAGAGACATATATATTTTAATTTGAGACGGCTCTTTAACATAATTTATAACAAGAAAAACATAAAGACATGTGTTATCTCATTAGATGCTCAACGTGCCTTCGACCAATTAGAGTGGAAATACATGATTGCTGTTCTAAAGAAATTTGGATTCGGTTCAGAATTTATTAAATGGATTGAAATAATTTATGCACATCCAGTAGCTTCTGTTATTACCAACCAAAACATTTCAAATCCATTTCAGTTATCTCGAGGTACACGTCAGGGATGCCCTTTGTCTCCTTTTTTGTTCGATATCTCAATGGAACCATTAGCAGCCAGTATCAGACACCATCCTAACATAGCGCCTATAGTGATAGAGGGCAGACCCCAACATCTTTCGTTGTATGCGGATGATATTCTCCTGTATGTTTCCAACCCTGAAATGTCTATTCCACCATTACTTGAGCTTATTGAAAAATTTGGCAGTCTTTCTGGATTCACAATAAATTGGGAAAAAAGTGAATTAATGCCAGTCTCTGATGATTTAGATAAAAAAATATTTATCTAGCACCAAATTTAAAATGGCAAATCTCTCCTTTAAATATTTGGGTGTAATAATCACAAAAAAACCTGAAATGTTATTAAAATTGAACTGGAAAAAGAAAATTGATCAGCTTAAAGATGATATCATTTTTTGGAAGACACTCCCTATGTCCATGGTAGGCAGGATTAACGCTATAAAAATGGTGGTACTTCCAAGATTTTTGTATATATTTCAATCTATTCCTTTCTTTATTCCCCTTAATTATTTTAAACAGCTAGAATCTATTATAAGCAGCTTCATTTGGGACAACAAGATAGCTAGAATTAACAAGAAACATCTAAACAAATCTAAAGGTCAAGGAGGGTTTGGGCTTCCCAATTTTAAATATTATTATTGGGCAGCTAACTTAAATACTTTAGCATGGTGGAGGAAGATTGGTTCAGTGGAGTTAGGTGACAAGCCAGAATGGTTAGCAATTGAAGAAGCTTCTTGTTATAAGACTTCATTAACAGCTCTGCTTAACAGTCCCGTCAAAATTGGAGTCAAAAATATTAATGGTAACACAGTTATTTCAAACCTAATTAAAGTATGGAAACAAATCAAGTACAGTGGGTACGGAAAGTATTCAGACCCCCTTAAATTGTTCACTCTTTGTTATATTGCAGCCATTTGCTAAAATCATTTAAGTTAATTTTTTTTCCTCATTAATGTACACACAGTACCCCATATTGACAGAAAAAACACAGAATTGTTGAATTTTTTGCAGATTTATTAAAAAAGAAAAACGGAAATATCACATGGTCATAAGTAATTCAGACCCTTTGCTGTGACACTCATATATTTAACTCAGGTGCTGTCCATTCTTCTGATCATCCTTGAGATGGTTCTACAATTTCATTTGAGTCCAGCTGTGTTTGATTGGACTTGATTAGGAAAGTCACACACATGTCTATATAAGACCTTACAGTTCACAGTGCATGTCAGAGCAAATGAGATTTATGAGGTCAAAGGAACTGCCTGAAGGGCTCAGAGATAGAATTGTGGCAAGGCACAGATCTGGTTAAGGTTACAAAAAAATTTCTGCTGCAACTTAAGGTTCCTAAGAGCACAGTGGCCTCCAAAATCCTTAAATGGAAGACGTTTGGGACGACCAGAACCCTTCCTAGAGCTGGCCGTCCGGCCAAACTGAGCTATCGGGGGAGAAGAGCCTTGGTGAGAGAGGTAAAGAAGAACCCAAAGATCACTGTGGCTGAGCTCCAGAGATGCAGTCGGGAGATGGGACAAAGAGAAAGTTGTAGAAAGTCAACAATCACTGCAGCCCTCCACCAGTCGGGGCTTTATGGCAGAGTGGCCCGACGGAAGCCTCTCCTCAGTGCAAGACACATGAAAGCCCGCGTGGAGGACTCCAAGATGGTGAGAAATAAGATTCTGTGGTCTGATGAGGCCAAGATAGAACTTTTTGGCCGTAATTCTAAGCGGTATGTGTGGAGAAAACACAGGCACTGCTCTCACCTGTCCAATACAGTCCCAACAGTGAAGCATGGTGGTGGTGGCAGCATCATGCTGTGGGTGTTTTTCAGCTGCAGGGACAGGACGACTGGTTGCAATTCGAGGGAAAGATGAATGCGGCCAAGTTCAGGGATATCCTGGATGAAAACCTTCTCCAGATTGCTCAGGACCTCAGACTGGGCCGAATTTTTACCTTCCAACAAGACAATGACCCGAAGCACACAGCTAAAATAACGAAGGAGTGGCTTCACAACAACTCTGTGACTGTTCTTGAAGGGCCCAGCCAGAGCCCTGACTTAAACCCAATTGAGCATCTCTGGAGAGACCTAAAAATGGCTGTCCACCAACGTTTACCATCCAACCTGACAGAACTGGAGAGGATCTGCAAGGAGGATAGGCAGAGGATCCCCAAATCCAGGTGTAAAAAAACTTGTTGCATCTTTCCCAAAAAAAAACTCATGGCTGTATTAGATCAAAATGTGCTTCTACTAAATACTGAGCAAAGAAAGGGTCTGAATACTTAAGACCATGTGATATTTAAGTTTTTCTTTTTTAATAAACCTGCAAAAATGTCAACAATTCTGTGTTTTTCTGTCAATATGGGGGGGTGTGTGTGTACAATGAGGAAAAAAAATTAACTTAAAGATTTTAGCAAGTGGCTGCATATAACAAGAGTGAAAAATTTAAAGGGGTCTGAAAACTTTCCGTACCCACTGTATATTTGAAAATTCCAGATTTATATCTAGATAACCCAATCTGTAATAATCATGCTTTTCCTCCGGGGTTACATGATAAGATCTTTTTTCAATGGAAACATATGGGTATAGTAACAATACAAGATCTTTATAGGGAAGGTACATTTAGTTCTTTTGAACAATACTATGCTCTTGTTCCTGCTAATTTTTTTCCGTTATTTGCAAGTCAGAGACTTCGCTAGGAAGCACAGTTCAGACTTTAAAGCTTTGAATTTAAATACAACTTTAGAGAGTATTGTTAATGTACACCCTGGTGCGAGTGGTACTGTGTCAAATTTGTACACATTTTTGGTAGAAAAGGTGGACAATAACACTCACAAAATATAACATGATTGGGAAGAGGAAATGGGTTTTAATATTCATGAAAACATGTGGGATGAGTGCTTGAGAATGTTCTGTAAATGCTAGACATAATTTGATTCAGTTTAAGGTAATTCATAGGCTTCATTATTCTAAATTAAAACTTCATAAAATTTATCCCACAATTTCCCCACTCTGTAATAAGTGTAAAACATTAGAAGGCACCCTGTTTCATTCTTTATGGTCATGTAGTAAAATTCAGCCATTTTGGAAATGTATATTTAAAAATCTTTCTGAAGTATGAGCCTTGTATTGGACTTTTAGGTGCAGAAAATGCCTTTTGCAGTAAATATCAAATACAGGCTATTTCTCTCTGCATGTTACTTGCAAAAAAACTGATCTTACAGATGTGGAAAGCAGATTCTGTCCCTACTTTTGAGATGTGGGCAAGGGAACTGGGAAATGTGTTACATTTGGAAGAACTGAGATTTATATTAAAAGATAAACTGTCCATTTTCAACAAGATCTGGAAACCAATAAGTCTGTTCTTACAGGCAGACTGAATATATTGGATTACATCACTTTTAATCAAACTGTCTGAATATATACTATTTGGATAGCTGTTGTTGCCGTCCATCAGGATAAAAGATTGTATATTAACACGCTGTTGCTCATGCACAACATACCTGATTTTAAAGCACTTGAAGTAACCTTTACCCTTTTTTGTGTTTTTTTTTTGGGGGGGGGGGGGGGGGGGGGGGGTTCTAATATAAAGCTTTAATGTTCTTTCTTCAAAGTCACTATTATACAGTGTTACAGCTAAGGGTGCTCGATGTCGTATTTTTCCTGTGTAGTAGCTATTTTGTGACATTGTGTGTGTTGTTTTAAGAAAATGAAAATAAAGAGATTTTAAAAAAAAAATGAGTTGAAGTGATGCATTCATCTTAGCATAAAAATCCTACCTTTCTCTAGGTATGTATAAAGAGCCTTGCTTTTATCATGCTTCAACATGCAACATCTCAGTCCACCAAAGGTTTTTTATTCAGAAAATAACAACTCGACACGGCTGGGAATGAATGAAATAA
Organism: Sinocyclocheilus anophthalmus; assembly: GCA_018155175.1. Classification (NCBI taxonomy): domain Eukaryota; kingdom Metazoa; phylum Chordata; class Actinopteri; order Cypriniformes; family Cyprinidae; genus Sinocyclocheilus; species Sinocyclocheilus anophthalmus. The sequence goes on along the minus strand of JADLZN010009174.1, from coordinate 176,898 downwards.
CTATTGCAAACTAAACTAATGGATAATTATAGACATTTCAATATAGAATTTGTCTACTGGATAATAAGCGAGTTGTGAATGCTTTGGCTTGTCCCCTGACAATACAAGCAGAAGGAAGTGTATCCCCAATTCCCAGATGTTCTTGATTGCCTGACACAAAGTAATTATGAACCAGACCTAAAATGTGTCTGTATTAACAGCAACAGAATCAGTGGGAAGACTAAATCTGGTCTCACTGGACAGAATAGTAACAAGACAACTCAAAAACAAATAAATATGCTAACATATATTCTGCTACTTCTACCAAATACTGTTTTGAAGACATCACAACAATGTGCACTACACTGCAAATCATACATATATGCATCGGAGAAAGATTCTTTTTTGGTTTCAAAACTGTTTAATACACACCTAAGCTAACAGCACAAAACACAGAATCTGATAGATAATAGAGCTGATGGGACACATACAGACGTACAAAAAGCCAGATTAGCTTGTTGGGAGTTAGTGAGGACGTGAATATATAAGGCACTAAAGTCTCAAATCCACCCTCAACTTCATCAAGGTGGCTGGGAAAGCCCTGAGGAGTCTTGTTGACACAACAGATCTAGCGCATAAAGGAGCTACTGTAAACCTTCCTCTTCAGTGGCAACACCTTCTCATTCAAATGTGTGCTTGCAAAGTCATGTCTTTTGAGTGTTAAAGCCCCAAACAACTGTAGTATCAATTATAATAAGTGTACATGCTTGGCTTTAGAAATAAATCACACTTTTCTGGGTACTGCTACACCAGTATGTGCAGGATTCTCCTCACCTTCCAGTCTTTACTTTGGAAACTCGTGCTCTTTCTGTGGACTCTTCTGGGTGTGTTTTAGAGATGATGGATGGAAACAGGAAGAGGAGTTTACAGGGGTGACCTCATGTCCCTTCTGTCCTCTTCAGACAGTGATGAATCCCCTGCATGCTCAGCCCCAAGAACAGGTGTGCATCCTTATGCCTCCTAGATTGGTTGACGTTTTTGGGCAGAACTATGGGGAGGGGCTTACACGGCAACAGCAGCATCCAGCAACAGCAATTTATAGTTTGATGAATGGGCCGAAGTAATGGGGCGCTCTGATCTTGGGTGAGGAGCAGGAGTTGGAGGATAGAGATGGAGAAGTGGAGAACGGAGGTGAGGATAAGATGGCATCTGCACTCAGAGAGAACATTGTGGAGATGGCCACATCCACGATGCCTTGACACAGCTCAGGGTAGAGTTTCCTACAAGAGAGAAAAACTTCAATATCAATAAACATTTCAATTTCATAACTTGAGAAACATTTGTAGGAGAAAAATCTTTACCAACTGCAACTGTGGTCTAAAATATAATAAATTATTACAAAGCGACTAATGCAATTAAAGTCAAGCACACAAAACGTACAGAGCACACAAATTGGGATTTGTGTCGAATTAGAGAGGCATGTGAACCAAGTTGATTTGTATAGTGCATTTTCCTCAAGCCAGTAGTTTCTGTTTGGCTTTAAATAATTCATTTAGGATTGGCATTTAAAATAAACATTGATTGTAATGAATGCTACTATAATTTATGTCTGTTTTATAGCATTTCTGTTCTGTTTTGAATAATTCAGTTTATAAAGGATTTGTTATGGAGTTAAGGGAACTAAAATACATGTGTATAGTGTTTATAATGCTTGTATACCATTTGTTTTACCAGTATTTTACAATATTCCTAAATGTAATAAGATGTGACTTATACTGTTCTTTTTTTTTGACCCAGTGCAACTTAATAGTCAAGTGTGACTTTCTGGAAAATATGTTGTAAAAATGTATATAATTATTAAATAGAAAATAATTATTTGCCAGATGAAGAACAGCAACATTACATGGTTTAAAATTCATTGTCAGAACAACAGTCTGACCCTCGCTGATGAAAATGATGATATCTACCATCTATTAAACATCTAGAATCTGTTGTGACTCACTTCCTCTAACAACTTTAACCTCAGTGTAAAATTTACCATCATAAATATAGCTAGGAAAGGAGTTTTTTGGTCTTCCAAAACTCCTTGTGGTGACACATCATGTGGAATTCTTCATGCATAAAGCCACCAAATATGAAAATAAGGGATTAAATCATGATTGGTCATGATTTTCAAATTATTGGGACAGATGCAAGAAGCAAATACATTCTTGACATAACAAATGAGAAGTGTGTACTGACTGTGCACAGGCAGGTGCCCCGTTGATCTCTATTAGCCAGACTTTAAAGCTCTCGTCCAGCATGAAGTCAAAGCCGAAGAGCTGGAAGCTCTGGTAGGACAAGTGCTTCGTGCTGATGGCTGGCTCGATGCATGTGAGACAGCTCCTGTTGAGACAAGATGCAGGATTTCAGACGAACACCACAGGTAGTTAGACATTGCCAAATTAAGCATTTTTGTAACGGATCAGTGAGCTCAGACTTGTAGAAAATTTTTTTTATAATCGATTTCTGATCTAAAGGAATTGTCCAAAATATATTTGTTCATTTGGTTACTGAAAGTCACTGATAGCCTGTTGGTGTAATTATCAGTATATGGGGTGCACAAATCTGAATGAAAATGCTTTATTTTGCATTAGAAATGTTAAAACTCTGTAGATTTCCTGTAGCTCAAACAGTAGAGTGTGGCACTAAAAACACCAAGGTCATAGGATTTATTCAAGAACTGATGACATAAAATTAGTTAGAAATATTTAAGATTCTGCTCTACTTCTAGATCATGAACTCTTAGTACAGAAATCAGACAAATTTTCAAACTTGTGAATTTCATGTCAGCTTTTTTTTTATTCTCAAAAATGTTCACTTAAATATGTAAGCTGTAATTTAATTAGAAAGTGTAGTTAACTATTAAAATAGTTTTTGTTAATTGAAATACAGATGAAACATATACATATACACACATACACACTACCTTTCAAAAGTTTTGGATCAGTAAGATTTGTTATGTTTTTTAAATAAGTCTCCTTATGCTCATCAAGGCTGCATTTATTTGATCAAAAATACAGAACAAAACAGTAATCTTACAAAATGTTATTACAATATAAAATAATGGTTTCTATTTTAATATACTTCAAAATATAATTTATTTCTGTGATGCAAAGCTGAATTTCCATCAGCCATTACTCCAGTCAAAAGTGTCACATGATCCTTAAGAAATCATTCTAATATGCTGATTTATTATTAGAATTATCAACGTTGGCAACAGATGTACTGCCAAAATTTTTTGGGAAACTTTTTTCAGGATTCTCTGATGAATTAAAAAGTTAAAAAGAACAGCATTTTCTAACAACTTTTCTAACAATATAAATCTTTGCTAACACTTCTTAACAATTTAACACATCCTAGCTGAATAAAAGTATTAATTTATTTAATGACCCCAAACTTGTTGGAACGGTAGTGGATATTATAGAACGATTTTATTTGGAATAAATGTTCTTCTTTTTAACTTTTTATTCATCAAAGAATCCTGAAAAAAAAGTATCACAGGTTCCAAAAAAATATTAAGCAGCACAACAGTTTCCAGCACTGATAATAAATCAGCATATTAAAATGATTTCTGAAGGATATGGACATTTACACTGACAGTAATGGCCTTGATGGAAATTCAGCTTTGCAGCACAGAAATAAATTATATTTTAAAGTATATTCAAATAGAAAATAGTTGTTTTAAATGTTAATAATATTTCACAATATTAAAATTTCTCCTGTATTTTTGATCAAATAAATGCAGCTTTGATAAGCATAAGAGAAATTAGGGTTAGGGTTTTTTTTAACATTTAAAAATAGTTTTTGATCGCAAGTGTGTATATATACGTGGGTACCGGAAAGTATTCAGACCACTTTAAATTTTTCACTCTTGTTATATTGCAGCCATTTGCTAAATCATTTAAGTTAATTTTTTTCCCTCATTAATGTACACACAGCACCCCATATGACAGAAAAACACAGAATTGTTGACATTTTGCAGATTTATTAAAAAGAAAAAACTGAAATATCACATGCTCCTAAGTATTCAGACCCTTTGCTGTGACAATCATATATTTAACTCAGGTGTGTTCATTTCTTCTGATAATACTTGAGATGGTTCTACACCTTCATTTGAGTCCAGCTGTTTTTGATTATACTGATTGGACTTGATTATGAATGCCACACACCTGTCTATATAAGACCTACAGCTCACAGTGCATGTCAGAGCAAAATGAGAATCATGAGGTCAAAGGAAATGCCTGAAGAGCTCAGAGACAGAATTGTGCAAGGCACAGATCTGGCCAAGGTTAAAAAAAATTTCTGCTGCACTTAAGGGTCCTAAGAGCACAGTGGCCTCCATAATCCTTAAATGAAGACGTTTGGGACGACCAGAACCCATCCTAGAGCTGGCCGTCCGGCCAAACACACTGAGCTATTGGGGGAGAAGAGTCTTGGTGAGAGAGGTAAAGAAGAACCAAAGATCACTGTGGCTGAGCTCCAGAGATGCCGTCGGGAGATGGGAGAAAGTTGTAGAAAATCAACAATCACTGCAGCCCTCCACCAGTCGGGACTTTATGGCAGAGTGGCCCGACGGAAGCCTCCTCAGTGCAAGACACATGAAAGCCTGCATGGGCTTTGCTAAAAAACACCTGAAGGACTCAAAGATGGTGAGAAATAAGATTCTCTGATCTGATGAGACAAGATAGAACTTTTTGGCCTTAATTGTAAGTGGTATGTGTGGAGAAAACCAGGCCCTGCTCATCACCTGTCCAATACAGTACCAACAGCGAAGCATGGTGGTAGCAGCATCATGCTGTGGGGGTGTTTATAAGCTGCAGGGACAGGACGACTGGTTGCAATTGAGGGAAAGATGAATGCGTCCAAGTACAGGGATATCCTGGACGAAAACCTTCTCAAGAGTGCTCAGGACCTCAGACTGGGCCGGAGGTTTACCTTCCAACAAGACAATGACCTAAGCACACAGCTAAAATACGAAGGAGTGGCTTCACAACAACTCAGTGACTGTTCTTGAAATGGCCCAGCCAGAGCCTGACTTAAACCCAATTGAGCATCTATGGAGAGACCTAAAAATGGCTGTCCACCAACGTTTACCATACAACCTGACAGAACTGGAGAGGATCTGCAAGGAGGAATGGCAGAGGATCCCCAAAAAAAACTTGTTGCATCTTTCCCAAAAAAAAACTCATGGCTGTATTAGATCAAAATGTGCTTCTACTAAATACTGAGCAAAGAATCTGAATACTTAGGACCATGTGATATTCAGTTTTTCTTTTTTAATAAATCTGCAAAAAAATGTCAACAATTCTGTGTTTTTCTGTCAATCTAGGGTGCTGTGTGTACATTAATGAGAAAAAAAAAAAAACTTAAATGATTTTAGCAAATGTCTGCAATATAACAAAGAGTGAAAAAATTTAAAGGGGTCTGAATACTTTCCATACCCACTATATATATATATATCCTAAATAAATAACAAAAGCACATAACAAAATGACTAAAACTTAGTTCAAGTGAGAACTGAAAATATAAAAATAAAAGCCAACTCAAAGTATTAATAAATACTATAACAATATACAATGTAATACTAAAATACTGATTTGTGGGAATTTGAGAGGAGAAAAAACATTTACTTTGGAAAAATTAAACCGTAAAAAAGTAAATTCTCAAACTTTTGGACCCACTGTACATCTCTAACACAAAAATAGTTATGGCATTTTCTACTTGTATAACTCATTTGCAGGCACACATGCAATCAGATTTGAACTCAAAACTTTTCAGTGAAGGAGCACCTGATGATATGCTTGATCTGAGGTAAAATAGATGTTTCCATGGCAACATTGTGTGTGGTCAACAGGTACTGTCTGAACTCATCAAAGAACATCTCGTTGCCCTCCTCATAGCAGCCGTAGTTCTGCGAATGCTCCTTCTGGATGCAGTGATTGGTCAGGTGACTGGTCATGTTCTGCAGATCTGAGCTGTTGTAGGGCTCAGAAGACGTCCTCAACACACCCTCACGGTACAAGTAGATATTATACTGATGGTCTACAAGCACCCAACTCCTACAGACAAGACAGCCAGAGAGAATATCCATTGGCTTTAGAAGCACTTTGACTTCATTAGGATGGGACATTGCAATTCTATGCTATTCTGTAATCAAATCAAAAACATTCTGCACAAAGGAGTATGCGTTTCATCTTACCTTATATCAAATTTGCGATGTCCCGGCTCCAATAGCAGCGGTTTTTCCAGATACTTCTGAATGACATGCACTTGGCCTTGATTATCGATGAACTCCAGCAACTCATTTGCATCATGAGATATCAATATGCCTGCACCTGAACAAAGCGAGGAACAATCTCATGCTATTAAATCATGCAGCAAGATTGCACTTCTTTTAACTTGCCATTTTGAACACATGGAGATTCGTACCTTTTGCACCTGCTGATGATTTGGCGATCCACACCGTTCCCTCTCCGCTTTCCTTTCTGGAGTTATAAGAAGCCAAGAAGACCTCTCGCTCATCTGTCTTTGGGTTGCTCTTCATGTGGCTGATGCCATTGGTGGCTGGGGCCACTGGGGTGTTGAGGTTGGTTGGGTATATGATGTAAGACTCAGGGAACCAGTTACAGGAGTCCTTTAACTCTGGACTGGTCTTGATAATCCTGAACATCCAACATGCTTATTTAAATATAATTCACAACTTAAGAACTGCAGAGTTTCTAACTCAACGACATGGCAAAAAGGAGTGTGATTTGAAGACATTATTCACTTTAACAAGCATTAACTTAACAGTATCGTTCCTAAGATCACACATCTAAGATCCTAAGATGTGGTTATACAGTAAATCTGAACGTGAACTTCATTCATCTGATATGTTTAAATAAACCACATACTTGACCAGTGATGCTTTGCGACACAGTTTATCGGCTCCTCTGTAATAATTCACCAGCTGCATCAACCCCGGTTCATGACCTGTAGAGGACACAGCGGGGTATATGACATTGAAATATCGAAATATTGAACAGTGACTACAGCGTCCTGCAGCTAAAAGTACTTAAATTTCAACGATTACAATAAAATAATAAGATAACAGTAAGAAATGTTTCTTGAGCAGTAAATCAGCATATTAGAATGACTTCTGGAGGATCACGTGACACTGAAGACTGAAGTAATGATGCTGAAAATTCAGCTTCGACCACAGAAATTAATCCTATTTTAAAAGTAAAATATATTAAATAGAGTATTTTTTTTATAATAAACTGTTAATTTAAACTGTAATAAACATTGCACAAATACGCTTTACTGGTAGTTTTGGAACCATCAAGCAGCCTTGGTGAGCAAAAGAGACATTAAAAAAATAACATTTCTCTTAATGTTTAAACTTGTATTATTTCAACATTTGGGCCGATGGTGAGTATGTATATACTTAAGGTACACATTCTCTTAAACTTATAGAAAATCTATTGAAATATTGATATTAAAGCTTAACATTTTCATGTTGAAAAAGTTGATGTCAACCTAATTACATATTACTACACAGATACACATCCATAGGAATGCATTATAGAGCTGAATCTTTGTGATCAGCATTGCCGTGTCCTGTTTTCAGTGCTCAATTATTAATAATTGATCATTATAGCATTGCTGCACACATGCACCGTTTCATCATTCATTATCATAAGTCCAACAGCTTGTACTGTCCATAGTCTCAAAAAAAAAAAGCATGGTGTACCGAAAATGTGCATAGGTTTAGATGCATTATAACAACTTGCTGAAACTCCTAACTTTCAATGCACACTACAACATGTAAACAGCATGGGATTATAAAACACATTATTATTACGAGATGGCAATGAATGTTTAATATGCAGCTCTTGAAAGCCTTTACCCAGCCGTCCAAAAGGCAGCCGATTTCTCTCGCCCAACATTAAATTGAACCGAGGATTGTCCTTCTTCAGTCGTTTCCATTTTCCAGTCGAGGTGAGGATCTTGGCGACCTCGGCATACACAGTGCTGTTGTCATCTCTCAAAACAAACGTGTACATCGGTGAACTCATAGCCCAGAGGAGTGATGCTGATCACACACTAGCTAGCCCACCTACGCTATCTGTCGCCCAACGAAGGAGACTGAAGCCGGACATACATGACCTTCGTGATGCTTCCTCTGGTTGTTTTTGCACAGAGATCTTTGCAGGAAACAGTCGCGCTGCTGTGATCCAGACCGAGAAGCAGGGCTGCGCATCTGTACCCGCAGTCGCGTGGCCGGTGCGAGGACAGTGAATATTAGGGTGTGACTCTTGAAGGATTTGGCTTCTGAATTCTCGCAGCTAACTGTCTACGTTAGCTTCCTCTGTTCCCATGATTGTCTATGAACAGCAGATATGGAAAAGCACAGCTGGCTTAGTACAGAGTCTAAGAATAGAGGTCGACTATATGACTGTGCATTTAATTCCTCGCGTCCTGTGTAGTCGTCTAGACAGTAGACATCAGTTTAAAGCCCCAGTTGAAGCCTCTTTAGCCCAACACACTCATGATGTGACGTACCACTGGGAGTCAACGCACGCACGCCGCACAGACTTGTGGTTACTGTAGTTTTGTGCTACATAGGGGCGACTTCAACAGCTCGAAAGACAAAGAAATAGCAACACAGCACTTTGAGTTTTGTCTATATTGGAACAATTGTCATGATTTTCAGAGCAAAAATTATATAAGAAAAAAAATCATGTTTGAAATAAATAGCCTAATAATTATGACATAAAAAAATCGAAATTACGAGATGAGAGTTTTTATGTTATAAATTCGACTTTTATGTCAAAATTATGACTTAACACTGTAAAAAAAATAATTGTTGAGAAAACTTAAAATTGCAAGGCAACTTAAGTTCTCTCAATTATTGTTTTAAAACGAATTGTGCTAAGTAAAACTATGTGTTTTGTCATTTTGAGCACACTAAATGCAAAATGCTTCGTTCAGCCAATAGATTCATGAAGATAAAAGTGCTATACGGTCTGTAGAATATACTGATCTAGGCAAAAATCAAATCATACTTTTAGAAACCATACTTTAAAGGATCCCATCACAGTCAAAGTGACATTCAGAACTGGACTGAATAAATCAATATATTAAGAGAACTGAAACTGCCATTTATTCATCTACTGGGACATCAGTGTTCAGTGTTATAGCCTACAAATCAATCAATTTAATCAAATGAACACATTTAAATTAAATGTAAAAACAATGAAATGACTTCTTTAATAATCTATGTCATCTGTTTCATCTATCTACTTTTATTTATTTATTTACTTGCTTACTTACTAAATAAAATGAAAAATGTGAAGAGAAGAAGTGATTATATCAAGATTAAGACTTGGACATACTGGTTTAAAATCAACCCTGTTTTTAATGGGAAAATGCATATCAGATAATTGTGATAACTGTAATGTTCCAGAAAATGTGGAGCATATCATTATGAGGTGTAAAAAATATAATGCAGAAAGGAGGATCTTGCAAGATAAGATAAACGAGTTGGAACAAGAATGGAGTTTGAAGGGGATTTTGGGGGCAGATGAGAAAATGTGGGAATGTAGCAAGGCTCTCTTTCATTTTCTTAAAGATACAGGGTTAGAGCACAGCATATAGGAAATGGGAATTATTATTTTTTTTTAATGATTATAACTATGCTAAGTACATGAAGCCCTGAAGTTGCACACTCCGGTACAGTAGGTGGCGGTATGCACCTGAACAAGTTGGTTGGACCCCGCCACCAATAAACAGAGAGAGAGAGAGAGAGAGAGAGAGAGAGAGAGAGAGAGAGTGAGAGAGAGAGAGCGACGTGAGGAGGATTGAGGGAGGAGATGATTGAGATGGAGATGAGAGGAGATGTGTGTGTGTGTGAGAGAGAGATGTGTGTGAGAGATGTGTGTGTGTGAGAGAGAGAGAGAGATGTGTGTGGTCGCAGGCGGTGGTGGCGCACGCGATCTTACTGTGGCGGGGCCGGAAGCTACGCAGGAGGCGCGAGGTTTGGCCAAAGCTATGGTTGTTTTGTTTCACATCGCTGTATAGACTTTCAGCTATTTCTGAACTTTACAGCATTCACACAAGAAATACGTTTAACCCAGAGGTAGGTTTCTACTTTCCTCACCAAAAACAAAACGAACACGGGAGTGTGTTTGAAGCAGTGTTTGAGAGTTGTGTTCCTGCTGTCAGCTCCCGTTAAGAGTTTAGGTAAACATTGTCCTGTCTGTCTGAATGTCCTTCAAATATTTCATACGGGCACAGTGTTAATACCCCGTTATTTATTTAGTACATTAATACGGTTCATGTGAGAGTGGGCTTTAGTGTTTCACTTGTCTGGCACATAACATTTGTATGGATATGCTTGAAATTATAGTAAGTACAAGTCGAGGGTTTGTACACACATGCTTATTCTTTATCATTAACACATTTCACAGTTTAAAACAGTAAGTCATCAAAACAATGAAATAACGCAAATGTACAGGAATTGTGTACAGGTCAAGTCAAATCTGTCTTATATTTGGTCTCTGCTCACTCTTCTTTCTCTTAACTAACTTCATGAGGTGCATCCAGTGGGATGCTTTTTAAACACTGTTGAAGAACAGTGTTGGGGAAAGTTACTTTTAAAAGTAATGCATTACAATATTGCGTTACTCCCTAAAATAGTAACTAATTGCGTTACTTAGTTACTTTTTATGGAAAGTAATGCATTATATTACTTTTGCGTTACTTTTTAAATATGAGCAGAGCTTGATTGTTTTTAATATAAGAAGTTCTATTTACAGCAAATATAAAAGCCCTTTCACACCAAAAAGTGTAATGAATAAACCTCAGACTGAAGCAAAAGTAAATTCACGTCTGTACAGTAGAGCACAGGAGAAGAAACACTCTTCAGCAATAAAAAAACAATGAAGCAGAATTGTTAGTTTCTCTAAAGTCATTTTTGCTTATTAGTATGGTTGAACTGGATCATCAAAGGTCAGCAGCAAAGATACTGGTTAATCAAATGGGATTAGATGCATTTGTGTTATTTAACATATTTAATTATTGCAGGTTTGCGTCATATTCTGAGTTTGCATTTCACTGTTTTAATTCATTTTGATGAATACTAAATCAGTTTTTTGTGAGTGGGATGAATTAATGCACATTCACATTCACAGTCTAGAACTACAGTAACATCATGTTCACACAGCGCACACAACGCCTCTGTACTCCCGATTTCTCCCAATACGGGGACAGGAGAGCTAAATGGGAAAACAAATATTTTTTGAAAAAGTAACTCAGATATTTTCTTGTAAATTAAAAAAGTAATGCGTTACTTTACTAGTTACTTGAAAAAAGTATAACGTATGATTAATCTGATTACGAAACTCGCATTACTTGTAATGAGTTACCCCCGACACTGTTGAAGAAGTTCACGTGTATGCTGTACTCTTGGCTGTTTTTTCTTCATTACCAAGTCCATCCATTAAAAACGGGTTTGTTTTGTTTTTGGAAAGAATAATAGTTTTGTAAAGACATCAGTTTTGTAAACAAATACAAAATGCCTATATATGGATATACAGGCATTTTATATTTGTCTACAAAACTAATTTCAACATTTTGAAAAAAAATTTGATTGAAAGATCTTCAGACAGAAAATAATTTAGACAAGTATGTTGAAATTTTGACTGATATTGCACTTTATACTCTCTCTCTATACATACACACAGTGCATACAAATATCTCTAGTGTAACATACTGGTTACTGTCATTAGATGTAATTTATATACAAATACTCATAAATGACTGTCTTTTCTTGAGTCATAATGCAAATGAATCAGTTTTGAGTTGATTCACTAAAAACAGTTTTAATGGATTTCACAGAAATTAATCAAATGGATGTGTAACAATTTTTGTAACTGCAGTTAGAAACACTATTAAAACATTTCTGCCTTCATGCTCTCATACTTGAAAGTCGCACTATAGGAAAATGTGCTACTTAAGTGTATTCAGGTTATTATGGTATTCACAGTGTTGCTTAACTTTTATATTACCTTTTATATCATTATGAAAATATCGTGAATTGCTATTATTCTCAGCCCTGCAAGAACTTCCATGCTTATGCTGTGGGGTACTTCTCTACTTTTATACATTATTAATTGATCCTGTGCCCTCTTCTTATGCAGGCTGGAGCAGGCCAAGCATGAGCAGAGCACACCTGGACGAGTGGCAGAGGAGGTCCTTTGACATTTCATCTGGCTCCTGTACACCTGAACAGACGGCCGATGCTTATCGGGCACACGTCCTGTCCATTCAGTATGCATGGGCGAGTGCTGAGCTCTCTCCGGCCGGAGCTGCCAGCCTGCTCAGGACCTACTCGGAGCGGTACGCCGCAGTCCTGGACTCAGACGACCCACGCACAGGGCTAAACAACTATGCAGAGAGTGCCCTGCAACTGGCTCGCAATCAAAAGAACCATAGCGATAAATGGGAGTCGTCCCTAACGTTCGAAAATGTGTTCAACCTGCCGTGCGTGCAAAGGATGATGCGGGCCGGGTCAAAAGAAGACGCTCTCCCGGTAGATCCCGTAGATGTTAACATCACTGTTGGTGGTGAAATCTGCAGGGGAGGGGAGAAAGGCAGTGATCTCTTTGGTCCTCCTTGTGGATTAAAACGAGAGCCTCTGGCTCATGGGCCCGCTGCGCCTCCACCTAGAGCTGAGATGGGAAGGGGGGTTAGTAACCTACTTAGCGGTGCTGCAGAGTGGGCTAGAGGACATCAAGGAGCCCCTCCGCATATGTTCTTGGCACAAAATGCTCCAAATGTTCCAACAGGATCTACGCCTATGTTTACCTATAACAATTTCAGTTCCACAGGCAGTGCTAGTGTGTCTCAGTCTAGTGTGGGTTGCACAAGTCGATCCAATGTGCATAATCAGCCTGTGTTCTTTTCCTCCACAAACCCCTCCAAGAGGAAGAACTTCTACTGCTCAGGAACTGAAAGCAACAGAAGCTCATTCCCATCACAAGGTGAGCAGGAACTGCGAGGAAGGGGACGGAGAGGAGAGGAAGGTGTCAGCACTAATTTTAGATCAGCACGAGAGCAGTTCATCGTTGACCAGCAAAAAAAGCATTCCCATCAGGGTCAACGAGACTCTGCGGCCAACGTTGCTGCAATCACCAAGAAATGCCTTGGGGCGAATCGGTCTCGTGGGACATCCTCCAAATTCATCTCTCCTATGCCAAGGCAAGAGGAAGTGGGCAACTCAATGGAAAACGCACCACAATACATGCAACCTGTTGATGAGCGACTAAAGAACTTTGAGCCCAAAATCATTGAACTTATCATGAGTGAGATCATGGACCATGGCCCCTCGGTAGTTTGGGATGATATTGCCGGTCTGGAGTTTGCCAAAGCCACAATCAAAGAGATTGTAGTTTGGCCCATGTTGAGGCCTGATATATTTACTGGCCTTAGAGGTCCACCTAAAGGCATTCTTCTCTTTGGTCCTCCAGGCACTGGTAAAACCCTTATAGGGAAGTGCATAGCGTGCCAGTCCGGAGCCACTTTTTTCAGCATCAGTGCTTCGTCACTCACTTCAAAGTGGGTTGGAGAGGGTGAGAAGATGGTACGGGCACTTTTTGTCATTGCTCGGTGTCACCAACCTGCCGTCATCTTCATCGATGAGATCGATTCTCTTCTTTCTCAGCGCACAGATGGAGAGCATGACTCTTCCCGTCGGATCAAAACAGAGTTTCTTGTCCAGTTGGATGGAGCCGCCACCTCAGCAGAAGATCGCATCCTGGTGGTTGGTGCCACCAATCGGCCACAAGAGATTGATGAAGCGGCTCGCCGTCGCCTGGCCAAGCGACTCTACATCCCTCTCCCAGAAGCTGAGGCTCGCCGGCAGATAGTGACTAACCTCATGTCCCATGAGAAAAGCCAGCTGGGACCAGATGAGATGGAGAATGTTGTACAGAGCACAGAGGGGTTTTCAGGGGCAGATATGACACAGCTGTGTCGTGAAGCAGCCCTAGGCCCCATCCGAAGCATTAGTTTAAGTGACATTGCTACCATCTCGGCAGAACAGGTTCGGTCGATACTCTACAATGACTTCCAGGAGGCTCTCAAAACAGTGCGGCCCAGTGTCTCTTCTAAAGATCTGGAGCTATATGAAGAGTGGAACAAGACATTTGGCTGCGGTCGCTGAGCATGTGTTCAGATTACACTAATTGATGAGTTTTATGTTAGTATGACTATGATGCTGGGTTCATTTCTTGAAATAAATGGTTGATTTGTCTTGGGTCTTTTTCAGTCTTTTTCATGAACGTTCTTTTAGAGAGCTGTGGGGAAAAAAGACAATCTCTGTGACATTTATGCAAAGTTTCATATTAAGTATAATTTATGTACTCAGAATGGATTGACTCAAAACAGCACTCATGATTTTGTAAAACTGAGCTTTTAACCATGTGTATAGCCTCAAAATTAGCATACCACAGTTGTGCCTTCCTGAAAACAGTTGCATCACTGAGTGGAGCTGCAACTCTTTTCCTTGTAATGTAGAGGAAATGTGCCAAGTTTGCACTAAAAAGGGAACATGGGGTCTACTCTGGAGTATGTTGTTTCCTTCTGAATGCACTTATCCAAAAGGGAACTGTCAGCTAGTACAATGTTCAGCCCGCCCTAACTTCTGTGTGCACAGAATGAGTTCAACGGCTCTCCATGTTTAACTGCTCTCGCTCCTGCATAGACAGAGCGTTAGACACCTTAGGGCCAACTCTCCCATTGTGTTGTGTCTTGGTGAATGGATTTGGAGGGGAAGTTGGGTAACACTGCAGGCATTCTGGTCTCATGATAAGAGTTACCCACAGATCAACTCTTGCAGTGCTCTTCCTGTTGCTAAGCCAGTGCGGTCTCGGACCACATCTGGTAAACCAGAGGAATGTCTTTGTGCCTTGGAAGGGGTTTTAAAGATGGACTCTTCATCCTCCTCCTAGAGGACAATATGGTTGGTTTAGTTTTTTCAGTTACACATTGTGCCTGTGGAGAACTGTCCATCCAATCAGTATTCAGTCTTTTTTTTTCTTTTTCAGAATAGGAGAATCTATTTTTGTGTGGTTTTCTTAGACATAATGGTGAGTTCGAAGATGGAGGGAAACCATCAGAATTGCTGTTTTCATAAACTAGAGGACTTCCAGGTCTTAGAAAGAGAGGCTTTGAGGATGACACCAGCCATAAACCTCACGAAAAATTATGCATTGTAGAAGCAGATAACAACTGTGGCTTGATGCATTTACTGTTGATGGATGGAGAGGAGCATTGTGGAGCTCTAAATGAGTGGCCACAGATGGCATGAGGAATAAAAGTTGCTGGTCCAGTGGTGAGGAAACTCACCCAGGCCAAATCACAAAGTAATGAATGAATGAATTTGAACACGAATGGTTTTGGTCAGGTTACAAAATATAAATCATTTTTTGTAAAGCTCCGAATAATGCAGTTTTGAATGAATTTGTTTGGATTTTTTGTTGTATTTTCAGTAGGTTTTGAATTCTGTCACTTTATTTGGATGAGACGGGCTTCCCTGAATTTTCTTTCTGTTTGTTGTTTTTATGCCTCTGCATTAGCATTACATTTTCATTGTCAAAGTACAACTGATTTGTGTTGGAGTGAAACGCAAAGTCTGTGTTTCGTGAAACCTGATGACTGCAGTCTGGGAAAATTGAAAGCGAGACAGCTGATTGATTTGTTTGCTTCTTGCAACTGCAAAACCATTCTTACAGGAAGTCAGGCTGAACTGTTAATACACCTCAGAAGGCGAGTGGGATTTAACAGTCTAATTAAATTCTAAACTCTTACTCTTGGGTTGTCTTCATCTGCATCCGATTATAGATTGTGCTCACATGAGATGAATCAGTCATGTAATTTTCATGAAACAATCTTAGAAAAACTGGAAGCCCATGAAAAAAGGGTGTCATTTATTTTTCATCTTTTTGTCAAGCGGGTTAATGAATATTTTAGGATTGTGCGGTTGGCAGGAGTGTTGAAACTTTGTAAAATTAGCCAGCAGTGCAAGTAGTAAGTCCATCCCTAAGGAGCGGTTGGGGGTTGTCAGAACAGCAGGGGTAGCCCGCAGCTGGACTATAGAAGAATAGGCACACAGAATTCCTCAAACCTTTCTCCACACTAGATCTACAACTAATATTAACCTTTGCATCATTTTTTTTCTAGTTTGTATTAAGGTACAATGTTATTTTCCATTGTGTGTTTTTAGACAATTAGTTATTTCATACTGTATTAGTAGAATGTGTTTAATGACATGTCAGCAAAAAAATTCTATCACATTTGAAAAATTTATTTTTCTGTATGAAGATTGTTTGTTTGGTTTAATTTTTTAATGTTTTATTTTTAAATTCTTCGTTCATTTTTTCTTTCTTTCTTTTTCCTTGAAAATAGCCTTTGGTGCTGACATAACATTGTTTCATAGTAGTGGCTGACCAACATTTTTATTAAATGACTAATGCCAGTGGTCACTATAATGCTGATATGTGGAATAGTCTTTAATATTAAGTGTACTTATAGGGTGCAATAAACATGTACTTATTATCCTGATTAACTGATACATCTGGCAGTAGATTTTGAAACACAAGGGGCATTGATTTATCTGCCTGACTAATTTATACTTGTCTCTTATAGCTTGGTTTTGACATCTTTAGAATGGGTGGGGTCTATTTGTGCTGTACTATCGTAAATCAAAGAGGAAAAGAGAAGTGAGATTTGGGATTGAGGCGGATGGGGTGGTGTGAGGGGGTGCTGGCCAGATTATCCCTCTCATGCAAATGCACTCTCTCCACGGTTAGGTCCCACTGAAGCGTGGGGGCTCTGCGTTGGCCACAGCTGCTTCCCGTTTCTACCCAATCACACAACAGCCATCTGGACATGCATGTCATTGCGAAGAGCTGGTGTGCTCTTGGGTCGGGCTCACTCATGCTCTCTTGACAGATCTGCTCTTCTTCGGTTTACTCCATCTCCCTTTGGTCATTGCACACTTTTACTGTTATTGCCCAAGTACAAACACTTTAGAAACATATTAGTTTACAAGAAACATGATGTCATTGTTGTCAATACCTGAGAAGTGGTGATTTCTTTATTACTATAAATCCACAGTACTGTAAATGCTGTTTCAACACTACAAACTAAATCAGCAAGACTTTTGAAGGCTTTTTAGCCTAAAGTTCTCAGAATGCAATTATTGTAACAGAGGTATTCAGTTTTATTCTCAAATTCTTAAGAGTAAATTCAGCTTTCTTTTTAAGCTATTTGACTGAAAGGTGACATCTCTTTGGCTGATGTTCATTTAGCGCAGTAATTTTTTTTAGATAAAACGTGATTCAAGTGAGTATTGTAAGTGTGATGCTTGGACTTCCGTTCTGTATTAAAGAGTTTATGGGCGATTATGAATGATTAGTTCTGTACCAATTACTTTAGCATATGTTTGTGATATGTGACAATAAATGCCATTCCATAATTTGTGATTTGTTAGATACTCTATCTGCATTGGCCACTTCATTTAAATGTTAAACCAAATTACCTTTACAGAAGTTGACACGTTAGGGTTGAACAAATGTAAAATATCTTTTTTTATTTTTAAAAAATTTGCAAGCATATATATTCTAGGAAGTTGATGTAAATATGTACGAGTAAAATGCTTTCAAACTGTATTTTTAAATACAATATAAAACAAGCAGGGAAAAAAACTAAAAACAGGTACAATATGTACTGCCATATATTTGGTTCAATATACAGGAGAGCATTTCAAAAGGGAGTCATGTTACATAAAATGGACATGTCATGACATTTTCATTGTAATAAATTATAAAATGATATGAACTTCTTAAGGCTGCTTAATATAAAAATGTATTTAAAATGAAGAGTGAACAGTTGGAACACAGAGAAGTAAGTTATGTAAGATACGCAAGAAGTTTACATCCGTTGCAAATAATATTTTATAACTTTATATTTCTATGCATTATTTTATTTATTTAGGGCAGCAAAAACTTCACTTTTATATGGGATTATATAAAATGTTGCACTTTCAAACACCTAATTTCTATTTTCAGTTACAGTTCTTTCTTTTTTAATAGTCTCACTAGTTTACATATAAGTCACACCATTGTAGAAAAATAGACAAGACAGTGAAATATATAGGCAACTGTATGTACAAAAAAAAATCAATGTTACAGGAAACTCCAGTGTTCGGACAGTGTCTAAAAAAATTCTGAAATGTTGAATGTGTTGTGTGTGTGTGTGTGTGTAGTACGCTTGTGTGATCGTGTAGTCAAGTGTATGTGGAACGTCTCTGTGTGTTAACTCAGAAGCGGTGCTCTCCACGCGTGATGTGTGATGAGAACTCGTAGCGGTCCTGACTGCGGTAACCACACAGGTTGCACTCGAAGGGGTCTCGGAAGCCATGGCATCCCATGTGGATGGTATACATAACGTGGTCCAGGAACAAAACTCTGCAGTGGACGCAGCGGTATGCCCTCAACTCTTCTCCCTCTCCACTCAGCACCTTAAACCCCTCCGATGACGCCATACTCAGCTCCATCCCTACTGCCCGCAAGGCCTCAAAATGCCGCTGCTGCTCTTCCTTCACTACTGGCAGACCTCCGTTTCGCATACCTGGAGCCATGTGATTGGTCAGGTAGATGAGACCTCCTGCGGCCGCTGCCCCGCCTCCCCCGGCCTCGTTGCTCTCGGTGTCAGTGGAGTCCTGGCCGCTGGGGCTGGGCGAGCCGTCCTTCTCCACGGAGGCCGATTTGGACTTGGACAGCAGAAGGAGATGCTCTGCAGCGCTGTCTTTAGCAGATACACCATTGCCTTCGGCTGATTGTGACTTGTGGAGGTTGTAAATAGGGCTGACCACCATGTCGGAGGAGCCAGGGGAGGTCTGAACCAGAGGCCGCAAGGACTCCGCTCCCAGATAGCTAATCGCACTGTTGATGGCCTGATCAATCACATGAGGCTGCATGAGCTCACCTGAGCCGCCTTCGAATGACAGCTCCGACAAACGATTCTCTCCTGTGGAAAAGCCAAAAGAGCAAAAGTTTTAACTCTGAGTTCTGTGAAATGTAAAAATTAGAATTGATGCATCATTGAACTTTACTGGACGGCACAAATTCTGACATTTTTCGTGTCTTTATAATATTATTAACTATTATTACTGTGGAAATGAAAAGACACTTAGGGGAAACCCTTTCAAAATAGACAGTTCTTTGAGAAAATAAATGGAGTTAGTTTCATAAAACTCAAAAAAAGACGGTCAGAGGTTCCTCCAGGAACCCCATCCCAGCAAACAGGGAACATTCTCAGAACTTTGGCTAACGTTCTGAAAAGGTTCTCTCAAAGTTATGAACAAACTTCTTCCTGTAACATTAATAGAATTTTTGGTTTCAAACACGTTATGCTTTCTGTAAATCAAATACATTCTAAAAAAAAATGGGTTCAAAATGACACATCGGTTGGCAACGTTTTTATTTTCTGAAACAATGTTCGTCTTGCATTTAAAAAAAAAAAATTTGTTTTTGTCCATTACATTACAGAGACATTCAAAAAATAGACAGTGCCCCATAATGTTCCCAAAATGATCAAATATAATGTTCCAATAAACAAGAAAAACATTTTGAAAACATGACATTTTGAATGGTCAGAGAACATTCGAAAATAATGTTTTTACTAATCTGTGTTAAGCATATTAAGATGTATAAGCATTAGCAAATGTTCCTAGAACATATTTTTGTTAGCTGGGATCATAATGGTTCATAAAGGTTTTGAGATACTGGAAAAGATACTTTGAAGTCCCCACCCATCATAGATCCAAAAGGGGTTATTTCGACAGTTGACACCATATAAGAAGCATTCTGAGTTCCCCTAAGAACCTCTGAGTGAACAGTTAAGAACAAATTTTTCCTTGGTGTAAAGAACATTTTAATAATCTAAAGAACCCTTTTCCAATATAAAGAACCTTTTGTGTAATGGAAAGGTTCTATGGGTGTTAAAGGTTCTTTATGGAACCATAGATGCCAATAGCTCCGTTAAGGCACCTTCAGCAGGTGCCTACAGATCCTCCAGACGGTTCTTCCAGTGTGGCAGTCTGAGAAACCTCAAATGGTGCCTCCTTTTAATCTTTTAATTTTTACAATAATCTTCAGTAAAATACCGACATGAAAAGAAGAGAAATGGGCTTAGTAACACATCACGTTATTCTAATAGCACTTCATGAGCTATTTCTATAAAAGATGCAAATGCAAATATATAAGAATTTATAAAACAATAAGCAATGGTCAAATTCATGTTGCATGCCATTATAGTGTTTCTTTTCCAGATTTTTTAAAAGTCAACTCATCAAAAAGAAAGCAAAGAGGGAGCTGCCTGTTATTGTTTCTGCAATGTCTTCATTCTTTTAGTCAGATACATAAATGCATTTTTGACAATGATGTCAGGATGATCTACGATATATACTGTAGAATGAAAGCAAACTTCAACTCTTACCCACAAACCTCTGTGGCATAGAGCTCTTACGCTTAGCTACATTGTTAGCTATCCTGTCTAGCACCAAGGCTCTCTCAGATGCTGGCATGTCCTCCCTCTGCTCATTCTGGCTGTTCTCTTCCTTCACTATAGAAAGCAAGACAAAGAAACCACGCATAAGATTCAAATGTCCTTATCTAACCTGAGATCATCCTCTGATGTGCTAGCTAGCTATAATAGATGATGATGTTCCTTCAATCATGCAACTGATGTGGCACACATGGTTTTCTATCCCTTACTCCAAGCGATTTAATTTTTTTTTCTTAAGACACTTTATTTTTAAGCCTTGGGACTTTACAGACATGTTGCTGCCCGTCATTTTACACATTCAATTGTGGCTCTGAACTTCTGAATATTTGGGCCATTTTTTGGCAGTGTCACCATTAAGTACTACCAGGACGTCAGTGGTAGTTGTACTTCCACTAATACTATTTCTTTTATTTTTCATTATAGTGATAATAAACCACATGTAAGATATGTTAATGGGTCATAGATTAGCAGCATTTCCATCTATAAAAGAATCGAAAACACTTTGATAGAGAGCTCTGGTGTTCTGTCATTCACAGACCTGTATAAATGCTATTCTGAAGGCCCATGCACTGCAGGTAGTTGTGACATCGCTCCTTATGTTCCTCCAGCGAGCTCCGTTGCTTGTAGCTGCGCCCACAGTATGCACACTTATGAGGTTTTCCAACTAAATTCAAAATAAAAAGAAATCTGTTCAATCACACTATACAATTCTGTCATTGTTTTCACTACAACATAGTCTCACACGATCAGTGCAGGTTTGAGTTAATGAAGAAATGAAGGCATGTCTGAATGATCCAGGTGACAGAGGCATTTACCCGAGTGCGTGCGCAGGTGTCCGGAGAGGGCGTCTCTGCGGCGGCAAGCATAGTTGCACAGGTGACATTTGAAAGGTTTCTCGCCAGAGTGCAGTTTGATGTGTCGGAGCAGGTTACCCTTCTGAGTGAAGGACGCACCGCACTGGCTGCACTGGAACGGCCTTTCCCCTAGAAGAAAAAAAGATAACACATAACTTATAAGTTGAACATGTAAAATTGCTAAATGCTGCAAGATAATAATAATGATAAAGGAACTAAATTTTTCAGCATATTCTCCTTTCTAGTGGTCCCAAACGTATTTGGACACTTAAGCCACACTTAAAAATGGTTGAGTTTCATTGCGCTTTGAAACAATATATTAAACCAGAAGATTTTTTGAGGTTGTAAATGATAAAACTGTTCAAAATGAAGACAAAAAGTATTTGGACACTTTCATGCAATCAAATGTTAGTAGAATACATTCAAAGTTAGGTGCAACGGTAGGACACCTGAAACTTTTAAAGGCAAATGATATTCAGTAATATTATCAATTCAGTTTCACTGATACGATCGGATGAGAATAAAACGTTCAATTAAAAACTGAATCGAAATGGACAATGACACTAACTTTGTAACATCAACTGAATCGACATTAAACTGAACTGAGCTGGATAACGATTGCCTTAATTAGAGCTGCTTATAGCTGAATTGAACTTGTTTCATAAACAATGAGCTTTGCAACACTAGTGACACTTACTGAACTGAATGTATTGAACTTATTGCTGAAAATGTAATGATTCATAAAATAAACTGTTTCCGTTGTATTGCTGTAAAGCTGCTTTGACACAATCTGTATTGTATAAAGCCTTATGTCACTTGACTTGAAATCTGACTGATAATTGACTTCATCCACTAAAGCTGCTTCGGAGCCTATTGGTTAAAAGTAATTGCAAAAAAGTGTGGCTTAAAAGTGCAAATACCTTTTGGGCCTTCTGTATACCCTTGTGTGATAAAGTAACTTGCGTTCACAATGAAGTGACTCGTTGTGCTTTAACCTGTATAGCAGTTATAGCCTATATACACCTGTAGTTCTATCAAACTGTATTTCTTTTGAACAAAGAGTGCCAGCGACAAATGGCCATGTAAATGGCGGGCGTCTGAGACACTATATCGGCCCTCTGAAAGCAAAGCATCCGCCGCTGTAGCGCTATTACGCTGTGAATGCGGGGTCAGTGTCCTACACGGCTCCACCGCGCTGTTACATCTTCAACAACGCGGCGCCTCGTGCCAAAGCTCAATCAAACACTCGGGCGGGATCTCGCACGTGAGCGGCCCCTCTCTCCGCTCTGCGCACGCTGCCTGGCTCCGCACGCCGACTGGCGCCCTGATCGAACAAGAGGCTTTCAGACGCTGCCTGCCAGTTTCGTAATGCACCACTGCCTGGGTCAATTTGATCTGAAAATCTCATTTTTTCCTCTTCTTCAGCTCTAAAATAAGAGCGACCCATCACAATGCAAATGCAGAGCTCATTTAAATAAAGTGAAGGCAACACTTTGTGTTTGAGAGCCAGTCTTCCTGATCAGCGCCCCTGGAATAAACCAATATCCAGCTCCTCCGAATGTTGTGGCATTCTCCGAGAACGCTATTAATACGGCGCTCCCTTCAAAAGCCCTATAAAATAAGAGTCACCAGTGAAGCAGCAAAAAGACGGAAAAAGAAACTCATTAAAAAGGCATTTCAGGAGCACGGCACCTCCTGCGATTATTTTGATTTAAATAGGAAGCACTTCATTATATCTTTTATTATACGTTCTTTTCTGAATTTACATTAGCCCACTGTTCCTTTCTTCCATTTTGAGTTTCATTAGTTTGTCAAGTGAGGACGTTAAGTGCCTTTTTGAAAAATGTTCTCACCCACTGGTTTGGCTTCATCACAGTGGAATATCAATTTGAGAAAGGGAGAAAATAACTAATACTGAAGTAATTGTCATTCGAGAGAGACTTAGCTTGGTTAGTTGTCGCATTTGGACTGTCATAAAGAAATCTGAACAGAATGACACATTTTAAACCTCTTTTTTTTAAAGACAAAAAAACATATACGCACATCTCATCATAATTATATTAACAAAAGGTTACAGGTGAGCTTGTAAAAGGATAGTTCACCCAAAAATGAAAATTCTGTCATCATTTACTCACCCTTACTGTATGGCATTCCAAACCTGTATGACTTTCTTTCGTCTGTGGAACATAAAAGAAGATATTTTGAGAGATGTCTCAAGGTGTTTAGTCTATACAGTGGAAGTCAGTGGTAACCAAAACTGTGTGTTTCTCTAAAATATCTTCTTTTGTATACCGCAAAGAAAAAAATAAGCCATACAGGTTTGGACCGACATGAAGGTGAGCAAATGATGAGCGAATTTACATTTTGGATGCAACAAACTGCGGACATTATCCAAAAATGGTGTCCTAATGTTCTAAAAACGAATCGCATTGGTCATTTACATCAATTTACAGCATCCATTCAAGTCAAGCCATACACAGTTTGCTTGCTCTACTCTAGCCTCTGCTAAAGAAAAGGATGGTTACATTTAAAACACATCCAGCATCTGTCTCTGTCCTGCTCTCTGTGTGTCTCTCTCAACCTACCCAGCCCTGCGCCCTGTGATCTGTGAGTGATAGTATAAGGAGGGAAGAGTAGATGGCAGTTGTGCTTACCAGTGTGACTTCGCTTGTGCACCATTAACACATTGGGCCCAATGCAAACCATCCCACAGATATCGCACTTCAGCTTCCCGTTGGGGAGGCGGATGCCCCCGGCCGTGGGGTAGGCGGCCGGCTTGCTGTCAGGGCCTGCGTGGGAGCCGTTCACTTTGGCCCCTGAGCCATCGAGCACACGCAAGTCCTCGGCTGCACATTCCTCCTCCTCCTCCTCTCCATTCATCTCACAGGCCAGCCCGTTTTCCTCGTCACTCCGAGCCTCAACTTTTATATTACAGGCTGGAAAAGAGGGTAGTGGGCCTGTTAAGTAAAGTGGCAGGCTGGGTGGTTATTTTCTCTGACTAACTAACAGCGCCATCTTTTGCCATGATATCTTATTGGTCTACAGCAAAAAGTGCACCTGCAAAGCAACTATTTTCTTCCTTTCAGCCTTTTATTATCAGTTTGTGTGTGTGTGTGTATGTGCAAATCATCAACTTTTATTGCATTAAACACATGTTTGAAACATTCACTTGGCATTAGAATTAACTGCATTTGTTGAGCAACAATGTTGATATTACCAGTGTTGGGAGGTAGCTAACTGAAAGTAGTAGCTAGTTACTAATTTAATAACTTTTTTTAAAGCACACATAGCCTTGCAGCTGACAATAATCCAACATGCTATTCACACGAAGCACAGTGAAGTCAGGTTCATTTTGACTGAATCAGTTTGTTCTGATGATTGATGTGCATGTTCATTTATTCATATACCTACATTTTTAAATATATTTCAAATAGATATAGTCCCCTTTAAATAGTTTCAGTGTACACCATTCAAAAGTTTGGAGTAAGATTTTTAAATGTTTTTGAAAGAAGTCTGTTAATGGTCATCAAGGATACATTTATATGATTAAAAATACTGTAAAAACTGTAATATTGGGAAATAGTGTTACAGTTTAAAATGACTGATTTCTATTTGAATATATTTAAAAATGCAATTAATGATGCAAAGCTGAATTTTCAGCATTATTACGTCTTCAGTGTCACATGATCCTTCAGAAATCATTCTAATATGCTCATTTGCTACTCAAGAGACATTTCTTGTTATTATCAATGTTTGAAAACAGTTGTGCTGCTTAATACTTTTGTGGAAACCGTGATACATTCTAAATAAATAAATAAAATAAAAATATTACTGACCCCAAACTTTTGAACAGTAGTGTTATTAACACATTTTTATTAGTAGTTTGTAATCAAAAGAAAAAAAAAATAGCTTTATTGTAGTCCTTCACATTATGAGTAGCTATAGGAACTTGGACAGTTCCAAATGAGCTTCCCCAACACTAGATATTACTACCATGTGTTATGGATAAATAAACTGACAAATATGTATTATAGAGATAATATATTTACATAAGACATATGATTACACAATGACTGGGTAAAAGCTCCCAACTCCCTTTAAGGAAAATAGAAAAAATAATATTTGAGAGATGCAGTGCAACACTACTGGATTAAAATTCCACTTAAATAATCCAGAGTTCTTCTATCAAACTGCCTGCTTTCAACCCATCTTACCATCTCATTCACCATCACACTTCTCTGAAACAAATGACTGATAAACAGGAAACAGAGAACAGGAAGCACTGTGAAACTGAGGACTCTCAGCGGTGTAAACCAGACCAACAAACCGTGGTAAACACACACACACACACACACACACACACAAACTCACATACGAGCCTACAGAAGCATGCGAAAAGGAGCAAACAATCAAATAAAAATGAAACTGTTAAATATTCAGATTATTCTCTGTAATGTCCAAATATATAAGCTAGATCATTGTTCAAATGCCCGTTCAGCCTAATGAAGTAAACATTTCGAGTCTTTTCAGGCCGTTAGAGCTCAGGGTAAAGGTCCTGTGGTTAACATGCTGTGGTACCAGGCTGATTTCCCCACGCTTCAGCCTCTGTTTGCACAGACTCAAGAGGAACAAGAAGAAATAATGAAATATGGGAATCCAAGGGAAAAGAGGAAGCTTCAGCGCCCGAGCCGGCCCAACCGAAAAAAAGGACAAGAGTTATGGAGAAGTGACAGAAAGGGAAGCACAGACAGGGAATTGTTGAGCACAACAAGTGAAACAGTTTTTCTTTTTCATTTTTTGCATTCAGACTACAGGGATCAGCAACTGAAGCACGTGATCTGAACTGGAGAGTACCGACAGACAAAACTGTGTTCAGTGTTCAGGTTACTCTCTGACAGTTAGCAGCCAGACTCTTTTTATTGTGTTTCCAAAATAGATCGGAAATAATTGTCTTGTGTTTTACAGCAACTGATCAAGTTTCCAGTATAATCGTCTCCAATGACTAAGAAAAAGACTGAACGCTAATCAAATAACTAACTAGAAAAGATAAAAGCTAGTTGACTAAAAACTGTATTATCTTTCATTTCAGAGAAGGTCTTGACTGAACATAATCACACAATAAAGTCAAGTCAGCGATTTTCATCTTTAATGCATGCTCCTGGTCTTTATGTGCACTATTCATTGGTGGACATTATTCTACATAAAAAAATCTTTGACTTTTATCAAAATGTAATAACTCTCTGTGACAACCTTCCTTTTCAGCTACGTCATAAATCCGTCATACACACTAATGAGACAAAAAAGATTGTCATTGGGGCAGTACCCTTTGCAAAGGTACACCTTCAGACTTTATTTAGCCCTAAAGGATATTATTAACTTAATGTACATTTTATTACCTAAAGTGTACCTATATTATACATATACATACTTTTTGAAAAGGGAACTGGCCCAGTGACAGTTTTTGTACTTTTCAATCCCTCCCCTCCAGTATCCTGGCTGTATTAGTATTTTCACGATCCAGTCAATGCCCAATAGGCCGTCCTACATTTTTCCCCCGCTGAATATTCTGTTTCACTCTAATAAAGTTTGTCTGATTAAGTAAAACAGGTTGTAAACTGCATTTCATGTTGACTTTAAAGAAGGTTTATATGGATTTCAGTCTCCATGTGTGAAGGAATTACAGCAGTTAATAACATAAAGTCAATACAGGAATGCAATCTCCCATTAACACCCATAAAAGGATGTATCTCTTCCTCTCGCACACACACACACACACACACAGATCCACTGGCAGCCTTTCTGCTTATATGATATGATGATTTAACCAGTGTGATGTGACCTGAGTTTGGCAGAGGGAACTAGGCTTGTTGTCATGATACGATCTCTCATGGATCTTTTGGGGAAGTTGTGACTAAACTGGGGATGGGAAGAGGAGCTTTTACTTTGTATAACGTTTATCACACATCCTAATTTACCCATTTTGGGAAGCAAATGACAAAAGCCACAGACAAGGACAAACAAGAGCTCTACATAGAACAGAGCGACGTAACAGGCAAACCTCACAAACATCAAGGACTAATTTTAAATGGGATTAAATTAGATTTTTTTCCATTTTCAGAGCAACTCTCTGGAAGTGCAATGGTTCAGTGCCTTGACGATCATGTTAGTGATAAGTCAGTCTCCCTTTAGCGGTTTGAACCTATGACACTCTGCTACATCGATTACAAAGTTATCACAACATTGCACTTTAGCAAGGGATGTATTCATGGTGAGGGCACTATAAACGAATATAACACTTTGCTAGTACAATTAATTTTCGTCTATGCTCCAGTCGAGGCGCTGAAAATGACTATGAATAGTTTATGCGGTGTAGGAGAGCTACATGCACATTAACCACGGCTCCACAGCGGGTGGGTGAGAGTATATGTTTGAGCATGCATGTGTATGCATTTGTATGTTACAAAAAGAACTCTGCTTTCGCTCACAATTTTAGGAACTTGCTAGTGAAATGTTTGCATCTGATATAGCAACAGGTTTAAGAGCAGGCTGTCACCCTCATACATTTAAAAAGAGGAATTACATGATAAAATCGGCCCTGCACCATGAAAACCTTTGTGCACTTCTCTGGACAGAGTGTTTTTCCATGCAGTGCTAATAAATACTAATGCTCAAGCTAAACAGCGCTGTTTTTGTAATTAAAAAAGCCAGTGTTTCTACAACTTTAAGTCAACATGAAATTAAAATGGACTTTGTTTACTTTCTTAATGGTTTGTTTGTGTCTCAATATGAATGATTAATCGGTCCGCTTGACTTAATGGAATTAAATAGTTTATAATCATAATTTTTAATCAAAATCAAAATCTAAAATCTTTCCTTTTCTGCTGCCCCTTAGCTATTTTTTAAGTTAATTAATATTCAAATGGCTATTTATGCATCAATTTAGCATTCAGCCTGGACTCTATTCTGGTATGTAACACCTAACTGACTATCCAAACAATTCCTGCTCATTTTTTTTTTCTAATTGAATATCTTGTTTCACTTGAAAATATGTTTGGTTGTGAACAGAAATACCCCTTGTGATACTTAATGCATAATTAACATGATGTTTTTGGACACCTAATTGCATGTTATTTGAAATTAAATTATAATATAAACACATTATAGTTTTTAGTTTATAGTAATTTATATCAAACTCAATTAGCTGAAGTTTAGAGTGTTTTTTTGTATGTTTTTATTTCATGTGTCACTGCTGCACATTACATGTACTTAATATAATAATAACAAAAGGCTATGCATAATTACATGCAACTAACCCTAAACCAATCACTCATCCTAACCCTAAACATATAGTACATGTACGTGTAGTTAATTAATATTACTTAAATATATAATTACACTGTAACAAGGCCACCATAAAATAAAGCATAACCCTTTTTTGACCCACTAAGTAGGACTTAAGTACATTACTTCTATTGTCTTTGAAATGTGGTTAAAGTGTCCTGCTGAATGTGCTGACAAGCATATATGGCAAAATAAAATACACTTAAATTAACACTTAAAAACTGTATGTCATATTTAATATACTTACACACTTATATTTGTAACGATGAAGTTGCAATTTAGAACATTTGAAATATATTATTATCTTTAAATGTACTATTAAAAAACACTTCACTTTAAAGCATGACAAAATTATTTTTAAATATACTTTTAAGATTTGAAGGATTAAAATAAATAGTTTGGGTCTTTGTGCTTCTCACAGATATTCAATTTCAATCCTCAAATGTTTTCATAACTGTAGAGGAGTTTCTAGGTCTTTCATAGCAGGAAAGCAAAGAGACAGCGCTCTGTAAGAACCATCTCTATATGTTTTGATTTCCTGATATTCTACGCTCGTTGCTATGCGTCTGATCGAACCGCGTACTGCACAGTCTGCACAGATACTCCCTTGATACACTTAATCAGAGAAGCAATGATGCACTGTGAAGATACTGTCTTCACATCCTCTTGCACACTGGCTGATTATATCTTCAGGGACAACATGCAGACAGACAGATGCATGCACACGCACATATTCACACAAACCTTTGCTAAAGCGATTTCGAGCATTGTGAATTTTAGTTTGCCTGTTTTCCTAAAACATTCGCATCCAAATTTTTTTCTATGTCTAAATCCTAATGGCGTTATTATTCTTTCTATACATTGCAAATACACTCACATCTCAATCAGAAAAGAATTAGAATCTTGCTGTGAGCATTCTAAAGCTTTGGAATTGGTTGTGAAAATTGGGCAAAAAATGTGTGGGCAAAAAAAAAAAAAAAAGGTAGTTGGTTTGGATGTTTGATATTCTTATTGTGTGGTGTTTTTAAAATGTATATCCTGCTGCCAGTTCAAACAGCTGACTACCAAGGGGTCTCTTTTCACCAGTCAAGTAATGAGAACACACTGCGGCCTCTGCTAGCATCTATGGTCTCTTATTACTTTATCGATATGACTTTGCTCTTTATATACATAACACATGAGTGAGATATGAAAGTGCTATTTTGTGAGTGAAGCATGTCTTTTGGACTTGCATTTGAATGTGGGTGGGTGTGTGGAAGTGTGTGAATATCGTGGCAGTTGAAGTGAAAGCATGGCATAAGTGCAGGTGCAGAGTTGTGTGTGTTGCGTGTAAGAGAGCGTACGCTCGCATTTGTTGCGATACTGCGCCTATCTGCTGTTGCTCCTGAACATTTTATCTCCCTGAGTGAGTGTTGAAACTGAGTTCTGGCAAGTTCTTCTTAGGAAACTCTTGCACATCCTATTTCAGTTTCCTCTCACATCTTTTTTTTTCTTTCTTTCTCTCTCTCTATCTCTCTCTCACTCTCTCAGTCTGTTTTTTTAAACCCCGTTACATAGATTCAACTCTCAGTGCGAAGTCGCGGGGTCCCACATTAATTCACAAAGTTAATCTGCGACTCTGCTGGAGGGGAACGGTCCAATCTAAAATACTTTCAAGATATAAACTGCCATACGTTAACTTCCGGTTGCCCAAATTTTATTCCCCACCATATTTCCCGTCTCTTAGTTAACCCCCTTCTATATTATAACTGAAACGCAGTATTATTTTTTCATATAATTGACAAATTAGGACATTCTGTTGTTACCTATCAATCAAACATGACACACTATCACTCAAAAGCTTGAGGTCCTATAAACTATTCCCTTTTTAAGAAATGATGAACTTTATCCCATCAGGGATGTGGGTTAAATTACATCTCAAAAGGACAATCAAGGCATTTAGCAATTGTACTAACAGGTGCCTATGTTCCCAAGATAAATGCTGTCCTTTTGAACTTCTTATTCATTATAAAGTGTAGTCACAAACAATTGCATGGACTGTGTTTCCACAAATATTAGCAGCACTTACATTATAACAAGCTAAATACGAAATATTTCTATGACGGCGCAAATCAGCAATTATGAAATAGATTTCTGAAGCGATCAATGTAGCACCCTGAAGATCATGACACTTTGCATCAGAAATACATCTACTGTTAGAATGTGCACCTAAATAGAAACAAGGTAACACACATTATTAATTATAGGGGTATTACTTGCCTCAAATAAATTGCACCTAATTGGTTGACAATAATATCTCTTCAAAACACATCAACTATAAGTCTTATCCTTGACCCGCACACTTTGACCATGTTTGATGTACACTCTTTTAGTTTTACAAGTATTCATTCAGTCACTTTTATTTACCGCCGCTTATTACAACGGCGTTACAATTGTCAGCAGCTTTACAGTGTCAAACAGGAAAACAATTTGTCAATAATGCAAGAAGACGATAACAAAGAGTCATTTTTCCAGCTTAAGTCAGTTCACTGATGATTCTTCGAAAACAAATTGTTTTAACAGTTTTGCAATGCAATTTCAATTTACATTTAATCCTTTAGACTTTTTATTCAAAAAGGACTTATAAGTGATGACATTTTTTTTTATATAGAATTTCAAGAGAAGTAAACAAGAGAAGTACAAAAGGAAGGGCAGAAGTGTTTAAAAAAAGCAGAGAGAAATATTTCCGAATAAGTGGGTTAAAGAGTTCATGGCACAACTGAGCATGTTATGTGTAGGCTCAGGCAGTGAGTAAACGCTGTTTCAGTGCATTAAATTAGCAGTCTGCTTTTTAATTGTTCCACAGTTTCAGGAACCAGTAGTTATGAACTATCAGTCTTACGAGAGGAAAATAATACTTAAAGTTCTTACATCGGTTCCTTTTTGATTTGATTTTTTTTTTTCCTTTCTATGCATGCCAATAGAAAAAAAAGACATGATCTCATTACAAAAACTGAAGATGCGCACCATGAGCTAAATTAAAACGCTTTGGACCCTGCGATTGTGATTGAACAATCTAGTGCACTTGACCTGTGATCTCGTAGGGACGACAACAGCCGTTGCATGCACTCGTTTCATACAAAGTATTACATTTTAAAGCTTTCTGTGTTAGGCTGACTTTAAAAGTGGGCTACAGTGGTAACTATAACAGACTGAATATTGCGTGAATGTGTAAATGAGGTAGTTTCGTGGTTGTGTCCCAGCTTAGGCTGGTCTGACTCACCTAGTGGTTTGTCTGTGCGGTTGTTGTGTTGGAGGCCAGTGCTTGCTGACAAGTCTTCAGGAACAGGCATGGCCTCATCTTGGTCCTCTCCCCCCTCGTTAGCATTCGGGCTGTCCCCTCCTGAGCAGAGAGTAGAGAAGTTACAAATATAGATGCTGGTCCATCCCTTTTACATGTAATTTTTGAGTTTAATATGCTGAGGCAATGGCCATGTACACATTGTGACAATCGCATTCTACAACCAAACGGACTCCCAAAAATTCAGGTAGTGTTGACAAGTGCATTTGCAGAAATCACTTATAATAAGTGGACATGGCAACCCTTCAAGAGCACACTCTGCAAAGTAGCCATCCAAACTTAAAGGGGTCATAGGATGCCCATTTTCCACAAGTTGATATGATTCTTTAGGGTCTTAATGAAAAGTCTATAACATAGTTTGGTTCAAATTTCTCAATGATAGTGCAAAAGAAAAACTTTTTTACCCTGTAAAAAAGCCGTTTTTTGTAGCATTTTCCTTTAAATGTTAATGAGCTCTGCTGACCCCGCCCCTCTCTTCCGAGCTGCTCTCAGAGAGACTGTTTACTTCAGCCGCATTCATCGTGAAACTTGCTAATTAGCACATTATTAGGAAAGGCGATTTGCAATGATTCATTACAAAACATTATACTCACTTCTTCTGTAGATGAGGCTGGATCATGAATGATTCGCGCGAACATAGACGTATTTAGGCAGATCGTGGGAGCATTCCCTTCAGAAACAAACGGAATCCACTGCGAGTTCAGCTGCTCAGATGTCAGGAGTAAATGACGACTGCTATGTTCATTATTACATCCAACAACAAAAAATCCTCAATCGCTTAATCGGAGACATTATTGTCTTCCCCTGCACCGGAGTCGACAATGGCGGACTGATGACAGCTCACTCAGGGCGGGTCTGAGATAAGACACCAGTCCAGTCTGTGCTGAAATGCTACTTAATCAAAACATCGTGGAGGGCCTGTTCTCCTGTGTGATTTCACACAGAACATGGCATCCTGATATCGGCTTCGATTGAAAAGATTTTAAAAAAACACCGGGTGGATTTTTATCATTATAGGGTGGTTGTGTACACACACTGCCAACACACATTTAAGTTCAAACAACTTGTAAAAGTGCATGTAGCATCCTATGACCCCTTTAAAAAAAACACACACACAATGGCTCTGTTGCCGAGTCTTTGGCCATTGTTATATTTCTTTGGTTAAAAATAGCAGATACCAAATGCCAGAATGTTGCTATGGTTACCATGGTGTAAATCATCACAGTTTCTGAGAGTGAATTTTGTTTTGTACACACACAAAACAATAATTTAGGGGATTTGCTCCCGTATTTAAATGCAGTTGTCACTCCTGAAACTTTACAGTGGGTATGTGGCCAATTACAAGTAAGCCATTTTTCAGGACTTATGATGGGTGCCGGCGCAGTACATTGGCTCAACCAGTGGCATGAAGTGGGGGGTGGGACTATCTGTGTGTCTGACCAATGACAGGTGGTGGGAATGTTCAGGAGAACTGTTTGGAAACAGTCATTAGGTGTGTTTGACTTTATTCGGCTCTGATTTGTGTCTGACTTGAAGCAATGCATTTTTTGGAATTGAGACAAGCAGCAAATCTGACCAAATGGGTAAATCCATCCGAAGTCGAACAAACCTACTGTTTTTCTTTTTTTTTATCTGTTTGGTGACATTAGAAGTGTCAAATTTGCACACTTCCCTTCAAAGTAAAAGGGTTGTATTGTGGTTGCTCCAGGATGTATTGCATCCCAGTGTCGACAGTCAGGGCATTAAATATATAACTCTTGCTAATGCAAGAAGTTTGGAGCTCACTATAATAAGTCTTGTGTAAGTTTTGTAACTTTATTTAGATATGAAAATGTCGACAGAACACAAATGCTGACCCTTTTCCTGCACACAGACTGTGTTCCCTTTTCCATTTAACTTTTTTTCCTGGGAAAGTGTTTGCATTAACCCCAGGCCGATTCAAGATCCTTGAGGTGTTGTGGCAGAGAGCAACATTTCTTTTGCTTCATGTGCAAGATTTCACAAGTTTAAATCTTGCTGAATATACGATTTAAAATTGAATCTGTTTGTCAGTAGATGTATATCAGGGGCCACATTTGGATGTACTTGATTTGGTATTTCAATGGAAAAGAGAACTTTCTGATGAGAGATTGGCATCGTTCGTGTCATTCCAAACCAGTATGACTGTTTTCTTCTGCAGAACAAAATAATTTTGAATAATGTTTTTGTTCATTCATTGATGAAGTCATAAAGTCATAGGCTTGGAATGACATGAGATGAGGGTGAGTAAATGATTTACATTTTGGGGAGAACTATCCCTTTTATGTAATCAACTTTTTGTTCCTTTAAACTGGTAAGAGTGAAATAATATAAGATTTTTATTTTTTTATTTTATAAAATTTTTTTCAGCTTTCGTCTTAAAGAGTTAATCAGACATTTTGTTGAGTAGAAGTCTCCTCAATCTGGTCTAGAATCACCTGTGAAGACCTTCATATATAGCCCGTCTTTGAACAGTCAAAAAACGGTTATCTTTGCTCGACTGTTTTGATCGTCCAGACCTCACTGTGGCTTGAACGTACCTGTTATCTGGGACATTTCCTGTGCCTCCTCAGTCTCCATCCTGTGCAGGTATTCTAACAGGAGCAAAAGCAAGAGAGAAAGAGTATCATCAGTGCTCGCTGCCTCAATAAAATAAGCCTGTATAAGAGAAGTGGTTGGTGATTAAAGGAGAATGGCCTTTCTTTGTGTATCTCCATCACCCTGGCAAGAACAGCCCTATTCCAGCCATACACACCACTGTCTTCCACATTACATTACAATGAACTACAGACAGTTTCATTACCGCTCTGACAGACAGGGTGAACTAAGAGAATAGGTTTGGTGGACTACAAGGCCGGCGATGGAGTGGGGAGTCTCGAAAGGAACAGGCTTTCAGACCACATTTGTTATTTATTGTTAATTTCCTACCACATAATCATCCAAAAATGCAAACTGACTGCCGCAAAATTAAGCAGAAAATTAGATGGCCCGGGGTCATGGAGGATGCTGGTGTTTGGCACCGCCAGCTGATTGGCGCTCGTGTTCACTCTAATTTACTGAGCATGCATGGGTGAGCCCGGCAGCCCAACTCTTTCACCGCTTCTCTTTAACACACACACATAGGAACACATAGATTTATGAACACAGATGGAATTGTGAAGAGAAGTGCAATCAATGAGTAAGGTGACTGAAAGAAGAAGACACAAAGGACTAACAAGCAGTTTATCACGAGACCAGAAAATGAATCTATTGAGAGTAAGGGGGGGGGAAAGGTTTAGGTTGAAATAAGTCATTGGAGCCGGAATCCCCCTTGTTTGCAACAATGAAGTAGACGTGAATATTTTCTGTGAATGAGCGAGACCTCAGATTCAGTAGCCACTATAGGCAAATAACTAGAAGAATCCCAGGTCACAAATTTAGGTTTAAATGAAGTGTTTCTGAAACACTGAAATGTCCAGTTTGCTTGTTGTGATTAGAACATTATTTTAAATGTTCTTTTTACTCATTTATTTTACCCAAAATATAATAATATTTGAACATTTATTTTAAACTTCCAGTTTTCTTGTTGTGATTATAATGTTAATGCAATAAGGTTACAAAAATGTTTCTTACAACATTTTACTTACTTTGTTTTCACCCAAAATATTTTATTTGAACATTTCATTTTATTTCTTTTTAATATTCCAAGAACGTTAAAATGTAAATTTTTCTTGACATAACTGAAATGTATGACATGGGGGGGGGGGGGGGGAACATGCAAGAAAAAATAAATAACGCTGTGTGGCACATTTGCTATCTTTCCCTTCGATGTACTAAAAACTGCCCCACGATTATTATTTAAGCTCCCTCGCTTTTGTCTAATCCTTCTCTCGATTTATAAATCATGTGCACGATTTAGCAAATCGAGGGAACTAATTAGTAAATCATGCACACAATTTATAAATCGAGGGAACGAAATAGTAAATCGTGCACACGATTTAACCTACTATTTTTTCCCTGCATGCTATGTGCGGGGCTCCGTAGAAATGTTAATTAAAGGTTACAAAAAACATTTCTTAGAAAGTTCATCAAGAACAAATAACATTGTAAGGACGTTCCGAGAATGTTGATCTCAGAACGTTTTCTCAGAACGTTATGACAAAGTATATCAAATATTATTAAGGTTATAAGAAAGTTCCGTTAACATTACTTTAAGAATGTTTTGTCTTTTACTTTTAAAAAAACAGAAGTGAAAGTTGTGAGAATGTAGCAAACTATTTTGTGCTACAAATCAGTTTATGTTTATGATAACAATTAACAATACATTCAAATAATATGAAACAAATACAACTTTGGCAAAACATTAACAGCATACGTATGTTTTTTGAATAATGACACCAGAAGCTTCTCACATTAGAGTTACAAATGGCCGCACCCACATGTTAAAAGTAGGATACCTGAGAAAAATGGGAGGAAGAATAAGAGTGGAGGGTCAAAATGAGTGTTTTCTGACTCCTCAGAAGGAGTCAGTGGTGAGCACTTCCTCAGGCCAGGCCTGCATATCTGAGAAGTCACCAGCACTAGTGGCCCCATTAATAATGTAGCGGCCACTTGGGCCCACAGCAGATGGGCACAACAGCCTCGGCCTCGCTGCCACTTCAAGACGCTCCCGCTAGGGCCCCACGCCCGGCCCCGCCAGCCACACAGGGAGAAGTGAAGTTCCTGAAAATAGCCAAGCAAGCTGAAGAGAGCTCCTGGGAGAAGGGGGACGTAGGCCTTCCTGTTTTTAATGACAGATGGCTCCATGCACTTGGAACAAATAGTGGGAACTCGGTGGCCTACCGTCTGTCGCAATGTCCCAGTCTTCCTGGGGATCGCGCTTCTCAGAAGACTTACGACCAGCTCGCACACCCAAAAACCTGGTGAGGGCTTGTTGCGACTGCTTTGAGATACGAATGTGCATGTGCCTGGGCGTCATTGTGCGTGTGAAATGGAGAGGGTTAAAATCATTGGTGCATGAAGGATTGCAGGTGGACATGATAAGCTAGACACAATTAAATTGTATTTAGCTGAAGAGTAATATGTTTTCTGTGTGTAATTCTTCAATTCATAGCCTTATATGCAAATCCACATTTGCGGAATATATTTATGTAAAACTAAAATTAAAAATAACCTCAAAAGATGACACATTTTACTCTAAATATACTGTGAGGTATATCTGTGATGATACAACACTTCAAATAGTTGTTCAGGCCATTTCTTACCCTTTTTTGCATGCGTGCATATGAAAAATAAACTAATATTTTGTTACATTTTTGTAGCAACATTTTTTTTTTTAATTGAATGTGCTAACCATCTCATGTTATTGAGCTAATTAGCAAGATGACTAGCTGGATAAAATTTCTTCAGAAATTACTCAGTCTCCATTGATTGATTCTCATTCTGTTTGTGTTGTTAAATAAACTGAATGCATATTTATTTAAATGATATTTTCCACAAACATACGGTATTATTTGCGGTTGTACAATATAATTAAGTAATATTAGTGATATTTTACCAGCAAATTGTAGATCAGATCAGCTGTTATGAAGACCAAGGAGCTGCTCATGGATCTTCACAGACCTCTTTGACTGTCTAAATGGGACATCAACCATTTTTTCAACACTTCACAGATTTGGCCACTGTGAGATAGTGGCTAGAAGGAAGCCATTTGGCTACTTTGCCATGTATCTTGCCACTGGTCTGGCTTTGATTTTCACCAGGAGGCGCTTGTTGCCAAAGCAACATGGGATGGTTAAATACAGTTTTCTTCTTGACTGGCCCAGCATCTCTCAATTATAATTGAAAATCTGTGACAGGACCAGAGAAATACTGCATTTAACTTGACATCCTAAGGTGGAAAAAAAGTCCTAAAAGTAAAAGTTTGACTCATGGATGAATTTTTTTTTAAATAAATGTAACATCCAATGTTCCTTTCTGAGTAAATGTTTTGTCAGAAGTTTTTTCCATTCAAAATGTATTGAATTTAGTTACCCATTGAGAAAAAAAAATAATTTATTGTATTATTAATAGGATTTTTAATAGGATTTAATAGGAAGATTAATAGGATACTATAAACTATAAAAACTATGAAAAAATAAATAAAAATTAAACTAAAGAGTGTGAATTCTTTCTAACAGCTCTGTACTTTTTCATATAGAGTAATAGCAAAATGATCATGATTTTAACGGTAAAAGACTGTAAAAATGCTACAGTAAAAACCTATTAATTGGTTAACGGTAAGTTCCCCTACTATATACAGTGAAAACTGAATGGACTTTATGTAATTTTACAGTAAAAAATTGTTTTTGGAAGTGAAAAGGAATGTATAATTTACAGTGAAAAAACGTAAATTGACATTCCCAAAATTCCATGCGTTACATTTCACATTTGGTGTTTTTTCATTCTTAGATTTTTCACATAAGTTATGTTCATTAGGGTTGTATGTTACATCGAATCTTGTTAAATTACTGTTTATTTGCATTACGTTAGTGTCGTGGGTTACCATGATGGCGTTTAGCGTATGTGTGAAGGCCCGTCTAACATATATTGTTATTGTTTTCCCTTCTGCTCGCTTGTGGACCAGCTGTTTGTTTGTTGCTTTGGTTCATCATGTGACCTTCTCATCACCTGCTTTTAGTGGTTGTTAGAGTATTACAAAGGTGCTAAACAGATTTCAGAACTTCAATAGGTTGGTATATTAACATTATATCAGTTAATGAAGCACGGTTTTTAATTGTAAATTTAAATTAAATCTGTAAAACAATGTTGCTACCGTATTTTTTACAGTAATATTCTGGCAACCATAGCTGCCAGTTTTTTACTGTAAATTTTAAGGAATTTTTTTACAGTGTAGCGGAGAGCAGTTTTTGACTTTCCACATTCATTTCACAAATATGTACAAATATGTGGTCTTGTTTCATTAAAACAGTGTGCACTTTTTTCTTTAATAACCCCCAAAGAATGGAAGTAAAATATGACAACATGCCCCACAGGTCGGGCACACTGTAGCATGACCATTTAACAGCTTAAAATGTTATCTG
The DNA here is from genome assembly GCA_018155175.1 of Sinocyclocheilus anophthalmus. Lineage (NCBI taxonomy): Eukaryota > Metazoa > Chordata > Actinopteri > Cypriniformes > Cyprinidae > Sinocyclocheilus > Sinocyclocheilus anophthalmus. The sequence continues at coordinate 137,650 of JADLZN010009174.1, read as the reverse complement.
GTCTAATCAAAAAATATACAAGAAAAACTCAAATGTTTTGTCAATAAAATACAATAAACTTTTTCTTCTTAAATTAATGGCATTTTTTAATAATTAAAAATATACTCTTTTGGAAAATGAACACACCACGAAACATAACTATAGGGAGCGTAGCTCAAAACAATGTTGGGCAAATAGATGAAGAAACACATTCGTAAAAACACTGAACTGAACACAAGTCACCCCTCCTCATACACAGCTCTCACAACACAAAACAAATAGATGAGCCAGTAAGAGTGCTTCACATTTCTTGAAAAAAAAATTCTGAACTTTTAGGTTCTCTCTCTCTCAGTTTTTATTCACCTTTATTCACAGTTTCTCAATAGAATTAATAAGAGTTATATATGTGAATTACATGATTAATGTCATAGAATAACATCATTCTAATAATGCAACGCTACAATGTTCCCCACCTGCGCAGCTACACACAGCTAGTGCTTTCTGCTGTTTAGATAAACATTAAAAACTATATAATACAACTATTTTGGAGACTAAAATAACAGCAAATATGTCTCATTTTAAAAATACTAAAGCACAAAAAAACTGAGATGAAAAACTAACTTCAGTAAGAAATGTACTTTTGATATGCTTGAATAAATGTTCAGTGATATTTCTTTTCCAAAGATTTTTGAATTTAGGCACATTTTTTTCTCTGTATAATGTTGATATGGCAAGTAGCAAAGTTTCGTAATGTGTTCTAGCATGTGTGGAAACATTGAAACCATGAATGCTACAACTAGCCCTGCTCTCCACTAGATTCAATCGGCACTTTTTCAGAAGATGGTTGAGGTTAGAGTCAGGTTAGGTTTGGGTTTGTGTTAGGTGCAATAAAAATGCATCATATGTGACACATTCCTCATACCACAAACTAACCATCATCTTGAAGGTTGCTGCACTATTTTTTGGTAACTGAGTCAGATGAATGAGCTTTATGGAGTGGAGAAGTAGAGTGTATGTGTGTGTTGGGTGGGTGGCGGTGTATGGTATTCCCCTGCGTCCCCTTTTCTGAGCAGATGTGAGAGGGGAAATAGTGACGGTGTAGACAAAGATGGGGAAGAAACGTAACAAGACTCCTCACTAATAAGCTTCTTCATGCATGATTTTTTAAACCAGCACTTTGTTCTCCCACTCTAAAATAGTGAACCGCTCTGGACTAGTTAGTTGGAGAACTAGTCCAGAACTAGCAGAACTAGTCCAGAATTTATTTATATATACAGGTAGTAAAAATGATGAAATTGTTACTATCCTAAATGCTATCTCAATCCACACATTCAGTTACCTCTTTTTTTCAGCAGTTTTTGCTTGTGTTGTCAAACCTCAGTATGCATGTAGGACACTGTTCACAGTTAAGACAGGAGATTAGCATAGTCAAGCACATTATCATAGCGACCGGAAGAGCACTGTGGGTTTTTTAAACACCCTTAGTGTGTCTGAGTGTTTGTGTGTATGTTTGTGTGTGAAATGAAGGGGAGTGTAAAGGGTAGGAAAAACAGATCTATGTGCAAAAAAAAGTTGAAGAGATGGGTGGAGACTCGGCACTGCAAAACCGTTAAACAGACAAAATGTCATTGCTGTGTTTAGAGCCATTCAAAGGTGAGTATGACTTAACTTAAGAACTACTTGCAACAAGTGCCATTTCTCAGGGATTGTTACATAAATGGCATCTACATGTAATGAGTCAAGAAGAGTTGGAGAGGGTAAATGGTGGAATGTTTTCCTTTGCATAATACAGCAATATTCTAAAAGGATGCAAAACAATTCTGGGAATTTTTCTTGGTTTCAGTAGGAGCAAAACTGATTTAAGTCATAACTGAAATACTTTATCCACTTTAAATATGGTGCCATTTGAGTCAAACAGATGCTACATTCAAATAAATATTTTGATGTTAACACAAATGCAGTCTTTTGCTGCTTTTCAATTAATCACATCCATAAAAAATGATTTAATTATTCATTATTCACTGATTTATTTGGTCAGTTAAGATTTTAATCTTCAAATGAATATTTTAACATAAAAAAATTTAATTTACGTGTGGACACCTGAAGAATGTTTAATATTTAAATCATATTTAATAATATTTCTTTGTTGTTACAAATAATACTTAAAAGCTTGACTTTCTTTAAAAAATATTAGGTTTATCCTATATGTATTATATTTGAATAAATATGATTAAAAAAACATTAATATAACTTAAAACAGACATGCCTTCATACATAACAAATATGGTTCTTTTGGATAGTTAGTATGAATATCTTAATAAAAAATAGCATTGGATAAAGGTATTTGTACCAGTTAAACAATGTGAAAATAATGATTTCTAATTAGGAAAACTGAACTTCTAAACACTGTTTAGCTTTTTCAGTAAATGTAAATGTCAAATGGGATATCCATTGGGCCTGTCTTGCATCAGTGGGGATTTCATCACATTAGAGGGCGTAGGATAGAGTGATTGCTATCTGTCAAAGATGATATGCAGGAACTGCTTTCTGAGGCTTTCACAGAAATAAAAGAAGCTCACTTTAGAAGCCTCATTTACACTGGCCACACTTCACTACACTGCCATTGAGAGCACTCATTTTATTCACTTCATCATTTCATCTCTCTCTTTCTCTGCGCACATTTTTTAATATGCCACATTAATGTGTACAATATGCTTAAAAGTGCCCGAAACAAAGTGCAATAGATGTAGTCGTACATGGAGATATTACGCTTTTGAGATGCGCAAAAGTTATAAACATACACTGTGAAACTGTTATTTTAAGAGCGCGGATGTGAAAACCATTCTTTTCCCCTTTAAAAGATAGAATAAAGTTATTTTAACGCAGCAGCAAACTGTACTGAAATATTAAGTGGCTATTATTTTTGAACTCTCTTACCTACAAATGAAGGCCTACATTACAGGTTTGATAAGTATATTTTTAATTGGTAATTATTAAAATCGTACTAAAACTGTTTTGCGTTTATTAGTTTGATGAATCAATTCTCTCAAATAAATGTGAGAAGTGTTTTTTTGTCTGTCGCACGCGGTGTATTTTTACACAATCGCTCAATACAGTTGCTCTTGCACATATGACCTGTGCCGTGAGCACTAACAAGTGTACATGAAAACAAACAAGGGCACAAAAGAGAAGCTCGAGAAACACGCATCACCTGAGAACAAAATGACCAAAGAATTCGTGTAAGTCATTTTCACCTGTCTTACATACACTGGAAAAAGGGGGAAACTCACACACACACAAAATAATTGTAATTTTTAAGGATTATTAAGTAAAACCAACTTGCTGTGATCCCTTCATTATACTTTTTTAACCCACTTTGAATTTAATTACTGATGAAAAAAATCAAGTAAAAATGAAAGTGAAATGAATTGGACCAAAGATTCGGTTCTATAATAATGAAGAAAAAAGTCCAGTGTAAAACTTCCTAAAAACTATTTTTGAAGAGTGCATCTGTAGTTGGATGGAGAAAACGAACTTTTCGATTTCATACATTTCCTTAGACATATTACTGATAAAATGTATGTGTTATTAAAACACACTTTTTTATTTTTCGGGCAAAATGTGTTTTCAAAAGTCCATATTGCTACAAATAGTGAGGATTTTTTCTTATGCTGAGCAACAGGTGCGTATCGAAAGATAATGAAAGTAACGTTCAAAGTTGTATTTAAACTAAACATTACCAACATGCATAATTAAGACATATATTGGGTGTATTTAATTTTCATTATCAATTAAGTGATTGGAAAAAAAATCCACACAGTTCCACTTTTGGGACATCGGGAAACTTTTTCCATATGGAAAACTGGAAAAAAAGACGACGAACCGAAAACGAAAAGAATCGAGCAAGAACAGAATCAAATTTAAACTACATTTAGAACTTCTGATGAAGAAGCCCTCGCGCAAAATAAAGTAATTACGCGTACGCGCGCGACAAACACGCCTTTCGCCATGTCAAGAGGATTGCAGCGCTTGCACCTGCTACAGTTCAGGACAAAAACTTCCATTACGCCAGCTCTCCTCGCTCTCGCTTAGTTGAACTGTACATTTTTATCCACTCTTCAATACTAAATCTGTGATATGTGTCACTTGGACCGGCCTGTGAGAGTTATTTACCTGCTATTCCTTGAGTTTGCAGTATGAAGCTCTTCCAGCTGTCCCCCGCCGCTCCATGCGCACAAGTTCTTAGCGCCGCGGCAGCAGTCTGGAACTCTGCGCGCGGTCCCTCCCCTCTCCACTGCACTTCCTCCTTCCAGCCCAGCATTGCTATGTCTCTGTGCTCGTGCGAGATATTTTGCAAGCTTTTATTCCAGAGGCCGAGTCTGCTCGGGGAATCGAGGCAGCAGAGCTTGGCACTTCGCTTTGTATCGTGCCAATAAAAGCTGACACCCAGTAGACCATCACTGGCAGCCATGCATGAGATGGGATGAGGCGGGTTGGGACAGTGGACTGATCATTTCTTATTTATTTCTTTCTCTCAGAGGGACAGGGGGTCTCTTGATCTCATGTCACCTGTTTTAGTGATGTTAGTAGAATACTTTTCTTAAATGAGAAATAAAATGATGTTAATTTAAATGAGAAACGATAAAGGTTTCATTAATTAATTGCTGTAGGGGAGGGGCCGGAGCCCACTAGAGGGCCTTATCAAACTTACACGGGACACCAGATGATTTTTAAATTATTTCCGATACCTGATTTAAGGAATAGCAGTAGCAAGAGAGATGTTTTACTGAATTTAAACCCATGCAGCTTACACTCTAAAAAATGCTGGGTTGTTTCAACCCAACTTTGGGTCAGATATGGACTAACCCAACTTTTGGGTTAAAAATGTAATTAAAAAATGTAACCCAACAGTCCCAGTGCTGTTATACTAAATATGGGCACGCTTGGAATGCTGCTTGACCAATCAGATTATAGGACCAGAACTAACTGTTATATGAAGTGTGCATATAGCTGCTTATTCCTTTTAATTTAATGTCATACAGTCATCTTTATCAAATGCTGTATATTTTTATTTAAGAGCCATAAATGAAATCTTTGAGAAGTCATTAAAGTGGCATGGTGGTGGTGGTAGGCTTTGAATATTGTCTGTGAGGAGATTTGGAGTTAAAAATGTCTATGCTAAAGTCTAAGTCTAAAATCTATACATGCATATGCGTACAGTTAATGCAAAATATGATATCTATGTCTAATTGTTTGTAAACATAACACCTGGTCATGAAGGGCACTTGACTAATTTGTATCATATAGGATTTTAATTACACTATAAAAAAAATCCGTAAAATTTACGGTAAAAAAAACTGACAGCTGTGGTTGCCGGAATTGTACCGTAAAAAATACAGTAGCATGTTTTAGGTTTCAGTTTTAACTGAAATTTACAGTTAAATACCGTAATTTCATTACGGATATCGTGATATACACCTAGTGCATACTGAATCTGGTTTAACTTGTAATACACTGATAACCACCAAACGCAGGTGATGATGAGAAAGTCACATGATGCACACATGATGCCCATCACAAGCAGCTTTTAGATAATAACATATATAGAAGGTGCACAGTGTCATTCACACAAACGCTAAACACCATCATGGTAACACAGGACACTAACAGAATGCAAATACACATTAATCTAACAAAATGAGATGTAACAAACGACCCTAATGAACATAACTGATAAGAAAGAACTAAGAAGAAACATGTTATTTCAACCAAAAAACATCAAATTTGAAATGTAATGCAGGAAATTCTGGGAATGTCAATTTACATTCACTGTAAATTATACAGTATTTTCACTTCCAAAAACGGTATACTACCATAAACTTAAATTGTCCGTACGTTTGTTTCTCACCGTATATAGTAGGGGAATTTACCGTTAACCATTTAACAGGTTTTTACTGTAGCATTTTTACAGTCTTTTACCGTTAAATTCACGGTATTTTTTTAGAGTGTAGGTTTTAGAAAACACACCTCATGGCATTAAACGGATGTTGTCTGAGATGAAAGCTGTACATCCTGTCAGTTTCTAGTTTGTAGTTACGTGTGAAGGGTACTTCAAGTTCAGAGGAACAGTAACATGCAGCCGAGACTGGATGTATTACTTACTAGTTCCTGACCCAAGTCTATTAATTGCATCTTTTGGTGCACAGAGTTTGTTTTTGTTTTTTTGCTTTTCTGCTTGCTTATTGATTGATTGATTAACAATAAAATTTCCCCGTGACTCTACACAGCATAAAGTGGTTTAGGGGGGGGGGGGAGAGGGGGGGGGTGAGCAAGGGGAGATGGAATGGAATTAAATTTCATTCTTTTGACTCTAGTAGATTGTGGACAGTGCAAGTCTGACCTGTTCCATATTACTGTTATTTAAATATTCATTAACTTCCTCAGAATCTACCAATACTGGGCTACCAACCATCACCATCCCAAAAGATATAATTTTGAATTATCATTTTAAAAGAGTCAATAAATAATGATTAGAAAGCAATTTTGGCTTAAACCATAGTGGCATTTAACTCCCATGTTGCCCCTATTTTTAAATGATGTTTTCCGGTTACACTTCCTCATGGGCTGTGGTATTGCGTAACAAAGATCGTCGTTTTTGGCTCCATATCCAAATGTTTTACCCTTCAGGTAGCCATATCGTCAGATCTGCTGGGGCTGGTTCTTTCAGAGAAGGCCAACTCTTATCTCCTGTCCTCCAGAGGAACTTTTTTCATGCAGTTGGTTGTGGGGTGAAACGGGAACCCTGGCTGATGTGGGCTGTTTTTTTTTTCAGGACAGCCTGTTTGTTTGTGTAAGTTAGTAAGAGTCAAGAAGTGTTTCTTTCTTCTGACATCATAATAAATGGGATAAAAACGGTTCTGTGACCTGGACAATGTATGTGGGAATGCTCTTGTGTATGGTGACTCAGCTCAAACTATTGTCTATCGCCAGTCATTAGAGCAAGAGGAGACGTTTGCTGATGCCCCCGATTGCACAATGCTCGTCACAGAACTGGTATGGCTGAGAGCATGTGGGGGAAATTATTGAATGTGTTCTATTCAGTTTCATTAAGCTCGCAGACTGTTATGCTTTAAACATTAAATAGAGAAATTAACATTTTGCATGACAATTATAAATGAACATCAGAAAAATTAATGTTTAATTCTATAAAGTATTCAAAACGGGTATAAGAATTTTAAAATCTGTCTAATATTCTGTATTCTGTGTATGTGTATGGATAGAAACATTTGCAATTTTGAAGTAGAAAAACTGAAATAGTATTTTCTTGTAAAACACAATACAATAATATTTAGAATAAACTATATTTATAATTTCAATACTTTTTTTTTGCAGTGTTAGTGCACTACCCTGAAGTTATTTAAATAATAAATTCAGAAACATCATCTATCCATCCATCTCCAAACCACTTGACCTATAGGGTTACAGGGGTACCAAAAACAAATGTTACATTTTAAATTGGATATCTTTATTACTGATTCTACTGAATTTGACTGAAATTGACTCTCAGAATAAAATATTTGCTGTGTTAAAATGTTTTACATGGAAGCTAAAGTTATATTTTGAAGGCAGAAAAACATGCTAAAAGTACTAAAAAAACAGCAGTAAAGTATATGAGAAATTCCAGTAATACTTTTCAATAGGTTTCTATGCCAGCATTAGCTTATACAACGGCTAAAACACAATATCAATGAATAATGTAAATGTTAATTTCTACATATACACATTTGAATATTTCAAGTTCTGTAAATTAACATTAGCTATGTATTATCAACATATAAATGAACAATAGTATATTTATAAATTAGTGTTAACCTAGATTAATAAATGTTGTAGAAAATATATATAGTTAATTGATAGTTCTTGATACCTAATGCTTAAATGTTTCTATGCAGTTTGCATTTGATAGGATGAACATTTGCCAACTAACAACAGCTAATAAAGATATTATCTTAAGTTATCCAGTAGCAAAGTACTAGAGCAAAGTACTTATTTCATGGATCTTTAAGCAGCTTTCACACCCTCTAATTTATAACTTTAACAACATGTAATCCATAATTGGTTTAACTACCTAAATAAGTTGGAGATGTTCGAGATTGGTGATCACGTTAATAGCCTGCTGTATTTAAATTCTTAATCTTGGACTGAAAAATCTCACTTTCTTTGGGAATGCATTATGCAGGGGGATGTCAGAGTAAATTAAATTCCGCTCGGGACACTAAAGCATCAATTTCCTTATGGTAATTATCTGCGGGAATGGATGTGTCACTGGAGGGAGTCAGGCATGCTTGACATTTAGCCTCTTTATGTGGAAATGACACAAAAAAACTAAGCGGCGGGAGGGAAATTAATCTCTCGGCCGAGCGAGTATGGTGAAGACCCTAAAGGACTGTCGCTGAATCAGTCATTATGTTTGTGACCCCATCTTGAAAATTGAGCCAATGATACGATGTAGACAAGAAAAAAAACTAAGCTTAAGGAGTTGAGAAGAGTGGAGAAAGGTACACTGTAAAAAAATGACAGTGAATTTAACGGTAAAAGACTGTAAAAATGCTACAGTAAAAAACCTGTTAAATGGTTAACGGTAAATTCCCCTACTATATACGGTGAAAAACTGTGTTGGACATTACATGTATTGGACATAAATTTTATGGTAGTATACCGATTTTGGAAGTGAAAAATACCATATAATTTACAGTGAATAACCGTAAATTGACATTCCCAGAATTCCCTGCGTTACATTTCAAAATTTGATGTTTTTTTGTTGAAATAACTATGTTTCTTCTTAGTTTTTTTCTTATCAGTTTTGTATATTAGGGTTGTGTGTTACACCTAATGTTGTTAAATGAATGTTTATTGCATTTTTTTTCAGTGTCATGTGTGTTACTATGATGGTGTTTAGTGTTTGTGTGAATGACACTGTGCACCTTCTATATATGTTATTATTTAAAAGCTGCTTGTGATGGGCATCATGTGACTTTCTCGTCACCATCGGCATTTGGTGGTTATCAGTGTATTACAAAGGTACAAAACAGATTTCAGTACTTCAATAGGTTGGTATATTAACATTATATCAGTTAATGAAATTACGGTATTTAACTGTAAATTTAAGTTAAAACCATAAAACCTAAAACATTGCTACCGTATTTTTTACGGTAAAATTCCAGCACCCACAGCTGCCGTTTTATTACCGTAAATTTTTTAATACATTTTAATTTATTTTTTACAGTGTATAGTCTAAAATGATTCAAAGTTTTTGAATAGTGCAGTGAGCTTGACTAGTAAAAAATATGATAAGACTTAGACTGGACAGAGGTTAAATGTCACAGGAGGCATCGCTGTGTACACTGAGGTCAAAGGTGACTTTATAGCCCCTGTTAATTGTGATCTCTCTTCGTGTTTACTGAAAACAGCTATCTTAGGTTTCTGAATTCATTTATTACAAAACATAGGCTCATTCAAAAAGCGTGCCTCTACATTTTTTCAAAACTCCAGGTGCAGTTACCAGGTTAAGTGAACACTAGTGGTATTAAAACACCAACAATGTTTATTCCTTTTTAAGATTTCAGGGGAAAGATTATTGATTAATAAATACTCACACAATACTATTATGAATTTAAAACACTTTTACCATAGTAAACATTTTAATATTTGCATCACATAAACAGCTCCATATGTATGGCTTTTCTGATGTAGTAGTTAAACTTGCTCAGGAGTTCACCTGGTAAAGCATTGGACTTGCAATACAGAATGCTTGGATACGAGTCATAACACTTGATAAATTACTCTTCTGGAAGCAAGCTAAAATGGTAGGCTATATAGTAGCTTATCTCACACTTAACAGTATCATTGTATGTGGTACATAATTTTCAAATGCAATTAAGGCCTTTAACCTTTTAAGGCCACTCATCTGACATTTCATTTCCGAACTGTTGTGATACGTATGAAAACGAACATAATAAAATGTTGCCAGATTCGTGTTAATCTATTTCAGAGAAAACTGGGCACTTTTGTAGCTACTGTACACAGACTGGACATTTCACTTTGAAAGTGTCGCAAAATAAAATATGTGCAGAAATGTCACCACAGCCACTTTTTTCCAATTATGCTGAAAACTTAAGTTACACTATAAAGTCAACAAGAAATCTAAATTTACCCTATTTAGTTTGTAAATAAATTTCTACCGACTCTATTCAATGGAAGCCTGTCACTGCATTTAACTTTTTTTTTAAACATGTTAGCACTTCCTTTTTCAAGGAAACTAACAAAAATATTAAAATAAAGAATAATAACATGTCAGCGCTGGGCTCAGTAAATTATATGCAACTGATCAATGACTTTTGATTAACGTTCCATCTGGGTCTGATAGATTACAGAAAACAGTAAAGGTCCAGTCGCATATGGAATTGTTCGGTGAATTTCCATGTGTGAAATTCAGTCATTTCAATAGGAACCCACACCATTCAAAATCAAGTGAAGATTTTCCCATGCAGATTTCACAACAGGTTTAAGCAGGCTACATGGGTTTGTTACGCTGGCCACCATAAAGTTGCTTGGTTTGAGGGAGACTTCTGTGTGAGCTGCGCTTCATACATCTCTACAATTTTGCTAATGTGACTGCACCTTTCAAATTTAGTAAATGTATTAACTGTTCACTTTTATGCTTCACATCACACTGCATTACTGCTGAACTGCAGGAATAGCTTTAAATCAATGTAACTCACAGATGCGGTGACCCCTAAAATCTTCAGACATTACATGTGCCTGTTTGTAAATGAAGATCTCACTATTAAAAAATAATTAGGAAAATCTCAGCAACCTAAGAGGCTGTTTAAACAACTTACATCTATTTTGTTGAGTCTGTCTCATTTTGGAAAGGCCTTCACTTTGTCTTACATGGGCTCATAGTGATGGGCTGAAGCCAAGGTCACCTTAGAGAAAACACTTCAGACCCTGAAACAAAAGACAAGTCTGATCCCTTTCATTGGCCCCAAGATGGACGTTAGTTATCAGTTAACCACATCTCCATCTCTGGAAATACCACAGAGAGGGTTTTATTCCCACCATGGCTCAGCTGTCAAACTAACTGAAAACAGAGAATGTTTTCCTATAATGCAAAGCATAACTTAGAATGACATCTTATTTCCGCAGCTCCATGTGTTTAACATGAGATTTATAAGTTGAACACTGTTTAGGACTTTTATAAATGAATTTGTTTGGTTTTAAGCACTTTCCAGTCATGAGTTTAGTTGGTGTTTTCTTTAACTGGTGGATTCGACTGAGCTGCTTCCAGAGCGGACTGTTTTCGACATAGAAACGCAAAGACGACAAAGGGGGAAACAGGAAACCAGCATGTTCCTATTTCCTGTAAGCAGGTGAAGCTGCACTGGTATTCTTTCTTTTATTGTCCAAACCACAGTTCTTGGGGTGCAAAACTAGAGCATTTCAGAAATGCATGTCTTTTGTTTTCTTTTAAGATAACAAGTTAACTTTTATTCGCATTGCTATTGCTGCATAACCACAAAGTAGCTCTAAGCTCCACAAGCAGTTTGTAAGTGCTATTTGGATGAACCAAAGTAATAAAGGCATGCGAAAGAGGATCTGTGAGAAACTGACTCACTCATTTATCTGCATGGACACAAATATAGTCAAATACGTAAGCCCACACACACCCAGGCCGAATGTTTAAGACAATGGCTTAACCTCCACATTTTCAGAAGCGCTCATCTAAATCAAGGGAAATTATGCTAATAAAGCATCTCATTATTCAGAGCTCAGAGAATCAGTCATTGACATTGCGTCATTATAGATCTATTCACAAACACAGATTGGATTTCATCAAAAGGGAGACTTTCATTTCCCACACTTCTTCATCATTTATTCTTCTCTTTATAAGGAACATGCTGTGCTTTTAGAGTTTTTTCATGGAAAGTACCGGGGCTTTGGGATGAAGGTAAGGGTTTCCCGGTGGGACAGTAGTGATCATTCCTGACAGAGGAGCCTTGTGTCCGTAGTCAAGGGTGCTCCAGGTACCAGAACAGCTCCTAGAAATGGAACACTTGTCAAACTGGGAATGTTCAAATTAAAGGATTATTCTGGATTCAATCAACAGCAACTGTGGCATAACCCTGATTACCACAAAAAATTGTTGATTACCACAAAACTTAACATTTGTATCTGTAAATGTTAAAATGCTCACTGTTTTAGTCACAAAGCCACGTGACATAGTCAATATGCATGTTAAGATGATTTTAGTGAGAAGAAAAAATATATATTTCTTACTAAACCTTTTTTTTTCAATGTTATGTAAGCTTCCCATTTCCCAAATTGGTCTCAATTCACTTTCATTGTAAGTGCCTCGCTGCTAGTTTTAATGTAAAAGAATGAGTTAAAATAACTTATATAATACATTTTTGTGGTAAATGCTTTTGAACAACCTTAACTTGTACTGACCCTGCAATATTCTGTAATTTAATAACTTGGGTAGTAAAAAAAAGACATGAAACAATTTATTATAATTAACTGTAATGAAATGTGTGTGTATGTGTATATATACATATACTCCCACAAAAAAATAGCCCCATTCATTTCCTTTGTTAGTAGTATATATAGGGCCAGATTTACTAAACAGGGCAAATTAGCGTGAGAGCGCAATTCCAAAATAGCACTAATGGGAGTGGACATTTATGCGGGTGATTTACAGATGATTTAATGATTTACCGCAAATTAAAAAACACAGACGCAGTCAGATCATTTCCATAATGTGTTCATTCACATTGTTTCTAGATTATTGTGTAGAGTGATCGGATGCATTTAAATAATTGCTAAAAGCATCATTGGCTTCATACTAATCATCATACTAATCATATCAGCAGCACATATGAAAGTGTGAATGAGTACTAGTCAGGTTAATCACTATCATACTAATTAGATTGTAAGAGCAGACTGATTGCTATAAAAGGAGGGAAGAAGTGCTTCCTATCACTGTGTTCTTGTTAGCAATGGTTACCTCCAAAGAAACACGTGCAGCCATCAGCGCTTTGCATCAAAATGGCCTCACACGCAAGGAAATTACTACAAAGAATATTGCACCTGAAAGAGCCATTTACCAGATCATCAAGAACTTCAAGGAGAGAGGTTTGAATTCTTCAGGATGTCCCAGAGTGTCCAGCAAGCACCAGGATCGTCTCCTCCTGAGGAATCATCAGCAGTGCAGAGCTTGCTCAGGAATGGCAGCAGGTTGGTGTGAGAGCATCTGCACGCACAGTGAGGCCAAGACTTTTGGACAACGGCCTGGTGTTAAGAAGGGCAGCAAAGAAGCCACGTACTTCTCTCCAAGAAAAACGTCAAGGCAGACTGAAATTATGCAGGAAGTACAATGATTGGACAGCAGAAGACTGGTGTAAAGTTATTTTCTCTGATAAAGCTCCATTCCGACTGTTTGGGACATCTGGAAAATCGATTGTTCAGAGATGAAAAGGTGAACGCTACCATGAGTCCTGTGTTGTGCCAACAGTGAAGCATCCTGAGACCATCCATGTATGGGGTTGCTTTTCAACCAAGGGAATGGTCTTTCTCATAATTCTGCCCAATAACACTGCCATGAATAAAGAATGGTATCAAAACATCCTGCAAGGGCGACTTCTTCTAATGATCCATGAGCAATTTGGTGATGATCCGTGCTTTTTCCAGCATGATGGAGCACCATGTCTCAAAGCAAGAGTGATAAAGAAGTGGCCTGAAGATCATTACGTTGAAAGTCAATGGAATAAACACGTGGCCACGCACCAACAAACTCCCCGTATCCGCAGTCCCATAAAGAACCTGTGTCAGTCCTCAAAAGGCGAGTGGACAAGCAGAAGCCCACAAATTGTGATCAACTCTGAGAACTAGATAAGTGTCAGAATGGTCGCTAATCAGCAGTGAGTTGGCGCCGAAGCTAATCGATCCCGCATCCCAGAGCGAATTGCAGGGTTATGAAGAACAAGGGTCACACTGTAAATATTGACCATATATATTTTTTTTGCCAATAAAAGCCTGTAAAACGTATATGCTTATCATTGTTTTTCAGCATACAATAGAAACATGTGGAAAAATAATCTACAAATACTGAAGCAGCAAACTTTGCAATATATATATATATAAAATTTGTCACACTGCAGGACCATTTTGATTGAACTAATGAATGAATTAAACATTTTAAAGAACTGGGGAAGAGTCATATGACCTAAAATATACACTTTCCTTATATAGCCTATCCCAATACATTTTTACCTAAAATGTTGATGTTGATGGAAAAAGTCCATAGACTCATTATGTGTCAACTACTGTGTCTATAAATGCTTTGAAAAAGGGAGTTTCATTCACTTCTGTCTGATTTTCCATAAAGCAAACAATGTCAGAGCCTGTGTCTTATGACACTCTCAAGTGACTGAGTGTTGCCAAAGCTGCAGAGGAACGAAAACGGTTTGGAGACATTTAAATGATCACCAAATAAGGAGGAGGAGAGAGTTAGAGGAAGTTGTAAAGGTGCTGACTTTCTGCTGTAAGGAAAAGAGATGGGAGGCCTGTTTTATCGGCAAAGGAAACAGATTTCAGAGCACCAGTGACTCCAGGAAAATGGATCTGGGTTGAGTAAAAACCACGATTACCACCGGCAACAAGAGCAGTTCAGCTTTGGATAGGGCCATCTGGAGAGGTCTGCTCCAAAAAGACAGTAAACCAGTTCTTCTGGGGCCCAGCTAGGAAACACGTTTTCAAAAAAACCACCCGGTCCCTGGGTGAGGAGTTTGGTTTTCCTCCAGTGCTTCTCTCAAACACCTCCTCCTCCTTCTTCCTCTTTACTTGAGCTGCAGATGCCTCATTCTGAAAGCCGAGGACGTTTTGCTGTTGCAGGCAGAGGGTGGAAGAGCGCTGCTAGGCTGGTTTTGTTCCCGGTACTGTCTGTCTGATTTGACTCTTGAAAATATCAATGCCTCATGATTTTTCCTGCCTTTTTAACTTTAAAAATGGAGAATTATAGTATACTCCTCCACTTTCTATTCTTTATTCATCCTGTCTGCTTTATAAGATGACCTGAACTTTGTTCAGCCATACACATCATGGTGGGTTCTACTAAGTGATGCTGTAAGACTGTTCACACACCTCCAGTCAGAGCCACATGCTGCAGAGTGTTGAAGAGCTGTAAATCTAGGGCAGACACTGACAGAAGGGGAACATGAGGGAGCTTGAAAAAAATAAGTTTGACATTGCACATACTAAGACAGAAACAGAGAAAGAGATCAGAAGATAAATGAACACTCTAACGCCTCTTCAGAGTGATCCTCTGACGTGCTTAATGCCACAGGGCATGTTTACTACTGTACCACTAAAACCTGACACAAATCTATGCAATGACATTCGGCTTCATATATTAACATTATACATTAGATAATTATATGATCACCATTATGTTTTTAGTTGTGTGTGTGTGTGTGTGTTGGTGTGTGTGTATATATATACAACATATTTGAAGTAAGTATAATATAAATATATATAGATAGTATCAGATTATTCTATTATACATATAAGATATTATACTGTATAATATATTTATTTGATATATCTTTTAATTTAATAAATCATAAACGAAGTAACTTCTTTCAGAGAATTTTGTGTAGTTTTGTGTGTTTTGCCACAAAAGTTCACTTGCCAAGAGAACTTTCTAATAACAAGCACTGCTTGCCACCTACTGAGACAAAGTGTCTATCAGTGAGGTGTATGTTAGCAATAATATTATATAATATAATCTAATAGAATATAATCATAATATACTTATTTAAATATGTCAGTGGCGCTTAAAGTTGAATATCTTATGAAAACATGTTCCGGTTCCAAAAAAAGTTAACTTTTTTTTTTATTTCATACTGTTTGTTTTCTTTATTGTGACTACATTCTACATGCAAATTAAGCACTTCTTCCCCTGCAAATTCCTACTTTAACCATATCCAAGCTTGTATTATTGACTTTGTTTTGTATTTTACATTATAATTGTGGTGATTGTCCTTAGTGTTCTATATATATTATTTATTATTATTTTTTTGTTAAGTAAATTTTTTTATCTATGTATCTATCATTATGGTTCATGAGAGAACAGTGATTGTCAATATAATCATGTTACAAAGCAAAATATATATCCATCCATTTCCCAAATCACAGAGATGCTGGAATCAATGCCAGTGTCTCAGGCCGTAGGCAGGGAAATGTCCTGGAGGGATGGCCAGTCCATGGCAGACAAAGCAAAATATCTTAATCTGAACTGCTGAAATGACTTACCCTGCTGTTTGTGGAGTATATGGTAAAGAAGGCAGACTGACACCTGAGGTCTGTGGTCTGTCAAACCGGGCTTTTCCAGTGTAACCAGGAATAGTAGTTCGGCTACAGAGAAAACAAAACACTTTCCTTATAACAAGTTCTGTAGAATGGTTTTGATGTATATACAGATACACAGAACAGAGTCATACTAGCTGGCAGGGGTGTGAGGAGGTATTGTGGTGCGCAGAACAGTCAGAGGGATGAAGTCCTCTCCTGGGACGTCCACACTATCCATGTTCTCAGAGCCCACCGTACCGCTGTACAGTACAGCGAGATCACAAAAATCATTCAAAGCCTTAATGAAAGCAACTGATTTGATTTGAATTTATAATGTATACAGGTGTGTTTAGGAATGTTCAGTACTTTACTAGAGATCTCTAAGATCTCTGCATCTGCTTACCAGTATAAAGGTATATGGCCTGATTTTGGACATGGACTGGTGCTGTTAATTGAAAACATAATAGAAAACATATTTGAAACAACACAATTTTTAATACACAATCTGATATACATTTGTAAATATGCACTAAAAGCTTAGACTCTTAGAATGAATAAATCTAAAATAAAATTGTAAAAAATAAACGGTTATTTGAATCACATACAAGCTGATGGGTTTCCTTGCATTAAATGTGGCACATAACTGGTGTTTGTTCCAATGGGATCCAATGGCCTGAAAGCAAGGAAATCTCTCTTAAAGAAATAGTTCATTCAAAAATGTTGAAATTGTACTCACCTTCAGGCCATCCAAAACAACAGATTTGGAGAAATTTAGCATTACATTACTTGCTCACCAATGGATCCTCTGAAGTGAATGGGTGCCGTCAGAATGCGAGTTCAAACAGCAGATATAACCATCATAATAATCCACAAGTGATCCACACGATTCCAGTCTATCAATTAGGATCTTGTGAAGCGAAAAAGCTGTGTTAACAAACAAATCCATAACCAAAAAACAATCACAATACACCAACATATTTGTTAAGAACTATTTTCACTTGTATTTCTCTCTGATATCAGATCATTAAAGGCATATTTTCACTGGAAAAAGCAATAATATGGATTATGGACTTGTATTTTAGCTGAAAGCAACAGTTTGCAGTTAAACACATTGGTTTCTTACAAACACACAGCTTTTCTCTTCACAAGACATGAATTGATGGCCTGGAGTCGTGTGGATTACTTGTGGATTATTGTAATGTTTTTATCAGCTGTTTGGACTCTCATACTTTCAGCACCCATTCACTGCAGAGGATCCATTGATGAGCAAGTGATGTAATGCTACATTTCTCAAAATCTGTTCCCATGAAGAAACTAAAATATTGACATCTTGGATGGCCTTAGGGTGACAAAATCGTCAGCAATTTTACTCTACTTTCTTTTTCTGCGGGTGAACCATATTCTGGTTGGTTTCTGGTGGTGTGTCTGGGCAGATCTTCACTGGAAGTAACCTCACATCCAGTGCAGCAGACTCACCTGCCACAGCTCAGGCCTGCTGTGGTATCGCTTCAACACAAAACGTTGACTCACAGGGTCAGCCATTTTCTCCAGAGTAGTCGTGGGCGGTTTGAGGCGAGGAGGTAACTTGAAGTCCCAGTCTACATCCTCATAAGCTCTATACCAGAGCATATTACAATCACATGTATCACATAAATACATGTATAAGGGATATAAACACTCAGCTTGGCACGTTGGCTTTTGGGTGTTTAACAAATAAATAAATACATGGACATGAAATATTGATTTCAGTTGAAATTATAGTAAGAAAGATAAGTGACCAGGCTGTTAATTGAATTTTTGTTTTGTTTTGTTTGAGCACATAACCATTGCACCAGCATAGGTGTCACTATGGCTCTAGCAATGACAAGGTCAAGGGTTTGATTCCCAGGGAACACATATATTGATAAAATGCATACCCTGAAGTACACCTTGAATGCACTATAAGTTTTGGATAAAAGTGCCTGTCAAATGTATAAAGAGACAAATGGTAAAAAGAGAAATCTTTTGAAAAGTTGGTCAAGTTGAGAGAGTCTTGGAAAATAAAATGTGGTAGTTGTGCTGTTAAGAGTTTTCAGAGCAACTAATCAGACCTTTGGGCTGCAGAGGTGTAGATGTATTGTCGAGCTGCTGGGCTATCAGAAAGAACAGATGGTTCTGCACCCTATAAAGGGATAGTACAAAGACACAGTGTAAAGATGGCAATAATTTAGCAAATGTCCCATGTAAAAGGGTGACAAAATAGGGAAACATAAAATATGTTAAGTTCTTTCTTTCTTTCAATTCTTTCTTTCTTCCAAAGAACACAAAAGGGGGGAATTTGAAGAATATACTAGTTTTAGCTCTTTTGACAACGAGCATGCACTGGATCCTTTATGTTTTAAAAAAAGATGCAAAAGCACCATAAAAGTAAGCTATTACTTACAAGTAGGCGATGACCCTATGCATGTGCGTTATGCCACATGTGAAGCCATAACAAAAGTTTGGATTGAGAAACAGACATATGTATATTTGGCATGCCGTCCGAGGGAAGACTCCAAGCTCGGAATTTGGCCCAAACTCAGAGTACTCCCCAATCCTTGACTGGGATAGGAACCAGGCGTTGGAGTGGCGGAGGGATACTGCAAAACTGTCTCGGAACAGAGGTGAGGGACGGCTATAAACACAGGGTGAGCGTGATTTGACCAAGTACAACATGTTCCTGGATCAACATCCTTGTTGATCCTGGAACAACATTCCTATCGACCAATCAGAACTGAGGGATAACTTTTCAGGAAATATCTGTTTTAGGCTTACAATCAGGATTAGGTGCTTGTACACCCTTGTTAATCAGCTATCATTTCACACTGTTTTTAGGAATAAATTATGGGTAGGGTTAGGTTTAGGGGTAGGGATTGGGTTAAGTCTGTATTTTTGGCATTAGTTGATCCGGATCACAAAGATGTTGATCCAGGAACATGTCTTACTTGGCAAAGTCAGGCGACCATAAACACAGGCCTCTTTCCATGCTGATTGGTTGAATTACCCATACGTGCTCCTCCCAAACCTTGTTAAATAACCTTCATGTAAACAGGGTCATTGGGTCACTGAGTTAAACTTAAGAGACAGATCAGTTCAATTCATAAACAAATTATTCAGATAGTCCAGCTTATCAAAAACATCCAAGTCAAATGAACGATCCACTCAGAAATTGAGCATGGCTACTTCCTTCATAGATGCGCCAAGAAGTCAGAAGTTAACGAATGAATAACAAGGTCTGCTCCTTGCACAAAACTAGTGTAGATTCTCAGAATATAGAAACACAAATTGTATAAACAATGTTTGATACCTTTGTGGTGCTTTTGTTTTTGAAGATTTGAAGATTAAAAGCTCCATCCACATTCATAGTACCTGCATGTATAAAAGCAACCAGTACAATTCTTCTCCTTTTCTCCTTTTATGCTCCAAGGAAGACAGAAAAGTCATGTGTTTGGAGCAACACAAGTAAATGCTGACAGAATGTTAATTTTTGAGTGAACTATTTCTTTAAAGCTCATTTCATATGAATATTTAATGTTTAGTGTAAAATCAGTAGGCTACTATCAGTTTTATAATGGCAAATAGGCACATCGCTGCTTGATTATTTGTATCGTAATAAATTAGCCACCGTTTCAACTTCTGAGGTAGGCCTACATTACCATACTCCCAATGAATTTAGGTCGGAATTCCTCTTTTTTTTCGGAGTCACTCTCATTGTGCTCCTTATGCACGCTGCTGTTCACACTGTGAGCTGTTAACTGAGGAAGTCTGGAGGTAAAAGGCCCAACGCTGTGGCTGCGGTAGCGTGTAGATGAGTGCCGTTGATCTGCGTGAGTTTGACGCAGAAGATCCTCGGGGCGCAGAATCGAGCGGACAGTCGCATCCCTCCAGCCTTCAGATCCCACAACCACCGCCGGAGGAGGAAGAGGAGGAGGAGGAGCGCACTGGACCGGCCGCTTCGTGATCATGGTACTCAGCTACTTTAATTCACCATCAGTGGAAAAATCAGAATAACTGCAAAGTGTTTGGGTTTAAAAGTGTCGGTTGTCTCCAACGCAATAACTGTTCCTCGGGACGCGCACAGAGCTGTGATTGGGTAACGCGAGACACACGAATGAACGCGTGTCAATGCAGCCGATCGTTCAGCTCCACTCACACGTTTAACGGCCATCAGCATCATAAAGTTTTTCATATTTGTATTTTTTTTTTTTTAAATGTATGTACATTTATAACACTATTCTTTGTATTATATTACCTTTGCATCAAATAATAAAAAACAACAACAACTAGTTATCGCTAATGGCAGCGTCTAGGGGAGGGATGTAATTTGACATCGTTTCTCTCTTCTGGACTGGCTTTTACAGTCCTCTCAGTTTGTTTCCCTTTTATTGAAAGTCATGAAAACACTATCTTGGAGTTTTTCTATTGCTATTTGAGCAAATGGGAATGCAAAAAATATATATTTGTGTACTCTCCCATCACAGTTCTCTTCAAGTTAACCCATCTATGACGACGTCCGCTGCTGAGAAACACTGAAATGTGAAACAGGTCCATTGGGCGTAGAGAGGTGAGCAGGCCTCCTCAGCACGGACCTCGAGACGGAATCGAACTCGGGTCGCTGTGGTGCAGACGGGGCGGACTTACCTATTAGGCAAAGGTAGGCGACTGCCTTGGGCCCTCAAAGCCAAGGCCCCCTAAAATGCTTTTCATATATGAGATGCTCATTAAGTGCTGACACGTGAATGGTTGTTGTTTACTGTGTTTATTACCACTACAACCGTCCAACCTGCTTTTTGTGTACCCTGCTTGAAGGAGATGAAAATATGTGTATTGTATGTTTATAATTGTTTTAAATGCCGCTTATTCGTTTATGAGAAGGAACCAAGTAGAGGACACATACACAATTACTTTTTTGGTTGATATAATCCTTAAGTGTGTAAATGTATAATTGCCTTTTCATTATTTTTTCATTTTTATTTAAATTTGTAGTTAAAATAACTAAAAATAAATGTATTTTGAAGTTTAGAATTAGACAGCCTTTGCAAACAGGCTTACGCTGGTAACTCATCAGTGGACTTCCCTCGTCAATATAGGCTATATTTTTTCACACTTTTCTCGTTCTATATTTCTGACGTTCCAAAAGCGCCTCCTACTGGCAGAGAGTGAATGTTCATTTTCAATAATCCAGTCTGTAATTTTTGTTCAGACCAATGTGAAAATCCACCCACATAACCCTGTTTTAAATTAATATAAGAATTTATACTGGGGGTCCGCTCACCCCTGGGTTAAAACTCTAATTGTGAGGTTTATCATTTTATAATTTATTTTGTTTTGTGAAAACCTGTATCTCAACTGTAAATCAGTTGCTATTTCGTAGTCTGCAACATGAAAGATAGCCATTATAACATGTACATGAAAAATAATGTAGAAACATTGGACACAACTATGGGGCACCATTGTGCAGCAGCAAGCATCACAACAAAAAAGGAACCTCAAGGTTGATCTAGGAAAATGTGTGCAAATGTATAGGGCCCCATTCTTATATTTTGCCTGGGGCCCCCAATTCACTAAATCCGCCCCTGGGTGCAGATGCGCTATATGTCGAGTCGACGCACTAACCACGAGGCACAAAATCACTTTCACGGACTTTTAAATTAAATGTTCCCTCCTGGTGGAATGACCTGCCCAACTCAATCCGAGCAGCTGAGTCCTTAGCCATCTTCAAGAATCGGCTAAAAACACATCTCTTCCATCTTTATTTGACCCTCTAACTCTAGCACTCTCTATTCATTTACTAACTGCTTGTTTTCTTAAAAAATAATCACACTAGCTTCTCTATTCTTTTTGTATTCTATCTATTTCTTTTCTTTTTTCTTGTTAACAGTTAACAAAAGCAAAAAAGGCCTCTAGCACTAGCTTGCTCTATTCTTTTTCTATTCTATCTGTTTTCTTTTTATTTATTATATAATTTAAAAAAAACCTTGCTACGTGTACTGCGTTAAGCTAACTGAGACTTGTTATAGCACTTACGTATCATTGCTCTTTTGTTGATTTTGATGATTGCTTCCATTGTCCTCATTTGTAAGTCGCTTTAGATAAAAGCGTCTGCTAAATGACTAAATTTAAATGTAAATGTAAAAGTGCTAAAGCTTCACACAAACAGCATAAAGGAGTATTATTACAGTAGCAGGGATGAATAATTGAGCATGTCTTTGACTGACCGCATTCATTTCATGGTTGTCCTGAGAGGGGTGTTTACTCTGTGCACTTGTCCAACCTGATAACAAAGTAGATGGAATTTGTTAATAAATATGTAAGAGTCTAATACTGTTAAATTGCTTTTTGTTACACACTGCTGCAGTCAGCCTAAACTTGTATAACAAAAAAGATTGCAGTTACCGCCGAGGTTTGCCTTCAATGCTGCCTCTGATTTCATCCTGGAGTTCCACCTCTTGTGCTCAGACATGTCATATATCAGAGCTGAAGGTCTAGTTGGAGGAGTCTGAGGCCTGTCTCGCACTCCTGCCGGAACCCACAGATCGGATGCAGTGTAAACCTTATCGATGAATGGGGTTCTGCGTTTTGCCTCCAGATACACCTTTGCCCCTGCACTCAGTTGACTGGAGCACGGATCTATTAGAGACACATTGCCACGCAGTAGTGCCAGAGGAGCTCTTTCATCAGGCAGCTGGGCTCCACGATTGAATTTGGAGAACGCATGTCTATCTGTCTCAACCATGCTCTCAAAGTCATACCTTCCCTCTGGACCCTTCCCACAGGGGAGATTCATACGTCTGCACAGCCACCTGCTCACTTCATCTGAACTCACACAGGGCGCCTTGAGAAGTCTTACACGATAAGGTTCTCGTTCCTCCTCCATTAATGATTTATAAAAGCAAACAATTAACCAATAAATAGAAAATATTTCCATAAACGCTGAATCTCTCTTCTAGATGTGGTGGGGAATGTGGGATTATGCAGATGGAAGCCACAGGTGTAATCATCAGTGTCCGCTGTTGCCAGGAGACTGTGTCATTAGTTTGTCATTAGATTGCCTCCTGTGTCACTGTAGTCAGCGGGAGGTCAAATTACTGGCATGTGTCTGTAAATTGACACTGAGACTCCGAGCAAAGCTAAAACTCATTATTGAGTGGAATTACATGGAGTTCTAGTTTTTAATCTAATTTGAACAGTAAATGTGAATTAGTAGAAGTAATGATGATTGGTAGATTTGAGTGCTACTGCATATAGGATGTGTAAAATAACTAACCGCAATATCATGTAATGGTCACTAGGTAGAGCCCTAGACCAGACAATTTGAGCTATGACGGTGATTCACACTGTGAAGGTGGTTCTTAAATAAAGTTGAATATCATTACTACACCCTAAGCATAACCCTATCACTTACAAGACACCTTTGGCAGTTTTACATGTGAAATCTATCTATACACACATACATACATACATACACTTTCACTATAGAAATGTAGACCAAGTGAATGTTTATTATTTTTTTTATGTACTGTCAGCAGTTAGGAATCATAAGGTATGCAGAAGCAACACAGTGAGAGAAAGGTGCTTTATTTTGAGCCTTGTCGCTGTTATTAAAAATCAAAAGCTCTAAAGCATGATTTAAATGAATTTCTTATGGTAAATCAAACAAATATGTTACATTTTAATATGCACACTGCTTACAAATTGTAATACAACATTTCGGTCATGCGACCTTCATCAGGCATTGTTTAAACATGAATTAAATTAGCATTGTGTGGGATTCATAATTTTTGTTTGATCTTTTGCTTTTATTTTTCCTACGTACCTGCTTATATGATTTATCAGGAGTAATATTAAAATAAAAACATTAAAAATAATGCAAGTTTTGGACTACAATCAGCATACCAAAAATATTCTAGTCTATGGTGTTTTGGTCTGTATGGCCTGTATGTTCACTGAAGCAAAATGTATCTAGAGTCTGCATCAGTAGACAAATATTAGTAGATGGTTGTCTTGATAAAAATGCAACATTCATCTTTGCACTGGTTTATAAAAACAGCTATGTCATTAATATGGCTGTGTGTGCTTGCACTCTTGATGAGAATGCCCTTGCATATCTGGGTGTCACAACATGGTACTGATGACTGTGATAAGCGCTGATAGCTTCGTTACAACAAACATGCAGGAAGCTGTATGGACTGGAAACGTCGGGTTAAAAATAGTCCAATTAGAGTTATTTATTGTTGCTCTGCATGTATAATACCCACGCCCTCCCATTCAATTATGTCGAAAAATATCTCAGTTCTGGTTCAAGAGAGAGAGGAAAATCCAAAAACAGTAAGTCAGCACAGTTTTCAGTGGAGCTTCAAATTCAGACTCTCCCTTTAATAATTTACACGCTTGCTTTGTTTCAAAAGAAATGAAAGTTGGATACTCTATCTCAGGCTTTATGTTCTTTACTGCAGAAAACAGACCGCATGTCCTGCTCGACTCGATGTAACCTTAAATATAAAGCTTCAAGGATGAATATGAATCATTTTCCTTTACAAGCTTTCTTAAAAAAAAAGGCAAAAGCATAGCAGTTTTTATGACTTGCACTGGTCCACATTTGAAATGCTCCAGGAACCACAAAGGAAAATCACCTGTGACACAATCAAAGACTTTCCAGCTAACCAGTGACCAGTAAAACTAGAAACTCATGCTCACCAATGCGAAAATATACAACGAGATGGTGCTCATTAAGATGCGCAAACCGATCAAAAGGTTTATGATGGTTAATTGAATTAATCAAGGTCATTTGACAGTCATTTAACAGTCATTTATGTTATTTATGCTTCAATTTGCATTTTCGTTCAGTAATGAAGACACACAAACAACCGCAGTGGTGTTTGCAGAGACATAAACAAATTCCTCTGTAAACAATTAAGAATTAATAGGCCTAGAAATGCCATAGAGTGCTGCTCACTTCTATAAATTATTGTACTCCTGAATGAACTCCATCCAAAACCCGACCTGCAATTTGTGTTTTTTATCTTCCTGGGTCAGTGTTCACACTAATTGGCCATATTATCCCTGACAAAAACAGTGTGATGACATTTTTGCAACACCATTGGTAAAAGACTCCTTTAGGCATTTGGATAAACCAGTGTTACATGATCCGTGAGAGCGGCGCCCCGGGTGAAACGAGAATTCACCAGGAGTGTGCAGTATAGATGCTCCCTTCACATTGCCAAATAATATGTTGAAGACATGTGACAAGCTTTGTGTTAACGTCAGCGTGGCTATTCCGTTTAATTAATGCTCGATCCTTAATTTATTTGTTCTCGTGCTCTCTTTCGCTTGAGGTTCATTCAGTGGGGGAACGCTTAATATATTAGAACATCTTTGGTGCTTGGAGATGAAAGTATTTTTGGCAGGGATATGGGTATTTTTAGTCCAAGAAATAATTTTCTTCCTTCACCTTTCCTTTTCCACCTTCGTAGTGTTTCTCTTCAGCGAGTCGATCGAGTGACGGGAAGAAATACAGAGTGAGACAGGCTGCAATCTGGTTATTACTTCACTTCTTTTTCTTCTCCGCCTCCTTCCCTTCGGCAGGGGCCTGAGCATTATTTAAATAGCCGCACACCCACCATCCCATGGTGGCCCCAGCCGTGCACCCAATGCTAATTGGGTAGCGCATTCAGCTAGAACAAAAACTTTGCCTGTATATTTAAGCATATGACACGAGGGTAAAAGAAAGGGATGAAAAAGGAGAGAGAGATAGTGTAGAAGCTGGCTGGTGGCTTTTGGTTAGTCAAGCAACATACCTGGCAATGATATAAACCTGATTTATGGTTTCTTCTTCTTCAAAATGTTATAATGTGGGTTTCGAGCTTGCAAGCCCCAAAATAACCACCTCTTGCACAGCCTTCAGCCCAGCCTGTTTTGGACTGAATTCACTTTATGTTCCACTTTTGTCTGAAATACGTGCGTGGTTCCATTCCTCCGTTTATTCGACTGAATCAAAATATGAACCCTTTTCACCACGTTGATGATTGCGTTTCCACAGTCTAACTTTAACAATCGTACTAAATCGTTTTTATATATTTTTTTTATAACACTACTTTATGATACTACCTTGGCATTGAATTACAGACACCTGGTTAATGCTGCTGCTAATATAATGGCTGAGGGCAAATTTGGTACTTTTTTTTTCTTTTGCTTTTGGGGCAAATGGGAACAACCTAAAATTATACATAGTTGTCATTTCATTTCTCACTATAGACGTTTCCTTTAACTATAAGACTTTTGCTTCTTAGAACACACCCCCCGAATGGTGAAAAGGGGCGGTTCCATTTGATTATTACTGCTAAGTTTTTTCAAGTGTGCTATTAATATACTTCTTTTAAACTATAAGAGGGTATACTTTGTCTATTAATGTACTTATTAGAACAAGTCAATTTATATTTGGCCTATATACTTTTATTAAATCTTTTGTTTGAGGAATTTAACAGTATAACTTGAAGTTTGTTCACTTTTTTGATTGAGTGGCCTATTAAATAATTTTTTCACTTATATATTCTTTTACTCCAGCCTTTGTGCTGTCTGACAGACTTACATGTTTAAGTTTAGAGTAACAAGCATGGTCGGACTTACCATTGGGCTTGAATGGGATGCAGCCCAGGTCCCTGCTGTTTTATGGGCCCCGCTTTTTGCCCCGGCTTACGCTTTTTTTGATTTGTTTTGAGTTAGGCCAGTCCAGAAATTATTAGCCCTATTTCCACTGTCACGCAAGGACTAAATGGGCCAGCTGGGCTAACAGCTTCCAACTACTACCTTTGATGCCATAATCAAACAGCATAAACTGGTATTTATGATTATTTCACAAAGAAGAAGGTGAAACGTATTGAATCGCATCTGCGCCGATTATTTGAATCAGCTCTTGAGAACACTCCATTAAGCTTTAGCTCAAAAGAGCGTACATTTAGAAAGAAGAAAATCTCCTCACATATTATTCTCTTTACAGATGGATAGATATATGCACCTAAGATTTGAGCACTCGTCCTCCGCTCCTACTTCCCTCAAACATTGTGGGCAGAAATGGTCATCGAACAAAAATTATTTTAAAAAAAATGATAAAATAGACATTTAATGAGTTTCTGTTTTTATAACATATGCCTATGATATAGGACTAATCCCACAAACAAGAGTCCTGTTTTTCCGAATATCTGCACGATTTCAAATGTGCAATAAACAACAAGTTACTGAGTACTAACTTTCAGACACAACATTCCGTTTTGCTCAGTCAGACGAAACCACAGCAGTTTTATGTGTATTTTTTGTGTTACTCCTTAACTCCATAAGGATTTTTAGGGTTGAGGGCATTTTTAGTTTATAAGGTATAAAGCCGGCCCAAAACATAAACCTCAAGACCAGGCCCCGGCCCTCGCTAATCCGGCCTGATACTAGTCAGTTTTTGAGGTGGAGTCGGTAGGGGTGGATCTCTTTTGCACCAGTGCTATGGTACCCCATGAAACAGACAAACATTGGGCTAATTTTATTGACACAAATGAACTAATCAAGTGCTCTTGCTCTTGTCTCATGTCATCCCTGCAATTTCTGTCCAGTCTGTCTGTTTATTCTGTTTGCTTACTCATTAAATGGTTGGTTCATCCGCAAATGAAAATTCTGTCATAATGTACTCACCCTCAAGTCGTTCGACATTTTAAAGAATGTTTGGGTCCAAACAAAATTGAACCTATGAATTTTATTGTGACAGCCTTCAAACATAAAGGCTTTTAAAATGTTGTAAACTTTCAGACACAACTTCATAGTTTGTCTTGATGAACTTGTTAGTTACCACTTATTTTTAAATTTTCGATTACATTTATTTCTGGACCATGTGTGTTTTTTCATTTTGGCCAGGGTTCTTTTTGGCTGTGTCTTGTTAATTAGACAACAGACCCAGGATGGACGCTGACCTGCAATGACGCCTGGGACTGTGAAAAAGAAAGTGGGAGACTGTGAGTGCAAGTGTGAGAAGTAAAAAGATAAGGCAAGGGCTCAGAATATGGATAGCAGGATGATTGCTTCGTGAGTGCTTATTTCTTCCTCTCTAATACGGTGTCACTTAAAGGGGTGGTTGGGGCCGGGGTGTTAGGAAGTGCGGTTGCCTTTTACTGTCTGGTACATAAAGTATTACAGGGTTTAAAAATCAAGATTGAAATTAATTTATTTTGTAAACAAAATGCACTGGCATTTATCTTGATGTCTCACAGCAGTACGCCAGCATTATTAAATCAATTACTTCTACAATCCTAAAAGTGAAGGTCTCAAATATTTTCAATGCCATAGATCCATTTTAGGTTCCCCAAAGAACCATTTTAAGAGTCAAGTTTCTAAAAGAACCTTTTTTCTTTAGTGTAAAAAAAACACTTTTAAATAGCCGATCTGAATAACTATTTCCACTATAAAAAACCTTTTATGCAATGGTTTCATGAAACCATTGACGCCAATAAAGAACCTTTATTTTTAACAGTAGAGTGCTACATTATTCTAATTTTTATGTCTTAAAGGGGCGATATGTAGAATTCAGAAACTTCTGTTATTAGCGATTAGCCATTAAGTGAATTGCAGCCAGCAACATATGTGCTCATGCGCGTACTCGTGCACACGCAATGTACAAAAACAGACTGAACGTGATTCAAGGCCCTGGTATTAGTTTTTTTTTTTGTTTAATTGTTGGCCTTAAAATAAAAAAAATAAGTTGGAACTACTTACCGGTTAACTAACATCCCAACGCCGTCCATGCTGCTGAGAGCGTCGTTTAGATGCCTAGTAATATGTTGGGGTATTAAATTACACTGTGTTATGACAGTTTGATTATAAAGTAGGCTATATTTGAGACTATAGACTAGTGAAAGTGAATTGTACCTATGGTGCCAAGGTATGTTGTCCCTCATACTTGGAATTAGTGCTCTGCATTTAACCCATCCAAGTGCACACACACAGCAGTGAACACACACCACGGTGAACACACACCCGTAGCAGTGGACAGTAGCCATATGCTGGCGGCACACCTTGGGATCAGTTGGTGGGTTCGTGGCCTTGCTCAAAGGGTCTCACGACCTCATCGTGGGCGCATTGTTAGGTGGAAAGCATCGCTGGTTATTCACTATCCCGCCCCCATCACAAAATCCCGCCCCTCCCCAATGAATATTTCATTTTCTTCTTCATTTTCTTTGCAAGACACAATTACTTTACAGTACAGAATATATTTTTTTGCATTAATCTGAGCATTTTATAAGCATTCATTTAATGTATCTGAGAACAATGGCTGGAAAATATAAATTTAAATACAGAAATACATTGCCATTTTGAATATTGCATTGCCATTTTGCATATTGCATTTTAAATTGAATTTTGCTACCCATATGCTTCCATAGTTGGGAGCATGCATAAACTCCACACCCTTTTGATTTTTCCTTCACATAAACAGGCTATCATAGAAGGTCTTGTTTTGTAAGATTCGTTGCAAGCTGTTCATAAATTTAAAGGGATAGTTCAGTTAAAAACGATGTTATTCCAAACCTTAGCTTATTGTCACTATGAATTGTCATTTTATGGAAAATATCTGCATGAAGATTCTACTAAAATTCTTCTATTGTGTTCCACTGAAAAAATATATAATAATAACAGCTTTTTCAGAATTTTCATTTTTGGCTAAACTATCTTTAATGTCTCCATAATATTTGCTAAAACAATCTGATTTCTTTAGTAACAGGATGTATGCCACTTCAAATGCACGCTCAGTTAATGAAAGCAAATTTTTAGCCATGTTTATGTCACATGGCCCCAAGCATTGGCCTCGCCAAGGCTCGTAAGTCTGAGTGATCATTGGCCTTTCTTCCTCTCCAGTCTCCGTCTTCCCATACCCTGCTGGCCTCAGCAGCATCACTGCTCATCCAAACACTAGTCATCCTATGAAACCCCCATGAGCACCTGGGGTGAGCTTGTCCTGCCAGTGTGGCCTTTGGCAGCTTCTGTGTGCTGCTTTATCACCCTCCCTCTTCCTTGCTCTTTGCCTGTCACACTCAATTAGCCCAATGAAGTAACAAATCTGCCACTCTATATTTTTCATTAGGGACTGAGGGAGCGGACAGATATCTGTGACCCATCATTTCTCTAAGTATAGAGAAGTTTATAATCAGCGTATGTATTTCCTTACTCAGCTCTCATTAGAAATCAATGCTGTGTTGGGAGTAGACAGCTCAAATGAAAATCAGTCAGAGCCAATTGACATTTTTGAGATAGAATGGTTGGGCTTGTCTCGCTCATAATCAGAAGCAACAATTTAAAAGGATACGAACCAACAGTTTAGAAGCTGTCACAAAACGTGTGAATAGGAAATGGAAAACAAAAGGGCTCAGAGGCGCTGAACGAAACGTGCGGGGGTTTGTATTCACAGACCCTTTTACTGGAAGTGGTTTGTACGGGCAAGAAATCAGACAATAGCAGTAGCCTGCCTGTCAGGAAGCTGAAGGGTCTGAAGAGATTACAGCCAAATTATGTTCCCACCTTGAGGCGAATGCATAATAGACATTAATCTGATTTGTAAATTAGTCAGCTCTGTCGTAATGGGGAAAAAATGAACCTGATGTGTTGTTAAACACCATCACTACACTTACACATTGAACAACATAAGATCTGATTAATCGCCAGAGAGAAGTTCAGCTGCAGAACATTTAAAATGCATAGCAGCAGCAAATTTATGAATAAATATAATGGGCAAAACAATAAAACAAGGAGAAATAAATGACAAAAACAAAAACACTATTAGATATCAATGAAAATAAAATGTATTTAAAACAAAAAATTATAGCCTATTACTTGTGTCTGGAAAACATGCAATGGCACAAGTCTATGGGTCACTCTAAAAAAAAAAACATTTGTGTTCTACTATACATGTTTGTAAACAAAAACTTTAACAATTAATAACTAATACAAATGTTTAACCAAAATTAAAAAAATTAATTAATTAAAAAAAACAAATTAATGTAGGTATTCTTTCTAAACATATGAACAATTATCCAGTAACAAATATCCAGATGCCTTTTTTTTGCCTCTTTATACAATACTCGTGTTCTTTTTGCTATTTTAGCAAATATACTCTTAGTGGCATCATCATCCTTTCAAGAAATGAACTATTCAAGTATAAGCTCTCATCTTTAAAAGACGAGCATTATGAGTCTTACATTTAGTTGGTTTGTAGGTTTTCCATAATTTTCACCATGTAGTTTCATGAGCACAGCAGGGTTAGTTAGTGAGGTAAAAATTAAATGGTTGCCTTTCTGAATGCATAATTGTGTCCTGATATTAAATTAAAGGGGTCATATGATGTTGCTAAAAATAACATTATTTTGTGTATTTGGTGTAATGAAATGTGTTTATTATAATATATGCGGTTTAAGGTTAAAACACATTATTTTCCACATACTGTACATTATTGTTTCTCCTCTATGCCCCGCCTTTCTGAAACGCGTCGATTTTTACAAAGCTCATCAGTCTGAAAAGCGAGGTGTGCTGTGATTGGACAGCTAACCAGTGCGTTATGATTGGCCGAATACCTCAAGCGTGTGACAGAAATGTTACGTCCCTTACCATATTGTGATGTCAGGCCGGAGCGATGATTCAAAAACATGAAAACCCATTATAAACGAGGCATTCGTTGCATCCAGTGGTAACATAATTATGGATTATAATGACTTATACTGTATTTTTACACGTTGCGTTGCAACATAAAACCATGTCTGCATTTGTGTCATCGGAGAAATTACAAACAACAAGCCCTACTATACACTGCCCAAAAACCTCGTGTTTGAATCATAAGTGGCAAATTCTTTAAATATGAAAATTTACTTACTGTCTGTGAGTCAGAACAGCCGGCAATGTAGTCTACTCTACCAGGATCAGGAAAAGTCCTCCATAAAATGTGCTGCAAACATCTGAATATTTCGGTTGAAGTGTTCTGGAACTGTGTTGTAAATACAACTTAACCACTGGTTTTTAGTCGTGTCCTCTTTTGGAAGACCAAGTAGTTTCGCTTTCACAACAAAACAGCATCACACACCGCGGCCTAGAGTGAGCGGAGGCCAGCTTGAGTGAGCAGAGGCGGCAGGCTTGAGAACAGCGCTGCCGGCGGATTCGACGAAGGAGCAATCTGGAGGGACTCCGCTTCGTCCACGGTGAAAGACGATCCGGCGATCCACAGTGCAAAGTTGTTGTATTTCCTCAGCGACCAGCACGGATCAGCTCTAGGCATGACAAAGCGGATATCGTCCTCTTTTGGAAGGCCAAACAAAGTAGTTTCGCTTTCACAACGAATCACACAGCGTCTTCACGACATTGCGGCAGCAACAACAATACTACGCGCGATAAAAGTTAACGACCTTCTTTCTTTGCGTGCACATTTGGGCGGCATTATGCAAATCTTCCCACATAGTGAGGTAGATATGTGGGGGCGTGTTAGAACGAGCCGTTTTAGGTAGGCGTGGTTGATTTTTTTTACTTTTATAAAGAATATCTCTTTGGGGATCTTGAGACTTGAGTCTTATGCAACTTTCAATCTTCTTTATGCACAAGGCTTTACACGTATCCAAAGAAAAAGGAAAAATTGAAATCGCATCATATGACCTCTTTAAATGGATTAATTTACCTTCAAATCTCAAATGCAATTATTAACAGGTAAAAACTTTCTTTAAAAACGAATCAAACATGATAAATGACCCGTTTCATAGTATGACCCCTGCATTACTTGCTCTGTGGAGCTGCTACCAATTAGAATTCAATATCACGGTGCATCTTAAACCTCAATCTTCTGTTTGGGCACTATAACAAGCATCACATTATTACAGTATGTTTACTCTTCAATGATTGATCCATCGTACCTAATAACAGTTTAACAATTTGCAAATAATTTGACTGGCTCCATTGGAGTCACTGGTTATTAGTTCCCTCGCAGCTGTGAGATGCGTGGGGATGGTGATAGTGTCCTCACTGGAAAGATCATGCTCATTGAAGCTTGTAGATATTTTTAGACCCGTCATTGCCCGAAGGTGGCAAACAAGAGAGGGCTTCTGGATCTGGCTGTCTGCTCTCTCTCCTCTCTTCTACAGCCCCTGTTTCTCAGTGTTTCTGTCCGTGCTATAACACAGCCAAGAGTTTCAATCAAGAAATAAAAGGCACCACGAGGTAGGCAACACAGAGGGTAATGGACTTTCTCTGTTGCTTTGTAAAAATGAGCCTGTCCCTTGTGAATTACGAGATTCCATTATTAGACTGGCACACAATTGGAGAGCCAACCTGTTCGAAATTACCTGGGCCGGTGAAAGCGCCTGCAACAGAAAGAGACAATTGAGTAAATGGCTTTCTCTAAGCACCTTAATTGCTGTCAACTGTCTCGACATTTAATAGATTCTCGTTTAAAAATGGGCCAACATTGGGCCTTAACTGCTGCTTGGTGCTGATTGTGTCCTCTCAGGAACAAGTAACAACTGCATCCTTTTAAGATATGATTTGGAGTCATGTTAAAAAGATTAAAAGCATAGTTCATCCAAAAATGAAAATTGTCATAATTTACTCACCCTCAACTTGTTCCAAACCTATGAGTTTCTTTCTTATGTTGAACACAAAAAAGATATTTTGAAGAATAGTATTGACCAACTCTTTTCAAAATAATTGTAAATGAGTACTAGAGCTGTCAAAC
This sequence comes from Sinocyclocheilus anophthalmus, assembly GCA_018155175.1. Classification (NCBI taxonomy): domain Eukaryota; kingdom Metazoa; phylum Chordata; class Actinopteri; order Cypriniformes; family Cyprinidae; genus Sinocyclocheilus; species Sinocyclocheilus anophthalmus. The sequence goes on along the minus strand of JADLZN010009174.1, from coordinate 103,512 downwards.
TCCAGAATGGCAAAAAAAATATGCATCATACAAGTATCATAATAGAAATCCTTACATCTTTGGCACTATATTCAAAGTTTTCACAAGTCATACAATAGTTTTGTGTGCTAACATTCCCAAATTATTTGTGAACCATCAACCCTTCATTAAAGTTCCCAAGGGCAAGTGTCAGGTTATGTTGTTTCTTTTGATGTCAGTCTTTAAAGAGGTCTAGGGATGCATTTCATTTTTCCTTTCTCTTTGGAGGTTTTACAACTGTTCGTGCAGAGATAGAACTCCCTACAAGTTGCAAAGACTAAAGTCTCAAATCCAAAGAATATTCTTTATAAAAGTTCAGATTCAGCCACACCTACCTAAAACGCCTAGTTCTAACACACCCCCACATATCTACATAACTATGTGGGAAGATTTGCATAACACCTCCCAAATTTCACGCAAAGAAGAAGGCGTGACTTTTATTCTCGCTGTAGTTTTGTTGTTGCTGCCGCCATGTCGTGGAGACTCTGTGTGTTTCGTTGAGAAAGCAAAACTACTTTGTTTTGGCCTTCCAAGAGACGATATCCGCTTCGTCATGCCTAGAGCTTATCCGTGCTGGTCACTGAGGAAATACAACAACTTCGCGCTGAGGTTCCTGTGGTTGTCACATGTGGTTGCCGCTACTTCGTCGAATCCGCCGGCCGCACCGCTCTCAAGCCCGCTGTGTGTGATGCTGTGTATTTCGTTGTGCAAGTGAAACTACTTTGTTTGGCCTTCCAAAGAGGACACGAATAGAAATCAGTGGTTATTGGTTAAGTTGTATTTACAACACTGTTCCTGAACACTTCAACCCAAATATTAAGATGTGTGCAACATTTAATGGAGGACTGTTTCCTGAACCTACAGAGTAGCCTACAATGCGTCTGTGCACAAAGGCTGTTTCTATAAAGTGGGGGCAATTCCAACTTTGGACAGTCTGGCGCTTCTGACTCACAAGCCTGTAAGTAAATTTTATATTTAAAGAATTTGCACTGATGATTCAAACGCGAGTTTTGGGCAGTTTAGAGTAGCGCTTGTTGTTTGTTATTCCTTCGATCACAAATGCATACATGGTTTTATGTTTACGCGGCGTGATTCAACGCAACGCGTAAAAAGACAGTATAGTCATTATAATCAGTAATTCCCCACTGGATGCAACAAATGCCTCGTTTGTAATGGGTTTTATTGGTGTTGTCTCATCGCGCCGGGAAACAGCATCACAGTATGGGGCGTAACATTTCCGTCAAACGCTTGAGGTATTCGGCCAATCACAACGCACTGGATAGCTGGCTAATCAGAGCATACCTCGCTTTTCAGACCGATGAGCTTTGTAAAAATCTACGCGTTTCAGAAAGGCGGGGCATAGAGGAGAAACAATAATGTACAGTATGTGGAAAAGAATGTGTTTTTTTAAAAAACCTTAAACATAAACAATAAATACACATAATAAACTATAAACACGTTGCATTACACCAAATTCACAACATAATGTTCTTTTTAGCAACGTCATATGACCCCTTTAAGGAGTAGCAGCTTTTTGCTTTCACACTGGGTTTGATTGTCTGGTCCAAACCCGAGTTCGATTGCTCCCCCCTCCCACTGCCCCTGCTGGTTTGTGTTCATACTGTGTTTTTTCAGTTCTGAACCAAGGTACGTTTGCGTCATCAGAGTGGCAGCTGTTTACACCTGTTGCTAGGTAACGACTACTCAGAAGACGGCGAAATGAAATGCTTGCTTGCTTCATATTTATACCTCTGATTTTGAAAATTTTGTTTCTTTTTCAAAGTGCCAACACAGAACGGCACATGCATATATCACGTTGTCACGACTGTGATGCAAAGGGTTCAAAAGAACGTGGGAGTCAATTTCTGAGAGTAGAAATGAGATATAAATTGTCTCTGCTGCAATGTCAGTCAAGCTTTTCAGGAAAGCGAGTGAGTAAACACATAAACACACAGTTTGACCAATTCATATATCATTAATAGCAGTTAATTTCTGTGTTTTAGTTTGATTGCATTCACATCAGAAGCGAACCGTACAGGAGTTCGCATGATCCGTACCCCAAACCATCCTTTTTAGGTGGACTCGGGTACGGTTTGTGGGTGCGCACCCTAGTTCAGAAAACAGTGTTCACATTATCCAAACAAACCGAACTCTGATGTCAAACGAACTCGGGTGTGCTCCAAAAGTGCTAGTGTGAAATCCCCCTTAAATGAATCTATTGATCTGGTCAAAACCAGTTTAAATGTGTTCATATTAGAAAAATTTCTGCAAAATTTTGTGAGCGAAAAGGTCCATTGTCTATTGTCAATAGTGTAGCATTGTATGAAGCATAGCTCACACAGAAGTCACTTTCACACCATTTGCTAATCTGTGTGATCAACTTGAGCCAGTTGCGAAAACAGTGTCGGGAATAGTTTGTATCCCTGTAGATTTCTATTGAAATGACACAAAATCTTGCCAAACAATGGTGAATCTGACACCTTAAATGATTTGGTTACTAATTGGACTGATCATGTAGTCACCTTTAACTCAACAAAACCAGTCTGAATGTTATATTCATGATTTCTTTCATGATCTGGACTGATTCAATTGAAATGACAAAATTGTTTTCATTCAATGAAATGAATCATTCATTAAAATAAGATGTATTTCAAAAGAATCAGACTGATTCATTAACCTAAAAGTCCACTTGAGAAAAGATAATTAGTGAATAATGAAATCTCACACAAAATTCCCAAATCACATGATTTCCTATTAAAATGACTGGATTTTGTCAGTGAAAATTTTCCGAAAACAGTAAATGTGACTGCACCTTAAACTTCATTCGTCTGAAAGAATAAAGTCATATACACCTATGATGCTTGGAGGGTGAGTAAATCATGGGCTAATTTTCATTTTTGGGTGAGCTATCCCTTTAAGTAGTGACAAAATGACTTACTGTGAACTGATTTTCAGTTTGTTCTTCACTCACAGCTATCATACATTGTCTTCATAAGCCACTTTTATGAAATGCATTTTGAACCTTAAATGCTTTAGTCTTCATTATTTGTATTAGGATAGACAAAAGCAACCAGTAAGATACTAAAAATTCTCCACAGATAAAAGTAAGTCTTACGACTTTGGAAGGATATGAGGGTGACCAAATGATGACTGAATGATTATTTTGGGGCGAGTTAATCCCTTAAGTTTCACAATGAGAACAGAATCTCTCTGTTTTCAGTAGCTTGCATCAGATAACCTTACAGGGTCCCTCTTAGCAAGGATTTGCTAATCCCAAAGATGAAAAAAGACACCCAAATACCTGGATTTTAACATTCCTTGAAGCAAAGAGAACAGTGTTTTTTCTTTATGTTAACATGACCTCATGCTCAGACAGCTTGACATCTAGTTATGCAGACATCCGTATCAAAACAATGCTCTTCCAGGCTGAACCAAGACACGCTCTGTATTCAGGTCACAGCGGTGAAGAGAGGAGACGAGGCATCTCCCCCAGCACGTTAACTCCGGCGAAAGAGGATGAGCAGGATTAGCCTTCTCCCCCAATCACTCGCATCCCCTCCAACCACATGCGAGCCAATCAATAACACACTCACAGGGAGACGCAACAGGTGGTTGGCACAACTTACGAAAACAGATAGCCAATATTCATCTGTTTCCCCCCTCTGCTATTAATCGAGGAACTGGCATGTCTTCTCTTGTACTAACTCTTCAGACGTGAGCTGTGAAGTGGAGGATGATTGAGGTAGAGGTAGAGGATGATTTTTGGAGGGTGTTAGGCATATCACCTCATCTCGGACCATATCACATCTTCTTAATGCAGCGTTTCCATCTGCCACTTGTGCTGCAGGCTGCTGACAACAGTCTGATGACAAGCACAGACACACAGCTGGCGCTACTGGACCAGTGAGAACCAGGCATATCGATTTCACTGGTCACTTTCCAGTACAGCATAACGTCTCCGATTTTTTTTGGCCACCTGTTCCCGGCTGTAGCTGTCCACAGAAATGGCCCCATTTTTTTTTAGTGAAGTGAAATAATACCTCATGTGTCAAGACAGACCAGCAGGTCGTCGCCTCAATTGTGGTGTGGTGTTTGTTTTGACAAACAGAGGGGTCTGCTCGCTATTTTTGTGTTATCGCTCATCTTCCTCTGCTAATTACTTGCTTGCACTAGTTTTGCTGTCGAAAACTGGACCAGAGTAAACAACCCCGAGGAGGGACCGCGAGAGCAGCAGCATCGTGTCTTCACAGAAGAGCTTTAGTTTGAGGGGAACGAGGGTGCCGTTAATCTGATGACTAAATGTAGAGTAGTATGACAGAATGTTATACAATAGCTAGTCACATGGTTACTATGGTCAGAATACACAGAACTGGAAATGACCTGGAATTTATAGTTAATATTAGAAATGTAAAATGCCCACTGAGCTAGAAATGTCCCCTGGTCACCTTACTATACAATTAAATGTGATTCAAAAGTTGAACAAATAATAAAAAGTCATCAGGTTAAATACAGTGCAGTGGTGCACTTTACTTGTTGGTCTTCTTAGGGGGTTCAGAGAAAAATAGTGTATAAAATGTCAAAAATAAATAATTATTATATATTGGTATTGGTTTCCGTTTTATGGGTTCGTCTAGGCTCCTTGGTGTCCGCCTCTGCGTACTTCAAATTGTCTTTGGAAGAAAAATAAATTCAGTAACATAATGTTAAAAAAATTAGAATTAAGTAATGAAAAAATAATACTAAAATAGATAGAATAATATAAATATTAGAACATGACATTTACTTTCCAAATACTGGTCAGAAATCATTTTTAATTGTTCAACCACATGCTACGTTATTTTTTTATAAATCATATTTATTTACGTGTTGCTTTCAATGATCAGTACTTTACTTGGTTGGCTTGGCTTTATACAAATGGTGTATTCTTAGGGGAGTTTACAGAAAAAAACATATATAAAAACAAGTAAACAATCAAACAAATTAAGTTTAAACATGAATGAATACATTATTTATGAAATAATATTAATTTATTTATATAATAAATGTTTTTAAAAAGAATAATATTTTAATAATATCTCAGCTGTATAAATATTTTTTATAAATTTACAATTTATTAAAAACACAGTCAAGGTCAATACAAAAACCCTCTTGCTTGTGACATTACTTAAATACACGTTGATTTGACTTAGTCCTGATAAGACATTATTCTTTTAGCTAAAACATTATTCTGCTCATGAACTGGTGATTTGTTTAAATTTCTATATGTTTCTCTTTCATAATGAACAATCACATAACTTAATAAATTGGATGCTGTGTTTAATTTTAAATCACTGCTATCATTTAATTGCCATTTGAAGTGGTGTGTAGAGGCCGTAAGAAGGCCAGAAATCAGAGTGTGAAATTCCTCTTTATCTGTGGACATGTTGAACAATGGAACACAGCCAAATGCTTATTGTTCATTTTATACCTTACACAAACACAATTACCAACAAAATCCCTCAATTAATCATTTCGCACAGTGGTTTGTGTTTACTGTGTCAGAAACTCCTTCAGATTTCACACAGCCAGTGGGAATGCAGTTTGGTCCAGAGGAAATCAGCACAGATTGACAGACATGTTTAATGGGGTATTAGCCATGTATGAAGTAATATGGCTACAAGCCAGAAATGAATGCCATTGCTTGTTAAGGGAGAAGCATTTACTATCATTTGAATGACCAGGGGATGTTCGTATATTAGGGGGAATTTTAGATGCAGCACAGGGTAATCAGTTTTAGTTTGTGTAACAGATTCCCTCATTAAAAGTTCCCTTTGAAGACTGACGGAGTTGCTGGTATTAAGACACTTGGGGAATTCCATTTCAAAGGGGCAAACTAATTCAGGCTGCCCTCGACTGTGTAGTCATTAGAGTCAGTTTTAAGAATTGAGCTCAACTAGTAAGACCAAATAGAGCCGAAACTATCAGAAAAAGGCTGTTTTCTTTAAAAAATAAAAAATGTGCATGGGATACATAAAACAGCCGAGCATGCATATCTTTATGGCCCATGATAAGAGCTTGTTTTAAGGTCAAAGCTGAAGAACTGAACAGGGAAATATAAAAAAGTATTCTCATCTGATAGATGGGTATTGATGTAAGAAAAGCCGAAGAGGGGAGTTAGTGATACTGTGGGAAAGAGACACTTTAATGGCAATTGTGCACAACCAGCAGGGTGTCAGACTTTACAAAAGGATGCATGAAGAAATCCATGATTCCAAATCCATTGATCCCCACAGCTGAGACATCGAGAGGGAGAAAGAGACACTGGAGGAGATCAGAGATAAAGAAAGAGATAGATTGAAGCACAGGGAGATGCCGGGGGGTGATCAGCTCTTCTGTCATGTATGTGCACGCATCTGGCTTCATTTTCCCACAATCCCCCAGTCTTGCCCCAAGGCACGTTTTGCTACAGGAGGGATATGCTGGTTGTCTGGCAACCCTGGTTTAAAGACCGAGAGCATGTAGGGGTGCACAATAAACAAATGTTTGAAACAACTTCTTGAATGAACATTCGTTTCTGTATAATCAAGTAACATTTTCTTTTAAGACCCACAATTCTGCTTCGTTATTCATAATCTGCCTGTAATTATGTTGTGTAATTTTATGCTCTTTTAATTGATTGGACACACTATTAACTGCTGATAAAACATCATGAGGAAAATATAAACCTCAATATAAACTCTCATCTTTAATGCCAAAAACTATTTGACATTTCTATGCGTAAATGAGGCTGCTGAAGAAAATCCTGAAGATAGACTTGCTGTTTGTTTGCTGAGAGCCTCAACGCACTCAAGTGGCAACGGAATAAAATGTAGTACTGTAATCTACTCAGCTAACCCGTGTTATGCTCTTTGTAGCTTTCAGTTAGCGGCAGAGCCCTTGACATCAAACCGAACTGCATTTAAGAGCTACCATATGGCAGGAGGGATCTGATTGAATTACTTTGATGCAAGATTCAGCATGTGCATCTTTGATATCACACCTGATGTTGGCAAATATTTTCCTGTCACATGAAATTGTCAACTTCACTTTGCATCTCTTGCGTTAAATTAATGATCAGCATTTTCAACACTGATTTGTTTTGTTTAGAGCAAATCACAGCAGTCATCGTGCGTTAACACTTGAACTGTCCCTACAGAAATTACTGGAGATAAATGTCTTCTAAAAACATGAGTCATTTGCGCACTTGTTTTTAATTCTGACCTTTAATAAACAATATTGACCTTAATCAAATTGCTGACATGCCCATTAAAGGTCCATTTTAAAAGCATGGTGCATACTAATGAAGAAATGCCATTTGGTGTCTAAAACAGTGTTTTAAAATTATTCAAGTGATTGAAGTAAAGCTCAAATAAAACAAAAAACTAATTTGGTCATTGAAATAACAATTTTGATAACTAAAATAAAGCTGAAATAAAATACAAACATAAATGTTAGATGAAAAACTTAAACTTAAAAATTGCTTTGTTACTTTGACAACTAACAGAAATAAAATAAGCTAAAACTGAAGTACTAAAATGACTAAAAACGAGTGAAAAATAAATTAAATAGGGCTAGTATATAAAGCTAAATAGAAGCTAATAAAAAAAACAAAAGCACATAACAAAATTACTAACATGAAAACTAAATAAATAAACGCAAATTTAAAATATTAATAAATACTATAATGATAAATAATAAATGATACTAAAAAACACTGGTTTAAAATCATGTTTAATTTTAATTTAACAAGAAAATATCCCTATTTTAATCCAGCTGGATTCAGTGGCATTATGCAATAAGGCACTGTTGCTTATTGTTCAAGCACAGACGCATCTTACATGTATCTCACATCTCCATCAGTGGGAAGTGTGTGAGCTGACTGAATCATCTAGAGCAGTGTTTCTCAGTCCGGTGGTCCTGGAGTAGCCCAGCACTGCACATTTGGACGTTTCCACTCAACGTCTCATTATTAGACACTCCAAGACCTGAACTGGGAAGACATATGTGATTATTTAATGCACAGTATACATGAACTAACTTAATTAGCTGTGATCATTTTCCTACATGGCCATCAACTTTGAACAGGTTTATATAAAAAAACAAAAAAAAAACTATAGTAGTATCTCAATGATATTTCTTAGTAAATAACACTGCTTTTTACCCAGAGCTATTTACACTACAATTTAGTACACTGACTGCAAGAACAGAAGACCTGGGGTTAAGTGGATTGAAAGCAAATTGCTAATAAAGAGACACAGCTAAATTTAAACCATCGAGTTATTGGACGGGCCACTCGATCGGACACTCCTCCTGCTTCTATATTCCTTGTGGAATCTGTGCCATTTTTCATGTTTTTACTTGACATTTCAAGCGTGGCCCCCGAGTTTAAAAATGGTAACTAACCCTAGTCGACCTCACATCAGCGTCTAACTCACAAACAAGCATGCACAGTGTAACGATTTATTTGGAACATGAAAACACATACACATAGAAACACGTCTTAGCAAAACGGACCTCAGATAAGAGCACAATAGAGACTTAACATAAATGCAAACATCTGCAAGCAGCTTTTTTTTCCATTTTTGATTTCCTTGAATGGAGACCGAATCCATTCTGCTCTGCTGACTATCCTGACGTTGTGTTAGATGTTATGTGTCACTCCTGACAGCCTTTGACGAAACGTTTCCTCCAGACACATTGACAGCTGTAGGTGCGTTATACATTCTAATAAGATGGATTGAAGTCGATCTGGTATTAAAACGATACAGCATATCAAAATACAGTGGCTATAAAAAATATAATTTCACTGTAAATCAAATATCTGAATCCAATCATAATCGTTGAACCAGCACATACATAAATAAATATCCTTTATATGGGTTATAAATCTCAATACAAACTTGAAGTATTAATATAGTTGAATTCGACCCCATGCCTCCTAAGACTATACATGTAACTCTAACGTATGAATCTCATCACTCGTCATGACTCGATGGCAACTCAGAGGCTCTGTGGTAGCGAGAGGAAAGTAGCGTTTCGCACTCTGGCCCTTGGCCTTGTTTCCAGGTTAACTGGCCCATCCGCTGCTTGCTACAGGACACTCTGAGTTCATAGTCATGAACGGTCACAAATGACCGACTGATGTAACAGCACACGGTGCCAGTGTCTTGGCTGCATGTGAGGCTCAGGGCTGCTGTGCTGAGCCCGTACAGACCACAGCTGGGACGGGTGATCCAGATCTCCACAGCTGTCCAGGTGAAGGCTGAGGGTCTCAAGCCTTAGCTCGGCTGGCACTCGTTCTTGCTGCAGGTGGCCTGCCGCTCGATACGCCAGGTGCCCTCCTCATACGTGCAGTAGCAGATGGTACATTCGTCGATCTTAACCTCTCGGCCGGCCGGGATCACCGCTGTGTCCGCATAGCAGTTTGGCCCTGTGCACAGACAGGAGAGGCTGCATCAAATTGAGAGAAAGCCTGCTGAGATCTGCCAACACAACTGCAAGCCCTGGTTTTGAGTAGCATTAACTGTCACAGATCAAGCTGAAATTATGTCAACTGACCTCATGTAAGTTTTATTATATTTTCAAGTTAGCAGTCAATCAAAGTACAATACTATGACCCAAGTCAGTTCTTTTTCTGCATATACAGGGCTCCAGACCAACAAAGATTAAATATTTAAGAGCCGAATTATTTTTCAGTTGATAAATTACAAAATTGCTTGACAAAAATGCTTCAGTTCATTCTGCTATACCTGTGATGAAGGGACACTTTTGAATATAAACTACAGTGATTTTAGTTATATAAACTAGGGTGTTATTTTAGTTGTATTTAGTACTAAAACTGTATAATTGGACACATTTTAAAACGAATACACAATAATTTATTAATTAAGTAAAATTTAGTTAAAAAATGTAAAAAAAAAAATCAAGTAATTTGAAAACAAAAATCTGATGTTTTTTTAGAACCACGTTATTATTATCACAAAATGCTGTTAGTGCAGAGGTATATTTAAATATACATTGTTGTATAAACACCAGTCAGTAAAAAGACAGATTATGCCTGAAAAATCTATAACAGTAAGATTCTGGTTAATTTTGAACAGACCGACTTGCCGTTCAGTCACTGTGAACTCAGTAAACAGGCTCTAAAGATTCAATCTTTTCATGAATCTTTATAAAGAATGACTCATTTCAAGCAACCACGTAATGAGAGTCATTTCATGGTATCAACACTGGTCTGCACAAATGGCATCTAATTAACCTCCGGGTTGACGATGGCGCCGGCGAAGTCACTGGCATTTTTCATGTACAATGAAAAGAACGTTAAATGTCATTTTGATCGTACAATAAAAGTAATACATCATGACTTGTAAAGGGTCACTTTTTATTGCGTACACTCACAATGTCAACAAAACTTGTTTTATGCTTTTGTAAAATAAAGCAATAAACGCTTGTGCTTTCAGCCTTCTCGGCTCTGCGAATATCTTTCTGGAAACGCGGTTACAAAATGAATACTGAAACTCAACGTGAAATACTTGACACACAGACATGCGAAATATATACAGTGGGTATGGAAAGTATTAAGACCCCCTTAAATTTTTCACTCTTGTTATATTGCAGCCATTTGCTAAAATATTTAAGTTAATTTTTTTCCTCATTAATAATGTACACACAGCACCCCATATTGCCAGAAAAAAACAGAATTGTTGACATTTCTGCAGATTTATTAAAAAAGAAAAACAAAAATATCACATGGTCCTAAGTATTCAAACCCTTTGCTGTGACACTCATATATTTAACTCAGGTGCTGTCCATTTCTTGTGATCATCCTTGAGATGGTTCTACACCCTCATTTGAGTCCAGCTGTGTTTGATTATACGGATTGGACTTGATTAGGAAAGCCACACACCTGTCTATATAAGACCTAATAGCTCACAGTGCATGTTCAGAGCAAATGAGAATCATGAGGTAAAAGGAACTGCCTGAAGAGCTAAGAGACAGAATTGTGGCAAGGCACAGAACTGGCCAAGGTTACAAAAAAAATTCTAATGCACTTAAGGTTCCTAAGAGCACAGTGGCCTCATAATCCTTAAATGGAAGACGTTTGGAAGAACCAGACCCTCTAGAGCGGCGGGGCCGTCCAAACTGAGCTATTGGGGGAGAAGATTCTTGGTGAGAGAGGTAAAGAAGAACCAAAAGATCACTGTGGCTGAGCTCCAGAGATGCAGTCGGAGATGGGAGAAAGTTGTAGAAAGTAAACCATCACTGCAGCCCTCCACCAGTAGGGGCTTTATGGCAGAGTGGCCCTACAGAAGCCTCTCCTCAGTGCAAGACACAAATGGAGTTTGCTAAAAAAAACACCTGAATGACTCCAAGATGATGAGAAATAAGATTCTCTGGTCTAATGAGAACTTTTTGGCCTTAATTCTAAGCAGGATGTGTGGAGAAAACCAGGCACTGCTAATCACCTGTCCAATACAGTCCCAACAGTGAAGCATGGTGGTGGCAGCATCATCATGCTGTAGGGGTGTTTTTCAGCTGCAGGGACAACTGGTTGCAATCGAGGGAAAGATGAATGCGGCCAAGTACAGGGATATCTGGACGAAAACCTTCTCCAGAGTGCACAGGACCTCAGACTGTGCCGAAGGTTTACCTTCAAACAAGACAATGACCCTAAGCACACAGCTAAAATAACGAAGGAGTGGATTCACAACAACTCTGTGACTGTTCTTGAAAGGCCCGCCAGAGCCCTGACTTAAACCCAATTGGGCATCTCTGGAGAGACCTAAAAAGGGCTGTCCACCAACGTTTACCATCCAACCTGACAGAAATGGAGAGGATCTGCAAGGAGCAATGGCAGAGGATCCCCAAATCCAGGTGTGAAAAAACTTGTTGCATCTTTCCCAAAAAAGACTCATGGCTGTATTAGATAAAAGGGTGCTTCTACTAAATACTGAGCAACGGGTCTGAATACTTAGGACCAGGTGATATTTCAGTTTTTCTTTTTTAAATCTGCAAAAAATGTCAACAATTCTGTGTTTTTCTGTCAATATGGTGTGTTGTGTGTACATTGAGGAAAAAAATTTAACTTAAATGATTGTAGCAAATGGCTGCAATATTGTTAAGAGTGAAAAATTTAAGGGGGTCTGAATACTTTCGTACCCACTGTATATGGAAGTTTGACGTGTTAAAAAAAAAAAAAAAAAAAGGCATTAGAGAGATACCCTACCCCAGATGCAGCTTCCAATTAATGATTTTTGGTTCATTTTGAATCAGACATGAAAAATGCCTGGCAGTTCAGTGAGGGAGCCACTTGTAAATTCAGTAACAACTCTAAATGATTCACTGAATCCGACTGAAATTGTTAACTGTTTTATCTGTTATTTCAAATGATTCATTACAAACAACCAGTTCATGAGAGTCATTTTTCATTGATATTCAACACAGGTATGCACAAGATGGTATCTGACAAAACTGAATATGGATGCACACAAAGCTTTCCCACTTGTTACCAATTGTGATTAGATTGCAAATTATTCTTGTACATTTTTTGCCACATTTGTGACAATTTTAGTTGCAGTGTGGATCCCTGATGCAGCTCACTTAATCAAGGCAGGGACATTTCGTCTTGGCATCTTGACGGCATTCCTTACTGAACCCACAGATGGCAATCAGTCTTTATCACAATGGTGTTAAATGTTTCAAATGACAATAGTACCTCTAAAAATGTTCACACTGTAAAGCACAGTTCAATATCAGGCCTTCAATAAAACATGACCGTATCATAACTTCATAGAGGAGTAATTGCTGAGCTCTTGGTGCACCATAAACATTTATCAAGCCCCAAGTGCAGACTCAAACCTTTAGTGTGCTAATCTCTAAAGCTCTTCCTCTCATGCAAGTGCTCTTTCAAAATGTAAAAAATGTATACAAACGTATGTGTTTAAGCCTGAATCCAGCTATAATGCTTTTGAGGACTTGCTAAATAAAATAGTAAAGCTGGTTTGTGGAAATAGCAGTTGAAACTGATGAAACAAACACACTGGCAATAAGCACCTGCTACAGTATTCAAAGCCATGGTACAGTGGCTTGTGCATGTGTGTGTGACACATAGAAAGCAGTTGTGTTCATGGAGAATGGATCCCATGTCAGTAAACAGCCATCCACGCTCCTGTCTGGTCTTAACTGTCCTATTATTACTGTATAGGCAAAAAGACCATGAACAAAAGCAAAAAAGAAAACATCCAACTATGGCCAGCTTTCAGAGGAAGATAGATTGGCATTGCTATGCCACATCATGCACTGGACCATGCAGGTCTAAAATGACTCATCAGGACAAACACTAAAAGGCTTGTCACATTCAGAGGCATAGGTTTACTAGAAAAAGAGAATTTGTCACGACAAACTCAGACGCTGGCTAGACAAAACCTTGCTTGAAATCTTTAAATAGTTTAAAGCTTGAATGAATGGATGGATGGAAGGCTTTTCACTACAGGACAATCAAGTCTGATCAATTTGAAAAAATAAAGCCTGCTAAGTCAGAACAGCCTGAAGTACTGTGCTGAGTTTGGTGAACACAGCTTGAAAGCTCTAGCAAGAATTAATGGCATTTTACACAGTACACGATGGGCAGCAAGCTTTGCATTCATTTGCCATATAAATGAGATACTGCTTCATCCCCATGCTAGCATATGTAAATAATGCATTCTGTGCTGCATGTAAATGATAGCTAATAAAGTTAAAGGTGAAGTTTATGCCAAAATACATTCTCTTAACCCAGTTTATTGTACATTGGCCTCTATAAGTAGGCCATTCATGGCTTTATCTCCCCAAAAAGTTGTAAAAAAAATTAAATAAAAAAAAAGCCTCCCAGGAACCATCAAAACATTTAGAGCGATCTGCTCATATCTGTCAATTTCTTTCCAGCTCAACCATCAGTGAGAGTTTGGGGCATAGAATTGCAAGCCAAAATTCCAAGAATTGCCAAAATATGCAGAAACAGAACACGGAACAATGGTGCATTTACAAGATTTGGGTTTCAATAGAGATGCCAAAATTGCAGTTTCTTTTCAAGCTAAACTTAGGTTTTTGTCACGTTATCACTTTACTGACATACCCCAGATAAAATAGTAAGATATTGTAAGGATAGGAATAATTGTAATGGTGTGATGAGTGTAAGGGGATGTTTGCAGTTTTCTCTATAAATGTTATTCTCCATAAAACAGAATACAAACTAAATCAATTGGGTGTGAACATTTACTGTCCAAAGTCACAGTCACTCACTCATTCACTACTCCCTATTATAGTGATTGCCACTGTATGGAAAATCAAGAAATCGATTTTGTACAAATATGGCAATTCGGCAATATAAGAACTAAATGCTTTATTAGTATGCAGCAGCCACAAAAAGATGACAATTATGATCATGCGCGGTGTGCACACCAGCAGGATACTTGCAAATGAGCTTGGAAAGCTCTGGCTGCTTTCATCCCATTGATAATAAACTGAGAACATGCTGTGTAAAATGGCTTTTATAGTCAGGCTACAAGACTATGCTGAATTTGGTGGATGTAGTTAGGTTTAGATATTAAATGTTTAGTCTCAGGTTAGAAACTTCAAAAAACCCAATAAGATAATAATGGCTTTGTCAAGCTAACAAAATTAATACAAAAATTATGCCATTAAAGAGAAATGCTACCTAAGCACAGCACCCATTTCCCCCCCTTTTTTTACATTCGCTAAACAAGGATGAATTATATTCAGCCTCTAAAAGATATTATCATAGAAGATGGAAGACTACATAAAAAGAATGCGGGCACATCAATCATCTTGAATATTTGGCCAATGCTGTCATCCAATCCATATTTATAATCATTTCAGAGCAAACACTTCAGATTCCTGCCCCCAAATATCAAGACTGTGGAAATAAAAGCAGCTGGCACAGCTGATTCATCGTGATGGGTTATATCTCACATCACCCTATGGCTCTGTATTGTATGTGCGTTAATACTGCTGCCATGTATGTTTAACTGTTGCATAACAGAACATGATTATGTATTGTCGCATTAGATGTGATCACTGGTCTGGTACACAGAAAGAGGGGGTAGAGAAAGTTGAAAAAGGAGGACGAAGAAGATCAGGAGGAAGCTAAACGGGTTCAGTATACAGCAACAAACAAAACAGCAGTGGAGCAGTATGCATGCTGCATTTTTGGCAGTGGACAGGAGTGTTTAATCACGCTGAGCAGACCCTTTTCCTCGCCACCTATCAAAGCACTGCTGTAGAGGCTAAATTCAAGAGAGAGCGCCATTAAAGACTTTGGTCCATTCAGAGATGAATTGCATTCCCCATGGTACAGTGTTAATTGAGATAAAAAGCAAAGGAGGAAAGGAAAGCTTGGATCCTGAAAATGACATGATCTTTTAAAGCTCATTAGAGCTGATGCTCTCTGAAAGAGCCGGGATCATAGCTCACACTGCTCTGAGAATAAGTAAAAGGAAAGCCCTCTAATGCAGTTCTTTAGTACGTATGCATTATAAATGCCACTACATTTACTTACTTTTGTGGAAATGATGGCTGGGCTGGGATGAATGGAGAAGGTGTATGTGGATTTGCAGTGGTATATTTTATTATGGAAGTGCCAGTGGATGGACTTCACTAAAACATTAATGAAAGAATTTCAACATTCTCATAATAAGTCATACGCTATGCCGTATGGACCAGGACAGTCTTGCACCAGCCGTTTGTTAATTCTTACTTAAAATGGAACATAAAATACACACTAGGGGCTTAGTAACTACTAGCTAGTTTGTAACTACTTTATCTGGTTGCACCATTTGTTCTTAAGAAAGAATAGCTAGCAAGTCATATGATCTCCATAAAATAGTGCAAAGTGGAATAATTAGACGTTTACCCTCAGTGATCCAATAGGCTTTAAATATGTGAGCAGAGGTTGAGATGAAATGCTGTGAATTTCAGCTAATCTGATTATCAGTATATCCTTGCACCTTGAACTTCTTTTTCCTCACGTAACTAATGGTAAAAATACGTTTCCATTGAAATATGATAGTACTTAAATAAATAGCTTTTATGGGTGATATAAAGCCACTATAGATACAAAATGATACCAAACATGAACATTTGCTGAAAATGTTCTCATGATCAGGCCAACCAAGATTTAGATGAGTTTGTTGAGGAAGCATTACATGGTTTATGGACTGGTATTTGGCCAGAAGCAATGGGTTGAAGTTAAAATGCCTTAATGATAGATGTTTCTCACGAACACACAGCTTTACACTTCACAAGATGTTAATTGATGGACAGTAGTTGTGTGGATTACCTGTGTATTATTCTGATGCTTTTATCAGCTGTTTGAACTCTCATTCTGACGGCACCCATTCACTGCAGAGGATCCATTGATAAACAAGTGATGCAATGCTACATTTATCCAAATCTAATGAAGAAACAAACTCATCTACATTTTAGATGGCATGAGGGTAAGTTTTCAACAAAATTTCATTTTTGGGGTGAACTATTCCTTTAATAATAACAAAGATATTTTTATTTGTGAAAAATTAGAAACTGATTTGAAGTATTATTGATGCAGTTTTGTCAATTTACTATTTCATTTCAACCAATGCTCCTTCCGTAAACATTTAGTTTATATAGAGTTCAACATTTCAAGTTTAATGGTGCAATACAAAAATATTTGTTAGTGTTTAAGTTGTTACTTTACATCAAAACTAGGCAAGGCCGTAACGTACACACATCTGGTGCAACTGGCCCCAGGAATCTTTCTAATTTGTTGAGCTTTCATGTATGAGAAAGATGCCTTTAACATAAATGCATGGCATT
The DNA here is from genome assembly GCA_018155175.1 of Sinocyclocheilus anophthalmus. Classification (NCBI taxonomy): domain Eukaryota; kingdom Metazoa; phylum Chordata; class Actinopteri; order Cypriniformes; family Cyprinidae; genus Sinocyclocheilus; species Sinocyclocheilus anophthalmus. The sequence goes on along the minus strand of JADLZN010009174.1, from coordinate 86,625 downwards.
TTGATTTCAGACATCTGTTAAATGCATACTCCTATCTGTGCGGTTTGCTTTTCAAATCCTATTCTCCTACTTTTGTGCATCTCCTGGGCATAAAAGACTGGAAAAATAGTGTTTTCGGGAGAATGTGGAGAGAGATGGAGGTACTGTGCATATAAAATCACTGTCCTCTACTTCTCTCCTTCAGTATCGCAGAGAATCAAGCCCCATTACAAACGGATAAAACCATCAGTGCAACAAATCCGGGCGAACATATTTCTCCAGAGGAAGAAAGAAAAAGAAGACGCATTTGAGATGAGCTAAGGCCTGAAAGTGATTTCTAGGGCCTTTCTTAAGCCCCCATGAATATTTCTCCCTCCAATTTTTTTCTTTCTTTTTTTGCAAGTGATCCCTTTTTCCCCCCCAGCAACGTGGATTTTCAGGGCTTTTGGCTCATGCTCGAAATGTTTATTGCAACCTCCTCAGATTAGCAGCGACCCCAGTGTCTGAGCCCTTCAAGAAGAGGACTTGTTTCCCTGTACGTTGCCAAGGCGATGGCCCACATGAGAGGAGGTCGACAAAAAGGAAAGGGTTGCAGGGAAATAAAAAGCATCTCTTCCTGTTTGTAACACATGCAAGGTATTAGTAGAGATTTTGATTCACCTCAATGACTCTCTTTTGAGTTCCTTAAAAAGATTAATTCACTGATTTGTTCACATATACTTTCTGCTGGTTAAATCTTACCAGTAGGTGTTCATTAAAAAATAATTTTACATAATTGTGCATGGTCATTGGTTAATTATTTGAAAATCTCCATCCCCTTTCTCTCATTGTTGTGAATACAACAGATTCACATTCGCAGCTATGAACATGACCCGTCTCATTCAGTTAGTCTACAGATCCTTGTGCAAAAATGAACAACCCAGTTCATTTGATTTTATGAACAAGAGCTATTTTGATTGACATGGTCCCTATGCAGCATTCACTGAGAACAAAATATCTGTTGAAAGTTCACTTCACTTGACAAAATGTGTTCATTTGAACACTCTGTAACATGTTGCAGTTATAACTGTTGCATAACTTTTATTCAAAATTCTTTAAGGTTGGAGTGATGCCCAATGACTGGTGAGTAAATTTGCTTCTCCTTTAAAAAAAAAAAAAGATTTATTTTTGGCATTTTTGCCTTTATTATGATAGGACAGTATGCTGACAGGAAGCCAAGTGGGAGAGAGAAATGGGGTCGGGATCGAGAAAGGTTGGCAAGCTGAGATTTGAACTCGGGACGCCCAAAATGCAACGGCACTATATGTCGGCATGCTGCCCACAAAGCTATAGGAACCGACCTTTGCAGGGCACTTAAAGTCAAAGACAGTGCACCTATGATGACTCATTCAGTGGCAATCTGAGTCGTCCCTTGAGCCTTTGAAGGAAGGAAAAGAGTTACACTCTTCAAAAGAAGATACTTCAGTGAATGAAAATATTCATTGTCAGAGCCAGTGCATGAAAGTAATAGAGAATGATTCATTCACTTTTAAAATTTGTTCACTTGTTTGTTCAAAAACAGTGATTCATTCACAGCACCTCGGCAGTTATGTGTTGCTTTATGGTGCCCAATTGTATGTGGTCAAAGATTATATGACCAGTTGATGCTGTTTTAATCATCACACAAGAATTCCTCATAAAAGCATGTTTATCCTTTCCTAAAAGAGGGTTTTGCATCTTTGGGCGTTTGTGATATTGGTGCTGCTTTCTCTATGAATCTTAAAGCAGCAAAAGGCACTCAAAAGAATCACTCAATGACAAGTTTCTTATTTACTGACAGTCCCTCAGTGGGTAAAAAGAACGCGGGAGTGCTATAACTAAATCGGGATGTTGTTTTTTTTCCCCCGGTTCTTTTTGAGTCTTAACATTGCAGCTCCTCGCAGATGTTCTTTGATATTCATGAACAACTGCCTGGGGTGGATATTAGCAATAGCGTTCACTTTCATCTCCCCCCATGGCACTTCCTCAAGTGTCTCCCAGCATACTCCTCCAACAACAGACCCAGGCAGCGCTCTGCACGGGAACATAATACTTCATTCAGCAGCTAAGAAAGAGGTGCTTACCTCTGCTCTTCATGAGCAACAAATAGAGATATCAGCCCTCGTGACTGCTTTATGCACCCTTTGTGCTTTTCACACGTTAACAACCACTTAAAATAAATGAAACTGTAACTAATAGGATGAAATGTGCTCCACGGCCTTGAAGGTGTAGCTAGCCTTGCACTATGTTTACTGCATTTTCTGCAAGCTGCTGACGCTGGCCACAGATGAATCAGCTCAATGATGAGGCGTTCTAATGACCGAACAAATTACAAGCATTTACGTCTTTTGAATTGTGTGGTTTCTGTGACCTAAGCTAAAACAGTCGGAGGCCCTGCTGGGTATGCCGTGGTGAGCGTGAACCGAGCACAAGATTATGATTATGAGAGAAATGCTTGCAACCCATTTATAAATCGATTCTCCTCACTGCTTCCCCATTCAGTGTCAAGTCTGCCAACCAAAATGAAGACGACAGACCCCATTTCTACTGCAGCTATTATCATTTCATCCCTTAGACACCACATTTTTCTCAAAGGGCCGGTCTTTCATACAAAGGCGCAGTCAATCAGATGGTAATTGACTCTTAATGGTACCAATTAAATAATCATTCTCCTTCTGATTTATTGGACAAGTCACTTGCACAGAAAGTTGAAAAAGTTTTGTTTTGAGCAAGGGGTCAAGTTTTAGCTGGTTAGCAATGCTCCTTTTAGCCCCTGCTTGTAGATACATTAACTGATGCTAAAAAGCATTTTCTCCAGTGACAGCCATTTGAAATTAGCCGTGCATTCTGATGAAAGAAACTTACATTTACATTTAGTCATGTAACTTATATATGTAGCACTAATATTTCCATATTTTATAGTGCTCAATTCTTTATTGGAGGGCTCTTAATAATGTAAATTGGATTTATATGCATCTGTCACAGTTTAGGATAGTTTGTAGTGAACAGTCAATCCATCCATCCATCAAAAAAATTGTGGTCAAGTAAGATGTTTAAAAGTTGTCTCTTATGTTCAACAAGACTGCATTTATTTGATCACAAATACAGTAAAAACAGTAATATTATGAAATATTATTACAATGAAAAAATATTTTTGTGGAAACCCTGATACATTTTTTTCAGGCTTCTTTGATGCATGGAAAGTTCAAAAGAACAGCATTTATTTAAAATAGAAATTTTTTTGTAACATTGTAAATGTCTTTACTGCCACTTTTGAATCGTACTGACCCCAATCTTTTCAACGTCCGTCTGTAAATCATCAAAACGAAAAGCTTTTTAACGTTTTTTTTGTTTTTTTTCAACATTTTTAAACAAGGCTTTAATAAGCCATCATTCAAAGCTGGACTTGATAACCATTACTTTTCCAGTCAAAACTAATGCATTTGAATTCTACTTCCTTGAATTTAAATTTGAATTCAAATTCTGCATTTTGTTTGCTACATCAACTGAATTGTTCAGGAATTGTTAACAGAGCACAACCCTGGCATTGCGGCGCCATTAGCCCTTCAACACTGGCATAATGTCATTTTGGCTCCAGAGTGATCAGTCATGACATTTATGGCTCAAATGACTGGTCTGAGTTGACTCTATATCTGATTTGCAATCATGTACATCCAAGGGGTCCAGTGTCAGTCTTCTCCAATGTTCTCTAGTGTTCTCCTGGCAAACGCTAAGTTTGTATGTGATTATTATCCTCATCAGATGCTGTGGTAGAATTAGCTGTCACAGCCGGCATCTATCCTACGGTGTCACTGCATAAAGCTTTGAAGTCTTATTTTTGAAGAGTGCAAATCTCATGGGGTCAAAGCATCTGGCTGCTTCTTGCACTACATCTGTGCAGGAGTCTTTGTACCTCAGACATTCGCAGCAAAAGCCTCAGAGGTGCCACCCATCGCACTCGTGTCTCTCTGTGATCCACCCCCACACAAGACATGAGCAAGAACCACAGGAAACACAAACAGAGTATTAGAGTGATTTTATCTATCGGAACAATTCCGAGATTAAATCAAATCGCAGACTATCTAGCAAGCGCAACGGAGCCGAGCTGAGCCGCGGTATTCCAGCATGCCGTGAAATCACTAGGAGGCTGTAATCTTGTGCGTTGAGCAAAAAGATGTCCAATCCATCAGAAAACCATACAGCTTGACTGCTTGATTGTGCACATACATTTGTAAAACTGTTTGAATTCACCACGGCACGACTTTAATGAAATTGGCCCGTTTTTGTTCCTTGCATTCCATCTCACAGCCAAACACCAACTGAGATATTTGATCAGAGAGTCTTGGCAGCATCTCAGCAAATGCCAAGATGATCCATTTAAACATGTGTGCTCTTTAAAATAATTGCCCCACATCACCCTTCCCCCAATTGTCCACACTACGCTGAGAGTTTAGCTGCCGAGTCAGAGATCCATTTACCAAGTCATCATTTCTTTTCTGCTGAAGGAGGCAGCGTGGCTGCCGGTGCCATATTAGATCAGGATCCAGGCGTACACAAGAAGCAACAGCCTTGGACATGCTGTCTAAAAGCATCTCAAACAGCTCTATATAACCCACACTGATTCAGGAAACTTCTCCCAAGACATTGTAATGTGTTCCAATCACAGAACACTCACACACTAACCCGAGGTCACCGCTTTTCTTTCCTCCCCCTGCCTGAAAAACACTCCTCTGGCCAAAAAGAGAACAACAGCATGCACAAGGCAGACAAAAGATCTGTTCAGAAACCTAGTGTGTTGCCTCACTGTCTAAACTGTCATCACACAAATAGTGTTCCTCATTCAACTGATTTCATTAACACATGATGAAGCTATGCTAACAGAGCAATGCTACAATGAAATAATTTATTTTTAGTTTCATTGAACTGTATTTAATCTGTAAGACTTTACAATGAGGATACAGTTGTTTACATTGGTTAAAGCATTTGGTATCATTAAGTAAAGATGAACAATAACAGCACGTCGATCTTAATTTATACATGGGTCACCATTTTGGTGTCCGCATCAAATGAAATTTATAAGTAATTTTGAATACATAAAAAACATGTTAAATGCAAGTAAAGTGTCTGCTTTCATATTTCAAATAACTTTTGTAAATATGGGGGAAATAATGTTCTAAACTGTAAAATTGTCATTCAGTGTAATGGTCCGGACTTTGATTTTACCATTACATCTTTAAATAAACATAAAATACCAAGCTTAAAAGTATATTTGTTTTCTTGGCATTAATAAGTGTTGGCTGTTATATTGAAAGGAATATGTCTTACTGTTTAAGTATTTAAATAACCAGGGGACTTTTGTCCTGAAAATGCAATTTATCAGAGATCATTCAGTGTAACAGGAACAAGAAGCCATTCGGAAAGCATATAAACGTATGCGGCAGTCTGTGAAATAATCAAATGGCACCCTGAAGACTGTGTGGTGCTGCAGAAAAGTCAGTTTATTGCTCTTAAATATTTGATCATTTCACCTTTTCATGGTGTGGTAACCTAAGTTACAAAAACACATGTCATTCAGTGAAATGCCAAGAAACACTTTTATTGTTAGATTTATTGAAAAATAAGTAGATGTTGTGAATAATTGTGATTAACTTTACTGGTCAAGCTCACTGTTTGAAATAGATGGCCATTTGATTGCCTGAAATATTAGCCGATGTAGAAGTTTTGTCATTCAGGGTAATGTTTTTGTCATTTGGTCTAATGCAAATTCTCTGTTACACCACAGTGACAGTTTCACTGTATAAATAACAAATTTAGCATCTTATTTATATTAGATAAATTGGGAATATTTAGCAATGACAGATATGTGTTAAACTTAATAAATATTAATATTTTAATGCATTTTCGTATTGTTTAGTTTGTGTTATTGATTAATTTTAGATGCCCACGAACAGAAAGAGCTGCTAGGCACTGTAAAAAGCCAAAAAGCGAATAAAGTAAATGTAGACCTAGTCGATAGCTTTGTGGCAATCTTAAAGCCGTTCACGCCAGAACCAAACTATAAAGATAACTATAATGATAGAGAATAATAACTTACCAATATTTCTGAACAGAGACACCCCCCTCACTACAGTATGTCACAAGTTCAGTAGAGGCCATTGAGAGGATTCTCCACCCAAAATACTCATCCTGATAATGTAATTTGCGGTATGTTGTTGCAAGCAGCAATTTTGGAGGCTCGAACAAGTCGAAACAAAAGTGACAAGCTAAGCAAGCATGGCAGGGGAGCATCAGAACAGTAGAATAAAATGCTTATTACATTTCAACATCTGCTTCTGCTGTCATTTACTCAGGAATATTATTTAAACTAATTTAATGATACAGACTAAAACATTGGAATTATGGGAACAATGACAATATTATTTCCCTCTTTGGTAAAACGTCATTCAGAGTAACAAACCATAGTCATTCAGCGTAACAGATATATTTATGTAAAAATTAAACAACATATTTATTCTGACCTGTACTTATTAAAATAAATAAAATAATATGTGATCATACTAAATATTTTTATATTTTAAATGACTTTCGCTTCCTTACAAAAACTTCTTTGCTGACAAATGGGTAAAACCTAGTGGTTTGAAGGACATTAGCAAAGTATAAAGATTTAAAAATTAAATCTGCACTGTGATCCTTAAATAAAGTTTTTTTTAATTTGTCATCAAATAATTATTGTATAAAATATGTCTAACACGATTTTTTGGTATATAAATATTATTACACTGAATGACATTTTAGTAGGTGTCTTCTGTAAATTATGGTAATAAAAATGTATGATAGTCATTATTTTTTGCTCAGAAAAAAAATCTAATTAAACAGGACACATTCTAATGTATGGGGAAAAAAATAAATTTAAAGCTGTATTACACTTTTATTTTTTTAATGCTTCAAACCCCCTTTTCGTCTTTGACGAAATATTATCCATATTAATATGTTTTTACAATTCAAAATGCATAAATTAACATTAGCTCATGGGGGATTAATACTTTTATTCAACTAGAACATATAAAATCAAAAGTGACAGTAAAGTAAAATTGTTTTTAAACATTTCATTTCAAATAAATGTTGTTCTTTCAAAATTTATTTTCTTCTAAGAATTCTGATTAAAAACTGATTAAAAATGTACAACAGTTTCCACAAAAATATTGAGCTGCACAACTGTTTTCTACATTGATAGTAATAATAAATGTTTCTTGAGCAGCAAAACAGCATATTAGAATGATTTCTGAAGGATCATGTGATAGAAATACATATTAAAATATATGAAAACAGAAAACAGTTATTTCAAATTGTAATAATAGTTCACAAAATTACTGTTTACTGTATTTAGATCAAATAAATGCAGCCTTGGTAAAAAAAACAAGACTTCTTTCAAAAGCATTGTAACAACCCCAAACTTTTAAATGATAGTACATAAGTACATTTATACTGACCTAGATTAATAAATGATTAAAAAAATGTTTATTATTAGTTGTTCATAATACTCAATGCATTAAATAATGTTAATAAATTATATCTTATTGCAAAGTGTTACCATTTTATCAATACTTTTTCTGAACGAAGAGTTTGAAAAAGTTTATTGATAATTGTCCACCATCTTGGATTTGATTTGTTTTGTTGAGTTCAACACATTATAGGATGGCCTTTTCTGTAAAGTATACACATAATACACTGCCTAAGAATTTATCCAAAAGAAGGTATCTCAGATTCTTTGTGGAACAGCCTTCTTGTCAAGCGCTCTGAACATCTCTTAAAATGCAGCTTCTGTAGGCAGCTCACTAGATTTTGTAACAGAGCAAAAAAAAGGCTGCCGTGCAAGGGTGCTTTTCATGTAGAGTGGCTTTGAAAATACTTCCTTCTCTGCATCGGGTGCTTTGATGAGGGAGTACATTTATGTACCTTATACTTCTGTATTTCCAGCCAAATGGAGGGAAAAAAAACGTGTAAAAGTTTAATCATCTGTGCCCTAGGGCTGGAGAAAGCAGACTGCAACCGAAACACCTGCCTGCGCTAATCACCTCACCTCCTGGAAACAAGCAGAGCAACTTTGCAGGTTCATTAGTGCTATTGCTCTCTTTATAATGCATTCCGGCAACTATCTTAAACAAAGGCCTGCAGACGAATATAATCTCCTTGGGTTTGCATGACCTCACTGAGGTAAACTGGCTAACATAGAACAATAAGATGGATGCACACGTAGGCCATATGAGAGGCGATGAGATCTGCGGCTCTGTGCATGCTTTCTGTGAATTTTCTTCATGGTATGGTAATTGGGTGAAGTGGACAGAAGTCCCTGTGGTCATTTTACAGAAGCCATTCTTACCTACCTCTCTCTCGCTCCTGGGGGACACAGCGGGGGTTCAGGGGATGGAGAGAACAGAGAAAAAGAGAAAGGCTGGAAGAACACGACCACTTACCGCTCTTACACACCGGGCAGCACTGGTCAGGCTCATATTCCGGATCAACACACTCAGTCTGCGGGCAAGCTGACACCGAACACAGAACCTCTCCACTGGGCTCACAACGGCACTTCTCGCATGGAGACACCTGGAAACACAGCCAGACGAGAAACAAAACCTTCTGTAGCAACATTCATCATACTATTACATTTGATATGAGGTTTAATCATCAGAGGAAGAACAAGAGCTCTGATTTGAGGAGTGCTTTTTTTAGGGAAACTTATGAGTGTTCAGTTTATTTGATGAGCACGCTCGTACAATCCTGCCAGTCATAGCACTTGGAGTATATTAATCATGCTTACCTAATTCCTTCTGGCAATTCCTCTGGCATTGCTCATCTCCCTTCCTTTCTTTCCATATTTATGTCCATAGGGAACTCTGAGTTGTACCTTACACTCGAGCCCATTCATTATGGATGAATATCAATACCTGTCTACTTTTTTGAGTGATTCTTCAACTACAGGCACTTTTAGGTCCCAAGGGTTGATTTTCATTAAAACTTTTTTTCCACCATTTTGTTACATGGAGGCCATATTAAAACTATCTTGGAAACTTTTTTTAGCATGCCTTCATTTATATTTGCTATTTTCCAGTCTCTTTAAATATAGATTTTATGGTTTTACCCTGTTCTCAGACTCAGGCTTTCGATCTACATATGAGACACAACCCAGCTTTAACCAAATACCCACGCACAGTGAGAAACAGAACCACGATTAAGTGTGTAAAAATATTGGTAACACTTTACGATAAGGTTCCATTTGTTAACATTAGGAAACAACATGTAACGTGTGCTAACAAGGAAAATGACTTCTAAAGCATTATTATCTTAATGTAAATATTAATATGTATGACTACATTATTCAAATCAAAAGTTGTATCTGCTCATTTTATTTAATTGACCTGAGTTATACATGAACTAACAATGAACAGTTGTATTTTAGTTTCTATTAACAACACCCAGACTATACACAAAAAGACCTGGAAACTGTGTGTATTGCTCATTGTGTTAGTTTAATGAACTGACATCAACTAATGGGACCTTATTGTGAAGTGTCACCAATGATTTATATAAATATGACATTTTACATACTTTATGACTGTCCCTCTGCTTTAGCATATTTTCCATTACAAACAACAAATTTGCCACTAATAATTTACCCAGCATGTGAAGAAACAGATTTTTTTTTAACAGTTGCATTCTGTCAAAGTATGCAAACAATCTGGAAGATTTTCAGATGTCTGTATCTACGATACATAAAATGCTAGCTATGAAATTAGCCTTAGGGGAAAGAGTCTGCCATTTTATTCCATAAATGTTTAAAATGTCAATTTCCACCACCATCATTTGCATGAATGGGTATTTCAGATGTAGTGTAAATTATGGTACAGTGAATTTTGCTGTTATTCATGTATATATACTGTTTGACATTGTTAGAAGACGAATTAAATCAAGTAGCAAGTTCAAAAATTTTTTCATTTTTAAAAATCCACATCACCCAAAGTGCCCATAGTTGAAGAAACAGGTATGCATTTTATGAACCTGAACGAAAAAAAAAAAAAACCCTTTTATTTTTTTTTATTTTTTGTTTTTTTTATTTCATGCTGTTAAATTCAGAGTCTTTCTGTCACATAGTGGATTTCTCAAGCATTCATGTGTCTCCACAGATGTCTCAGAAATCACATACTGTATATATGAACAAACGATCAGTTTTGCTCACTGCTTCTTCTCTGCTCCCAAGCATAAAATACAAAAGACTTTTCTGGCATTAGCATTTCTGTAAAAAGAACCTTCTGCACACAGTATCTCCTGAGACAATCTTCAACAAATCAAACAGAGGACAATGTGTCACCTCCAATTGAGTTGGAAAATAAAATAAAGATTCACAGGGGGTTTCTAAAATTGAAAAGTTCAACAAAGGCGAGCACAGATTCATTCAGCAGCTCCCCCCGAGAAGCTCGCATTGTGGGACTAAACAGATATGATACCGGGACTCATTTCGTTCTGCTGAGGGTTTAATTGTTACCTTTGCAGTCTGCATATGCATTAGGTGTGGCTGAGCAGAACCAATAAATTCAGTGCTTGGTCATTACCAGTCTTTGTGAAAAGCGCTTATGCTGACTTCTGCATTAATAAATCTCACTGCTCGCCATAAAGCTCAGGTGTTTTGGATAAGGACTCCAAAGACACAGGAGGAGGAGCCAATGAAAACTGAATCAAGAGCATAAGCTAGAAGCAGCTAATGGCTTTGGCTACACTGTGGGGTGAGACACGCAGTTCAAAAAGAATCATTTGTGCACCTGCTGCTAACTCTGAAACTGATGACATGCGCTTTTCACTTAAGGCGGAATTGGAGAGCATCATAATAAGGCCTTACAGGGAAAAAAGGCCTGTCGTCTTCTCTTACATAACACAGCCTGAGCAAGATAAGTCTCCATTAGTTTCGCATAATAATTGAACTCCTCACACTTTCAGAGCATAAAATGCAGGAAAAACAATATTTTATCTAGTTGCGAGTCTCCTCCCTGGGGAAAGTCTGGGGCTGAGGAAGAGTGATGGATTAAAAATGAAAAAATGTGCAATTTTAAAATCTCATTTTTGGCCTGCTGGAATCAATATATAATCAAGACATGATGTGCACACATTAGATTTCTTCAACTGGACAGAAAACTCTACTGGACCACAAAAATTAAATTCCACTCAATAATGAACGGAGATTCATATGAGTAAAGATCTAAATGCAAAGACTTCACATAATCTGCCATAAAATAGAGGTCACTCTGGCAATCCTGACACTGTTGAATACAGAAAAAAGAGAGGAATAAACCTAGTTAAAGCTGGCATATGGATAATGAAGCACTTAATGTGTTGGTCTAACCTTGAACTCCTCCAGAGATGAGTAGATCTTTTCTCGAAATTCACAGTAGTTTTTCTTCTCTTTGCACCGCGGGCAGCACTGGCTGGTGTCGACACGCAGGCAACGAGGGTGAAGTTTTGGACACTCTGGTTGGGCGCACAGAGGACCTTCATCTGTGCACAAGCATGGGCAGGTGGAGGGTCCCGGGGTGAATTTCTCCCCAATGGCGAACACAAACCCCGTTTCGTCCATGCAGCCTTTACCCCTGTAATCAGGGTACGCATACTCATCGATCGCATCCAGGGATATGTTGGCCTCTTCTGTTGGCGCCGCTTCGGTTTGCTTGAGCGATTCTTGCTCACCCCATGCTTCAAGGGTCTTACCTTGCAGTTTGGACCCTCGTCTCAAGGGACTCAAGTTGGGTCTGGTCCTGCTAGAACTGGATTTGTTCCCACCTTTGATCCCCTCCAGTTCAATATTACTCAGCTCCTCCAGACGCTGCTTTGCACCAGGGCTCAATGCGCCCTCCTTTGCCTGGGTCAGAACGCGCTCTAAGCGCTCTTTCTCCCCACCTTTTGGCACTGAAACAATGGGATTGCCCCGTGCACTCGTATACAAGAGCCAACTAACAAAGATAAGTCCTGTTGTCATGGCAGCCGAGTGAAGCATCTCGCTCCTCTCCACCAGCATAAAATGACGGGACTGCACCTGGACTTACATTACAATCCTCAAATCGCAGGTAGACTCTAGTATAGCAGAAGCATCGTCACATCTGTAAAAGAAACAAACTATAGAGTTCAGCACCATGGACAGGGGCAATGCAATGTTATGGTGCATTCATCTCCTCCCGGAAAGTTCATATTTACGAGTTGGGAAGTATGGTGTTTTCAGGTGACTTTGTTTGGATCAATATGTAGATGTACCTCTACATCACCATATTGATCCAGTATGATGTGTTTTTGTATGTTATGGTTTATTTTATTTATGAAGGTGCTGCTGATTGAATTGTTATATATTCATAATTGCGTCATAACTCCACAATATTGTAATGTTTTCCAACAACAAAACACCAATTTCAACAAATTTAGTCAATACATATGCTGTACCCATTGCATCCAACATATTTTCTCAATGACATGCCCCAAACTTCGAAATTGGGGGCTTAAAGAAACTTTTCCACTCATAATTAAGATTTTGTGGTTGTGTTCATGGTCATTTAACTCATAAATATGATCTTTCTGACATGACATGAATGCATCATCAGTCAGAGAAGATGGCTACAGCAGGCAGCTATCAAACAACTGACCCAAAGTCAATTCTTTTAAGAAGTGCAACACTAGAAACAGTGATCTACAACCAGAGGCGGACAGTAACTAAGTACACTTTTTGAGTATCGGTACTTTACTTGAGTATTATTTTTTCTGGGAACTTATAACTTTAACTTCACTACATATGAAAGATAAATATTGTACTTTTCACTCCACTACATTTCTATCAAGGTCCTCGAAGTAGAAAGTTGTTATTATATAGCAGCTTTGAAAGTCAGTGGGTGATGGTTTGTTTTCTTCTCTAAATTTTGATTTTTTTTTCCAAGACAGTTTGTCAGTAATCACTCTTGGGGCTACATTAAATGATTTCCCAGCATTTTTTGAACACTGACCAGCTGCAAATGTGATATTTATTTATAACAATTCAATAAGAAGTTAATATTTTGGTATGTTAGAAACAATATTGTCTGATTTTTGCTAAATTGTGTACGTGAAAATACTACCTATAAATCCACAGAAGAACTGTTGTGCATCTCCTAACAAAACACAATAGGTGTTGGACTTGAAGCAGCACTGCACAGACCGTTCTGTGTGTGACATCAAAGTACAGCGAGAGTGATTAGACAGCATTTTTTTTATTTTTGTTTTGATGGCAAATAAGTCTTGCTGTTTTGCTTTTTTGTTAAGCCAGTGTTGCTGTTGTAAAGTTGTACATCTACATTTGTGTTGCTGGGTTTTAAAGCAGGTTTAGATTTTTTCTTTCTTTTCCTTATCACTCTGTATTTACAGCAATATCACTGTCCACTCCGTTCAAATGTGATTGAATGGCTACACATAGATGTGTCCAGAGCTGTGTGAGATCACTACCATCCTGCTTTTGTGGGGGTGTTAAATATTTTATTTTATTTTATACTTTTTTCCCCCATAGGTTTTTAACATTCTAAAAGCTCTTTATTCCAAAGATACTACAAGCTAGTCAGTGTATTCAGTAGGTGTAATGTATTGTAAGTTGCTTCAGAAGTATTGCAAGTACTACGTACAACAATAAAACAAAAACAAAAAGGAAATTAACTTTTGGTACTTAAGTACTTTTAAAAGCAAGTACTTCTGTACTTTTACTTAAGTAAAAATCTGTCTTTACAACTTTTACTTGTAATGGAGTAATATTTGACCAGCAGTATCTGTACTTTCACTCAAGTAATGGAGTTGAGTACTTTGTCCGCCTCTGTCTACAACACACCTTCAATTATTCTTCAGTCAAGTTAATCATGCAGGCTGTAAAACTGATTCTGTGCTTCTGTAGATTTCATGAAATTATAATATGTCAATTGTATTTAAGAGAATGATCTTGTTTTGTATAATTTAAGGAAAGTTGAACAGAATATAAAGCCGGTTGAAATAATAGCTACTAGTTTTTACTAACAACTAATGAGCATAATCATTCAGTTTGCAATAAATTGACAAAATCCAACACAATTTGAATAAGCCAGTTTGCAAGCATTGCCTGTCTAAATGTTCTAAAACATTTGATTGTTACCCTTGTCATGTTTCATGTACCAAGTGTTGAGGTCTGTGAGGTCTTTAAAGTATTGTTTTTTATTTCATGATTTTTTTTTGTGGTACGTATTTATGTGAGGTGGTCAACAGACAACAAATACTTTGCTAGTCACTAGTACATTTCTCATAAATAAATGAGATCTTCAGTTATATAATCTAAATAAATTATTGTTACAATTACAAATTGTTATTTAGTACTATTAATAAGATTGATGTTTCTTTTAATTCCAATTAACTGTATTTGTTTAACTCAATTAATTGTTTTATTTAATCCATTTGCAGAATTACTCACTTTTAAGGAGCTGATTTGATTGATACTGAATTCTAAACAGAGTTATATGTAATTTGTTGCTATAATTTTAAGTAAATGAAATGTACACTGTACAGATTATCGCCTAAAATAGAAAATAACCAAAAATATATATAATTCATTAAATAATTTATTTTCTCTTTTTTTGAAGAGATATACAACTTTCCCATACTGGAAACGTGTGAAGGCTGACTGCCTCGGGTGTAATCACACATAGCGACAGCAATCTTCCAATCGCACCTCCACGCATCAGTTTTCACGGGGGTGATGGACACGAAAGTAAATTGCTTCAAGGGAACTTGACTCACAAGCACTTCAATAACTCCTCTATTCTCTGTCCAGCTAAGCGCAATCAATTCACTTCAATTGAATCTGTTAAACGACACGAAGAGGTTAATCGTGAAATAGATTTAAGGTGGGGGAAAAAAGGGATCAGTGGATAAAATATTTAAGCAATATCACACAAGCATGCTGTTGTGCTGAATATCAGCATAGGCACAAGGCTGCAGGTTATCACAGCTATGCTAATATTAAAGTGACAATGAAACGGAAGTAGCCACAGATCTATTCTTACGTATTGTGCTGTACATCCAGTGTGCGGGATTACGAAAAGAAAATTTTTACGGTTTTGGGACTTGATTCTATCCACAAGTTG
Source organism: Sinocyclocheilus anophthalmus (assembly GCA_018155175.1). Taxonomy (NCBI): domain Eukaryota; kingdom Metazoa; phylum Chordata; class Actinopteri; order Cypriniformes; family Cyprinidae; genus Sinocyclocheilus; species Sinocyclocheilus anophthalmus. The sequence goes on along the minus strand of JADLZN010009174.1, from coordinate 71,467 downwards.
TTTATTGGATGTTGAAATGTGGGCATCACACTCAAAAGTGGAGGTGACTAAACGCCAGCATGCATCACCAGAGAGACGTCTGTCATTTCACCGGAAGATTGAGTTATTACATTCCGATTAAATGTTACAAGGTCAATTTTTTTTATAAAGAAAAGGAAACATGTATGGATTAATTGTTCACAATAACAGTTATAACATGCATTTAGATAGGGTGAATTTTCATTTCATCATCTTCAACAATAACAGCCAGATTGAACCACCGAAATTAATCTTATAAAACATTGTGTTTATACAATTCAGTTCTACAATTATGCACTTATACAAAGTAATTAATATCAATGAACTTTCAGGCAAAAATTGGGCCGGTCCCCCCCTACCACGAGTTGTACACCTCCCCCCCCGGCCGTTAGTTTGGTTTATACATGAAGTCAAACTAGAAGGGGCATCCGATCGATACGGAGTATATGATCGATAACTATGTCAGTAATTGAAGTATCGATACACTCAATATAAAAATAGATTAAGGGTTTTTTCTTAAACCATTGATTTTTTTCATAATTTAATGTGTCAGGTGGCACCTTGTAATCTCATGCCTTCATCGCCCCCCGACGCTAAGTTGGACAGATATTTTCCCTGCTCATTCTGCGACACTGCCCCTCTAGCTCCCCCTATCAATCAAAGAGGTGGTCGCCGCACCTGCTGCCACTGATTCAAACAGGAGCTGTGTTTCCCAAAAGTATCCATAAGAACCACTGAGCTTTTGTGAAACACGTCCAGAACAATTCTTATCAGGGACGAAAACATAATAGTTTGAGTGATTTCACTCAAAAAAAAAAAAAATCCAAATTGAAGCCTATAGTTTGTGCAATTACATTGATTTAAATTGCACTTTAGAAGTTCATATTAATCAGGTTCTATTCTGAAACTAATGTTAATATAAATCATACACTGTCCGAATAAAAATATTACATTTTATGGGTGAAACATGGTTTTACTACACAGTGACCTTTTGTAATACTAACTATAGTATTTGTAGATTTTGTTACACGACATACAGATTTTCACCATAGTTAAATCAGTAGTATCTATGAGTATATTAAAGGGGTCATTTGATGCGATTTAAATTTTTCCTTTCTTTTTTGGAGTGTTACAAGCTTTTGGTGCATGAAGATCTGTAGTTGCAAAGACTAAAGTCTCAAAACAAGAGATATTCTTTATCAAAGTTACTCTGCCACGCCCCCCCTAAATGGCTCGTTCTAACATGCCCCCAAATATCTACCTCACTATGTGAAAATATTAGCATAATACTGCCCAAATGTTCACTTGTGCCAACGAAGAATGCATGGTTCAGTAACCGTAATTTTGGTGTTGAAGGCAGCATGGTCAGGCAATTCGGTGGGGTGTTCCAGAGCAAAGCAACAGCCTTTAGTGGCCTTTCCGAAGTAGTGCCTGTATGAATCTTTAAGACTACTTTAACAACCAGAACACAATGCATTTTATTGGACGACCGTTTCCGTGAAACCTAGAGAGGAGGTAATTCTGACCTTTGCTTCTGACAATCTGGCGTCTTCTTTGAATCAGCTTACGGCACTTTGCTTTCTGTTATGCGTATTTTTAAGCTTTTTTCGCTAGTGACGGTTCAAATTCAGAGTTTTGGAATCTTGTGTGGTGCTGTGATGTGTGCCGCGCGTGCAGTGTGTCTGTGCAATGTCCTGTGTTGTGTGGAGAGATGCGAGAGAGAGATCACAGTGAGCAGCTGTGTTCCCCCGGGCTTTGTTGTAGCGCAACCCAATCTACCAGCTTCATTCTATCGTGTCTGTCCGCGACTCGTGTCCCTTTCTTTCCTGGATTGACTGATTGTAAACTATGACATTATTATACTGTCTTACTTTATTTTGACAGATGAGCTCGCGATTATGGGTAAGAGCGTATACATTTCCGACTGACGTGCGTGCCGGTGTGCGTCCAAAATTCACAATGCACTGGGTGCTTGGCCAATCAGAGCAGACTGCGCTTGTAGGAAGAAGGGACTTTGTAGAAAACGAAGCGTTTGAGAGAGGCGGGGCATAGAGGACCTAAAATAATGTACAGCATTTGAACAATAATGTGTTTTTTGAACATTAAAGCATGTCAACATATTCTGTTACACCAAATGCACAAAGTAATGATCTTTAAAAAGCATCATATGACCCCTTATAATCGGCGTATGAAGGTTTAAAATGCATTTCACTCTAAAGTTAAGTGGGTATAATTACCCATTTTACTCTTAGTAATTTAATAATTTAATACATTTAATAAGGTAAAAGTTCATTTTAGGGGTACCGGTCTAGATATCGACGATACTGGCCTTTGACAGTATTGGTATTGCGACTCACAAACTGAAAGCCGGACTGGAACAGAAGTGGATAGTGGATCGGAGCGCTCAAAGAGTTAGGAATACTCAATCGGCTCCAAATCCACTCCTGGTTTTGCATTTTCAAGCTCCCTACTCACGCGCAAGAGAACCCCGTGCAGAGCGACCACGAAGCGTGAGAAAACACCGAAACCCAGATTTCGAAAAAGCCGATACTCTCTACAGGTAAAATGACACAAACGCGCTTGGATTTGGACACTGCTATTTACCATTATTTTATATGTAATCTTATTTTTCCCCCATCTCCCGTTTCCACTTTGAGTGCCGCCCACCTATAGGGCCTACTTTAGCCTCCAAGGCGCGTAACAAAAACCAGATTTCTATGATGCAACCTGAACGTCCTCTCTATAGCTAACCCTCGAACGATTGTGTCTACACTTCGCACGCGAAAGTCATACAGTTTATTTCGCTTAGTGGGGGGGTTCTAGGAGGGAAAAGGCTGAGTGGAAACATAAGACATCAAACAAGATGTACAGTAACTCATGAAATGTGAAATACTCAATTTTAGACGAAAATGACATTATTCATTGTTCATCTAAACTCACATTTAGGCGTAAAAGCCATGCATGTAGCTCTCAACTCCAGTCCCTGTGGGCTGTGGAGCCTGTTGATGCAATGCACAGGTGCTCTTTCTTCACAGCATCATTCACATCCACTCGAAAACCACATCTTCAGCCTCACGGTTAACAACAGAAAGTGTAACATCTCAGGTGAAAAATCACTTCAATAACTGAGGCAATCACACTTGAAGCTGAGAATAAGAAAAAGAGGCGTAGATAATGATGCGACACAAAGCAGATACAAAAGCCACTGTCTGCGCTGTAATAGAAGCTAATATCCATAATATTCATATCACACACATAAGTTAATCAACGTAACGCAAGCCAAAGAAAAGCGTTTACGGAAACCAAGCATAGCGTTTATCCATATCATACTTCACTGTGCGCCCGTAAATATCAGTTCTGTTCATACTGGGCATGCTTAAGCGCATCGGTCATGCAGAACAGTCTGTGGACTCTTCTTAAACGTTTAACTGTAACTTTACAATGCCATGTAGAGGCGTTAGAACAGACTAGACGTCCATACCTGCATCTATCCGTCGGTGTGGTTGATGTGTTGTGTAGATAGTTGTCACACAGTTGATATCGAGGCTCGTTCATCACTCCACATCACCTCACAGCTGCACTCAGAAAATAGGACATTTAGTTTAAATGGTGCCACTAACGAGGACGTCAGGGCTGTTAATGTCTCCTCAGCTCTTGCCGGAGAACTGAAAGAAAGGAGTGGACTCTTCAGCACCAGTGACAAAACGCACGCACGCACACACACACACACACACACACACACACACACACACACACACACCACACGCACCACATTACATTGAAAACAGCGCGTCACCTTTCCGACCACCAGTTGGCACATTCCCTTACTGGACTCACACATTCCTGTGTCCATTAATCTTTCGTTCATGTTGTTTTGGCAGAGCCTTCCTTCTCAGATCGCGTCTTAAGATGTGGCAATGATCGTGTCTGTTTTCCAGATGCTGTTTTGGCCTTGACACGCGATTCTGAGGACAAAGACTTTGAGTGTGCAGGAGTAACTGATGAAAAATGCACATGGGGATGTGAACTTTTCCGCCACTATTTGTGTTTGATTGTATTTGTTTGTGCTGTGCAGTGTACTGTGCTTTTTCAGTTATGAACCTTGAATCAGGACGGTTTTAATTACGGTGAGAGATTTTTAAACCTATTGCTCAGACGCTACCCCCTAAGCTCATAAAACCCTTGTTGGTATCAATAGACGTAAAACTTTTGATTAAAGCTGCTATTCCAAATGTAAGTTCTCAACAGTGAATTCTGTTCCTTTATACATAGATGACTGCATACTCTCATAAAGCAAATCTTTTTTAGAATGATAAAGAATAATATTGATATTATTAATATCTCATATATTAATGTTCTTATTAATTATTTAGTTGATTCGCCGAAATTATTAATTATTTTACTTTCTGACACTTATTTTACACGACCATTCAAGTTTCGGTTCTGAGTTATATGGTATTTTATCCGCCGAGATTCAATCAATTGATCAAATTCGACAGTGGCGGAAATGATATGTTACAAAAGCTATTATGTAAAATAAATTGTTCCTTTTCTATTCATCGAAGGAATCCTGAAAAAATGTACAGTATCACAGTTTTCACAAATAGAAGGAGTAAAACAGTAACAGCTGATTTTCACACTGATATACAAGAAATGTTTCTTGAGCACAAATCGTCCATATGAAGAATATTTCTGAAGGAGCCAAGTGCACTGGAAGACGGCGTAATGTTACCATCACAGGAATCATTTACATTTTACAATATATTCAAATAAAAAAAACAGTTATTTTAAATCATAATATCTCACGGTTTTACAGTTTTTACTGTATTTTTGATCAAAAAAATGCAGCCTTCAGTTAGCTTTAAGAGAATTCTTTCAAAAACATTTCACTGACCCCCAAAACTTTTGAACCGTAGTGTATCTAACTTCAGGTCGCAATGTTTTTCCCAAACTGTAGCTAAGCAAACACACACATGTTTATTAGTTATCTAAAAGAGAACATACTAGAGTTCTGTTTTTTGGTATAACGTTAATAGTAAGGACCACAAACTAGCCCTAAACCCTACAAGAAATCTTTTTACATTCTTTGGATTCTTTCAAAATAAATGTTTTAAATTTATGAATAGTTTTTTCCAAATGGGAATGTCCCCGAAAGGACGCTGTCACGTTTAACCAACTTCTGGAGACAGTTTTGTAAACACACTCACTCACACATACACACAGAACTTTTGGTATAACGTTAATAGTAAGGACCACAAACTAGCCCTAAACCCTACAAGAAATCTTTTTACATTCTTTGGATTCTTTCAAAATAAATGTTTTAAATTTATGAATAGTTTTTTCCAAATGGGAATGTCCCCGAAAGGACGCTGTCACGTTTAACCAACTTCTGGAGACAGTTTTGTAAACACACTCACTCACACATACACACAGAACGACAGTGGTGCTTGAGGCCAGATGATTACGTCCTTTTAAAGAAATGCTCTTCATATCCAGCACAGGCCTGCATTAATATAATTGATTATTCAGGGTCTGTCGAAGCCATTTCCATCATCATCTTTCGATGGGGTGAGAGGTGAAAAACATTAATTCAGCATTAGCAAAGGGGCAGGGATAGATGTCCACAACACTACATTTCACAACAGAGCACAGGCTGCTGGCACCACGACCCCCTCCGTAAAGAAGAGAGGAGGTCCCCTTCTGACACTACATTTCCATGCCCATTAACAATTGATCCAGTCCAGCCTTACTCTGAACCTGTATTTGGCATGCAGATGTGATTCAGATTCTCCAGCAGACAATTTCTCAAGGCTTGGCCAAACGTCTTAGTGTGAGAGTGTTTTCCTAAAAGCAGAAGTTATTTTATTAATGTTGACTGGGGCCTCTGCTCCCTGAGAACAGGACAAGGGCTCTACATGCAGTGAGTGACAGTGTGGTAATGGTTCACTCAGGCCACATGCATGATTGAGCAACCTGCAGGGAACCCTGTCCCAGCAGTATCTGTGAAAAGGTGGTTTCTAAAACAAGGGTGACGAAAAGTTCATTCCGATTTTTGCAAGACAAAGTTTATTGTCTAGAACCAACTGATGTCTCTGTGGACATTTCTGCTAAAGGGTAAAAAGTTCAGACAAACTATCAATATTCATGGAGGCCTTTCTTTCTTTCTTTCTTTCTTTCTAGGGGAGGCAGAGGACCCTAGAAAGAAGGCTGTTGTGAAACATCCATGATAAAGGTAAAGCTTATGTCATAATGCATTCATATGTCTTAGGAAATTATTAGCGCACATGACGAGTCATGAAAAAGCATGCAGTTTTAAATGAATGTGGATGCCGAATGAATGAAAATGAGTGGCTTTGATGCACTGTTTGTTCGAGCAGTATCCACAGATCCAATGGGAATTTTATGTTCTTTGTCTGACTGAGATGAATAGCATTCAGCCTGTCACTATGTCTGTTCTCCAGTAAACCAGTGACGTACTGATGGCATTTACAAAACAGCAAACATCCATCAGAAACAAATGATGGATAAGGAGGACAAAATAAGCTCTCTACAACACAAATAGAAATCACGTACAATGCATGAAAACTGCTTTCCCTAGTGTGCTTTCTGGTTCTTGAAGACCAGCTTACGTTAACTGAAATAACCCTGTTTTAAGCACTGCATGTATTATTGAAAGACTCTGGAGCACCATGAAAACTCTTTGCTTTTTACTTTTTAACTTCAATCACAACAGGTCAGGCACTGAAATGCAATGAAACAGTGAATGTTTAATTTCATTAAAGGTTTATAAATGCAATGCCAAGTCTTAGTATGTCAGTATCCGGACATCATCTTTGGATATAAAATTAAACTAGAAAGTCTGTGTGTACTAATAAAAAGCTGTTAAATATACATTTAATGTCAAAAGCACATTGATTTGTCGTACATTAACCGCAAAATGTGTACAGACTTTCAAAAAACAAACACAAATACATGTCTTACATTGAATAGTTGAAACATAAAAAAAAAATACAGTTACAGCGCATCTGTTTAATAAATGGTTTTCAAGTTAGAAAACAATTTTCATCGTGTAGCCAGGATTTCTTGAGTCCATAAGAGTCCACTGTGGCTTAAGTGTAATCCAATCACAGATTAATGATAAAAGCTGTAAATATTGCACTACAATGACCTCAGACTTGCTATCACTGAGGACACCCTAGGAGGAAAACACACAATCAGATACAGAAGAACAGATCAAGTTATATTTCTGATAATTAGCCCTGCTGGGCATGAGAAGCATGGGTCTGCTGTGTCACAGTTTCATAGTATCATCAGTTATCTTAGCTGAGAGAACAAAATAACATTTAACAAACACAGTGTTGGCTCTACTAGGGAATTTCAGTCTGGGCTCCTGGGACCCCCATAGGCTGCGAGCGAGTGCTAGTGGGCCACGGAAATTAGACAGAATTTTTTTTCTGAAGTATGAAGTTTTTTCTTGTAACTTTTATGCTTGCCAAGTCTGCATTTATTTGATAAAAAATACAGTATAAACTGTATTGCGAAATAGTTTTACAATAGTTTTCTATTTGATATTTTTAAACCAATATTTTGTACTCAAGTCTTCAATGTCTCATGATCCTACTATTATCAATGTTGGAAACAGTTGGGCTGCATAGTTTTTTATTTTCATGATCTTGTTAAGATAAGAAAGTTCAACAAGAACTAGTTATTTAATTTGCAAATAAAATATTTTTTGTAAACACTTTTGCTTATAATTGTTGTGTCTTTACTGTCACTTTTGATCAATTGAATGCATCATTGCTAAACAAAAGTTTTAATTTAAAAAAAAAAAAAACTTTTACTGACCCCAAATTTTTGAATGGTAAGCACTACTAAAGTTAACATGTTAACTTAAGATGTTAAAGAAATATTTTTATTTGGAAATCACTATACACATAAATTTGAAAATGTCTCTCAGGTTTATACATCTAACAGTACTAGTAGAGTAGTTAAAAAAGATTCAGTGTGATCCTAATATAAAGTAAATATTTTCAGATATTCTTGCTGTTAACAGCGACTATAAAAGCCAGTTATTTAATTTTGGAAACAATATAATATCACACTTATTTTTTTCTTTTTTACACAGTATAAATAGGTTTTAATATATGAAAATATAGAGCTGCTAAATATATTTTAGTATGAGTGTCACTCTCAAAGGGATTGTCATGTTATCCATGGCATCCATCCATTAAAAGGGCCTTAGCAGGATCCCTTATCACCGGGCCCAGTACAATTTTCCTGGTTGTCCCCAACTCTGGCGCCCTGGTACTAGGATGTGCCTTTGTGTCTCTGCAGTATTAATTAAAAAAAAATTTTGCAAAAAAATGTATGTTCTGATATAATGTTATATTATTAAAGTAGGTCAAAGTCTGAATAACAACATCAGTATGAGAGGCAGAGCATCACTTTCTTTTAAATTACTTTGTATATTGAACTCCGATACAATAACAATGATGACAGCCATTCTAATCAGCACATTAAAGATCACTCCAAGAAATATATACACACACAACACTGTGAGCTGCATAGTACCAATAAATCAAGTTCTTGCTGGCTTTGGCTTTTCTTGAAGAAAAAAAAAACAGGTTCAGTGTCAGATAAATTTTATGGTGTGAGATGAATATCTCAAACACTTCCGAATGAAACGCTACATAAAATGGAAGACAATATAAGAAGCGATTAATCTTGTCATGCACTCACTATTCCTTGCTTGCAAAATATTGCACAGAAACATTACAAAAATAGGGGGCGGGGGGGGGGGGACACTTTCAATCATTAATATTTAGGAATGAATAATAAACAAATACAATAATAATGATGAGTTTAAAGACCGCGGACGCCTCAGCTATGGGGCAAACTTCTGCCGTTTTCTGATCTTTTTTACGATGGCTGGATGCGGTGTAGGGATCTTTGTGGTTTGTATGGTGTTGTGGGCCCAGCCGGGAGGCCTGCGGAGGTGGCTGTGTGCATTGCCAGCAGGGGCACGGGTTTTACTGGCCAAGCGTAGGTGTGGAAACAGGCGATATGCGTAGTGCGGCGCTGGGAGGACGACGGAGGGAAGTGGACGTTAATAAGCTAAGAGGGAGGTTAGCAGCCAGGAAGGCCAATGGAAGAAGGAGTTGGCGTGGAGGGGGGTGTTGGACCTGGGACGACGAAAGCCCAGGCTGAAGGATCGATAGTGTGAGTGCAGGTATAAGTAGGAGAGATACAAGCACGCTGCACCTGGGATGCTCATCGTTTAGCATCTCTAACTGAAAATCAGATGCGTAACCAAACCAGGGTGAGGGGCGTCGAGGAAAGTGTTGAGGGTGTTAACTATAGTACGCAGGTTATCCAGAATGCACACGAAGAGGATGCTGCCTCAGATTACTGAGGAAGGACATGGAGGGGGTGACGATAGACAAAGTTGTTAGTGAACGAATAAACATTTCGAGGAAGGTTTATGTGTACAAGAAGAAATAAATATATAGGGGTTTTAACATGCACTGGCTGGATATTAATAATAAGGAGTGCACAATATGTGGTGAGATAGAAAACAGAAACACTATGACTGCTGTATAAATTCCTATGTATGGACACCATTATGTAAATAACAGATTGTGGGAACGGGAATAGTTCGTCCAAATGTTTTATTGCCGCCTCTCATGAACTTTCTTTTTCTGTGTTAAGAAGAAAACTATTGTTAGCAATGCCTCTTTAACCAATGCACAATATTGTCTCAGAAAATAGAACTAGAAGGTGCAAAGATAACTCTTAAACTCATAAATTAGGTTGATATAACTTCCAATCAATTAACTCTATCCATTAATGGCTTTAATATGGTCATTTAGAAGCGGGCCAGAAATAATGATGTCTAAATGTGTACTGTACATGCATGGAAAAGCACAGCAGTTGTTTGTGTGTTGAAAACCAGCACAAAAATGTGAGCAGAAATTAAAGATAAATATGTTGACATTTTTAGTCATATTATAACAACGAGCATGTCATAGTGGCTAGAAAAGACATTTGGGGTCGCATCAGACTTTAAAAAAATAAAAAATACTGGAAAAACAGTAATTTTTGATGAAATTTTATTTGTTAGTTTTCGTAGTTATAAATATATATTTTTTTTTACTGTTGACAATACGTGTAGGCAAATTGGGCTAGTTTTATGCTGCTTTATAATTTGTCTTTTTTTGGAGTGCCACATATGATCATCTGATGACCTGTATGGTGAACGAATGGAAAAATGTGCATAGACTGATGTAACATTCTCAGAAAAGTATTCTCCCTTGTTACACGTCCTCAGAAGAAAAACTTCATTCGGGTTAGGAATAACATGAGGGTGAGTAAATGATGACAGAATTTCATTTTTGGCTGAACTATGCTTTAAAATGTGAGAGGGAGGAAAGGTCTTTACTCTCCTACTGATGAGGTATGAAGACACGCCTGATGTTAGGCTGGGGAGCCTGTGATGGTGGACACTGTGGGTCGCACTGCTGAAATAGGCACGGAGGGCCCAGCATAATTTTGATTTCAATGAGCCCACCAGAACATAGTCAACGCGCGCGCAAATGTACCATCATGGCCACCTCTTACTGCCCTGTCTGCCAATAATGCAGCCTATGAGCTGAGAGACAGACGGGTGAGGGGCAAACAACATCTGGACATTAAAAGTCTAAGGAGACTGAGAGTGAACCTCTAGGACATGGAAGTTGTTCTTCTCTACTGTATGGCATGCCTGGGATCTTACTAAATAGATTCTACAAATGGATAACAGATTACTTTAATCCATGATCAGAGTAATAATGTGTCAGTGTAATGATAGCAAATCGTAAAAAGATACACCTAAAGCAGTATGAATGTCATTGGAATAAATACAAAATATCAAGCTAATTGGCATGTATTTCAAAGTAAGATAAGGCAAGCAAAAACATGGTTTCAAATTGAATATTCTAGTACAAAAAATTTTTAATATTGGTTTAAAAACATTGTATGAAATTGAAATAAAATGAATCTAAAATATTTGGAAAAACAAACTGAAATAAAAATGAGAGATGATACACCCTAATTGGGGGTATCTGGATGCGGTCTTTGGAAGGATTCAATATTCTCAGAACCTTTCTATAATATGTTTACTATGATACACCAAGCAAGTAACACAGTTTTGATGATGCACACTTTGTTCTTTGTAAAGAAGGAATGCTTGGGGTGGGCGTCAGTGCGTCAGAAGTAAGAGGTCAGGTGCCATGATGGTTGTGCTCGGCTAAGGCTATGCATGAGCAAGGATTCTTACATTCAGCAAGGATGCATTAAATTAACAAAAGTGACAGTATATACAGTACTTATACTGTACATTGTTTAAAAAAATTATATTTCAAATAAATGCAATTCTTTTGAACTTTCTATTCATCAAGGAATCCTAAAAAAAAAAAGGTTTTCCACAAAAATATTAAACATCACAACTGATTTCAACACTGATAATAATAAGAAACTAAACACTAAAGCACAAAGACACTAAAGACTGGAGCAATGATGCTGAAAATTCTGCTTCACATTACAGTAATAAATTACATTTTAAAATATATTACAAACAGTTATTTTAAATTGTAATAATATTTCACAAAATTACTGTTTTGTTGTACTGCTATATCAGATAAATGCTGCCTTGGTTGAACATAAGAGACTTAAAAAAATATTTAAAATATGTTTTCAATACCATACTTTTAAACAATAGTGTGCATTTGAAAATATGTTTTAGAAAATGTTATGCTAGCATAATTGGTCTTTCTAACTTATTAATAATTTTCACTTGATCTAATGTAATGACATTGTTCATACAGTTTAAATGTGACCTTAATTGTCCAAATACTTTTGGGGCACAGCAAAAACAGCATCTAATTTAACATGAACTGCAACAAACATTTTGCCTCAAGTTAATTGTATTATTTTATGTTAAATGTGTAGGACATATAATATAACTTACATCATTAGGTATGCTCAGCTCATGAGAAGTGGTCACAAACGAGGCCTCCAGACCTATGCAGGGAAATGGGAAGTTAAGCACAACTCAACAGCTGAAAAAAATAACTTTTTAACATTGCTACACTGCCGCTGTGACTGCTCAAATAAAATTGAAAAATATCACATTAAAATTACACAATGTATGAAAGCATTAAGGCTGCTAGAGCGGGTGAGTCATGAATGAATTCCTGTTTAATTCACGGCTGCCTGAGATTCAAAAACACCCATAAAAGCATTTCCAAATAGCACACATTATCGGAAACGTCTGTGGAGAGGCTGTCTCTCTTCAACTCCCTATTTCCATGGTAATAATTATGGGCTGGCACTTGCAATGTGTGGAATCTGTTTGTCATGATAAATGTGGGCTGCTGTGAGAGTGGGCTTCAGGTTTGCTTAGGAAAATGCTGCCGGTTTGAACAGGTCAGGGGTTTTGTGGAGGATATGAGGGGAGAAGAATGTTAAACGAATGAAAGCCTTTGTGACGACTTCACATACAAGGAGAGAAAGGGGTCACACATATGCATCACATAGGCGTCATGATGCTGTTGTTATGGTGACATGACACATTTGGAGATTTCTATGACAGCTCAAAGGAGCCGTCAGCGGCTGGCATCCGAACGCAGACTATCTAGAGCTATCAGGACTGGTTAGTGGTCGTATCATGGCACGGCATGTGCAGCATTATGTTGGCAGTGTTATGATATTTATTACCTTACCACAAAAATGGCTTCGCCCTCTTCAGAGTGGAAAAGTAGAACATGCGGTGGTGAACGCATGAGACAGAGGTGGTCAGACACGAGGTGGTCAGAGACAGATAGAGAGAAAGACAGGCAGAGAGACAGACAAAGGGAGAGACAGACTTCCCTGGGGAGCTCTGGGTACGTACCAGGGAAGGTGGGGTTGCTCTGCCCAAGGGAGGTAAAGGGGATATGCTGCATAGCCAACTGGTGAAGCTTGGTCAACTGCGGGGGCAGGAAGGGAGGTTAGAACTAGCCAATCAAAATGGAATTATTTCAGAGGACACTCACATCTACAGATAGAACAGCACCCATATCAAGTCTCAAAATTAGATTAGTTATCAGGTCCCCCTTTGGACTTACCATCCACTTCTCCCAAATAAGGTGATCGAAAAACTTTGCATTTCCTTAAGGGAATTTAATTGCTTGAGAGGCAGGAAAAGAATCATGTTCAGGTTTGAGGTGTGTTTGTATGTGAAATGAATCAGTTGTCATGACACACGTCTGGTTCTCTGCCAACTGTGTGAGAATGAACAGACTATGTGACACCGCCTTTGCAATGCAGGGAAGTGTTACATGTGTTACATGCAAGACCAATCACAATTCAGAATGTAACAAAGAAGACCAATCACAACAGTATCGGTACAGTATGCAAATATTATGATTATACATCATCACATTTGGTTGTAATTTTAATACTGAACATCTATCATTTATATATTTTATACCTGAATTTACTGTATATATTGCACTGACTTTAAATCTCACAAGTGAAACTTTATTGGTGGTTTATATCTCACAGTAACTTTATATCTCACAACTGCAACTTTGTTTTTTCATAACTACGACTTCACTTGTACATTGACTTTAAATCTCGCAATTGCAACTGTTTTTCATACCTGTGACTTAACTGTATATAATTTATTTAATTTAATAATTTCTGCATTTAGCAGACGCTTTTATCCAAAGCAACTTACAGTGCATTCAGGCTATACATTTTTTACCAGTATGCGTGTTCCCTGGGAATTGAACCCACAACCTTTTGCACTGCTAATGCAATGCTCTACCACTGAGCCACATGACTATGACAATTTGGCTATATGTCACAATCGTGACTTTGTTTTTCATACCTGCAGCTTTACAGTATATCGCACATCAACTTTAAATCTTGCAACTACAATTTTACTGTATATGTCAAATTGTGACTATATCTTGCAATGGGACTTAATATCTCACAATTGCAACTTGTTTTTCATACCTGTTTATCTCGCATTGACTTGCAATCTCAATATTATATATGTATGTATATATGTGTGTGTGTGTGTACAGTGTGTGTGTGTGTGTGTGTGTGTGTGTATATATATGGCACATTTTATCTACTTAAACACTATCTCACAATTTCTTGGATTTTTTACTCTGAGGCAGAAATGGGCTTTCACATAATGGAGTCTGTATGGTGAATGGTTTAACATAGTTTGCCTGTATGGTGAACTGTAATTAATTTCAGAAGTTTACTACATAGGTTTAGGAGTTGAATAAACCTAACCATAATATTTAGGGTTCTGGCAATACAGTGCTGCCTTGTAACCTTTGTAATTATAGCATTCATATGTGAATTATTAATTTAACAAATATTGTTTACTTGTGTCTTAACCAGGGATATTAAATAACTAAGGACTAAGAAGTGTTAGTGATATTAGATATTAAAGAAGCGGTCATAGGCAGAGACCATATCGGGGATATCGGCACTTAAGGTGTGTGTGTAAGGAATGCAGTGGGAGAATTGTGGTTGTGTAAGTGGTGGGATGTGGCTGGGGGACTGCAGTGTGCTGTGAATGATACTGATCAGCCAGTGCGACTAACACTCACGTCTTGGGGTGGAATGGCAAACTGTCCTGGAATAGCAAATGCCTGTGGAACAGATAACACATTTAAGTTAGTACAAATAACAACTGCCTATTTGCTGCTTGGTCATTAGTCACAGTCTTAGACGATATGGCACACCCATGGACCACCCACAGTCTGTTCTATGCATATTTCATAAAAACCTAGAAAGCCTTTATGAAAATCGTAAGCTCAAAGCAGATAGCTCAAATGCAATGCAATGAAACAATTGGGGTTAACAGGACTGTATCAAATAAAGCAGTGTACCAGGTTAATAATATAAACACTTGTGAAGAAGAACTGGTTAGGGGCTTCAAATCTTTTTGAGACACTTAGTAGTATGTAGTCATCCACAAGCAAAACTATTTTGCTGTGTGAAATAATCAGTACATTTTGCTCATCAAGTTACTGTATTTGGCAATATTTCTCTGCCATATTTTGAATTAGTTATTAGGTGACAGTCAATAGTTGTGATAGTTAATTTCATATAAACTCACCCCTAAAGAACACGTAAAACAAAACAAACAGTGGTTGGCCGCTTTGTTCATGTTAAAGCGGGTGGTTCTTGGCCAGAATAAGTTGCAAAGTGGACCAGACTTTACACCACAAGTCAAAGTCTGTCTACTTGAGACTACATTGTTATTAACATAATTAATACTGCCAGGTGGAATATGTTAAGCTCTTCTTAATGTAACCACAAGGGGGCATCCCATGAACATACCATGCTTTCATCAAACATAGCAAAAAATACAGAACTAAACTGTTTCTTAGCATTTTAATCTTCCAGAGACAAACAGAGTTGTAGCTGTCATGATTTTTCATTATATGGACAACTAGCCTTTGCATTTCTCACCTTAGTCAAACTAGATGTCAAGATCAGTCAAATGAGCAACAGAAGCCCTTTGGACAACATACCAAGAGGAGAAGTCAAGAATAAAGGGTCAAAACTTAAGATTACACACCCTTATGAGTAAGTGAGTATTTCACATGATCTGAACAATAGAATAGAATGGAATACTGTTGAAGGAATTGTTTAGTCCAGCTATATACAGCTGTATTTATGATTAGTTACAAGCTTTCCAATTCAAACACCTACAGATCTAAATTATTGATTCAAAGTGAGTCTGATCCGCATGTTTAAGAGCACTTGGCATGGTCCAATGGCCCCATTGGTGACTGTATTACTGATTGGATCTGGGGGTGAGATTTATTCCACCAGCTGATCTCAGTCTAATCATTAGCGTAAATATCCACACTCAGAGTGTCCCACTGGGACTGAGGGGAACTATTGAATCGTTAATGCTCATGAAGGGCTGTTTCGATTGTATGGTTTCTGCATTAAGATATAGATGGAGAACTCACAGACGCAGCATGAGGTTGCGACAACACTGTGTGGCTGCCACCCGCTGTGGGTTTGGGTCGGTACGGAATGGTGGCTCCTTTAGGTGGCGACTAAATGAAGGAGACAAGCACAGTCAGGACAAAAGCAAAGGCGTTTAGACAGTATATGTCTAGAACTCTGTTAAGCCTCACTGGATTTTACTGTTCAAAGCCCAAAGTTAATGCGGGCCAGAGAAAATCCTGCAAAACAAAGGCATCCAAGGTTGGATGCTGGTAACTAATGAAGCAAACAAGAACATTTAACATGCAGTCCATGCGCTGAAAGTGCATACAAATGAAGTGTGAAGGAGAAAAAGACCTGAAAAATACACCCCACTTGAAATAACATTTTAAGCATAAGGGAAATCGTGCATAATCGCACCGATTTTCAAATAAAAAGCGGATGCGCTCTCACGTGCACGCTCACAAACCTCCAGCATGACGGTGCAGATGTGTTTCACACATTGTGTGATGGCATGAGGGGTGCCTGAGATGGTCACGGCTCGCTCAGTCGAGTCAGGCAGTAGATCTCCTGCCACCTGGACCTGGGCACCTGTGCTCTGACACACAGCAACACTTTTAGTCAACACATGCTGGACAGGATGATTAGAAAAGCCACAAATTACATCATTCATATTTCTTTCAGTAGTGACATTTAAAAGGAGAAGGTCACTCCACATCTGCATTCCTGGTCACCCTGTCTGCCTGGGTTTATTTTGCAATGATGTGCGAATGACTGTACATTATCCTGCTTATTACATACTGTAGCTACTCACCAATTAAATAAATGTGCGGACATCAAATTTAAAATTAATTGTAATTATTATATTTATAATAGTTGGATTTTTATAAATCTTATTGCACTCTTGAAATGAAGGGTTTCAAAAGTTTTTTTTTTTGCCAAAAGAACATTTCAGTGAACAGTTCTTAAAAAAACCATTTTTTCTTACTGTGAAGAATATTTTACAAATCTGAAGAACCTTTTTCATGTTTTTGATATGGATGTGAGAATTTCAAATTTTGTTTGATAAATAGCATTTTAAATTACAATGTTCATATTACACATATTAACACAACTGCAATACGACCACTAATTATAAAATATTTTGATAATTGATAATTGATTAATAAAGTTTGAAACGTTTTCCATCTCAGCACTGAGGAGTTTGTAAAATTACAAATTCTGATTTCTTTCCAATTGAATAGCAAAAAAGTGTGCCATACTGTCCCTTTTGGTATTACAGCTATTCTCATGTCTAGAACTGACATTGTTATCGTCTGGCCAGTTATTTAGGTCAAGCTATTTAGATACTGTATATAAATATTAGTCTATTTAGGCCTTGGTGGGCCGTCCTGTCCTAGACATTCATAGCAACTGGGAATAACAGCAGCCAGTTCACCCCTCACAGCCCTCAGCCGCGAGGACAGCTATATTTATTCAATGTGATCCACCAGCCGAATAAAAAACAAAGCCTTCAAACAAAAGTCACTGTCCTCATGTCAATTTCAACAGCTAAATGAAAATGAATGGTTCCACTTTTGAGATGAATTGCTTTGTTTTCCATCAACGAATTTCATGAATAGATAAGTTTGAGGAAAAGTGAGTGAGTTCAAAAGTTTAGGAAATTACAGCTCAGGGTTGCAGCCGTCTCATAACATGCGGATTTAGTGGAAGCATGAATCGAGCTGCCCCCTGTGCTCAGGAATAAAAAGTTCTAACTTGATGAGGACAATCAATCATGCTGCTGTTAAGTGTTTCTGCCTGCCGCTGAGGCAACGGAAACTAATTGTTTAACGGATCATTCCGTGCATCATCTGAGAGACGCTGTGACCTGCATTACAAACCCTGCGCATCTGCCAACAATTAAACCTCTACCTAGAATATCTACCTCTCTGATCTCTTTGATCTTCGAGCCTCCTTTGCCAATGAGTGAACCGCACTGACTGGCGGGGAAGACGAGGCGCAGTGTCACAGGAGGCCTGCTTGTCACGGTGCTGTTTATCATAGATGCCAGGATATCCTGAAAGAGATGCACATGCATCAGAAAGAAGCTCAATTCAGCTTGTGTCAAGTCATTGTGTCATTTTTAAATAAAAACAAGTTTATAAGGGAGAAAAAACTATTGCAGGAACACTATTGCAGGAACACAAGTTGACAGTTTTTTAAATGAAATAAAATACTGACTAGGTATTTTGCGGCGCAATATAAAAAATGTAAAAACAATATATATATATCACCAAAAATAACAAAGTGTTAATAGTTGTCAATAGTTGTTAAGTCACCATTAGCATTTCCTTTGGCTTGGACCTAATTTACTTTTAATTAATTTACTGTAATTAAAAGCCAGTGCAATGGTGTTGTTTTACAGAACACAATTTGTTGCATTGTGCAACATGTAGAAAATAAAGCAAGTGACTGACTCATTACTAAAACTATACGGATCAACATTGTAAGTTATAGAAAAATTACAATTGAATGAACAGTTAAGGGAGGAGGGTTTAGCAATACTATTGTGGTGAGATAAGTGGTTGTTTAGTATTAGATCGTTTAATGATCTCTCTGCTTATAAAACCCATTATCTCTAACAATTAAAAGGTATAATCTTAAAAATAATCATAATTAAAATGAACAAGTAGCCAAAAAAACAAGCAGCAACAGCATAATATATCAAACAGTAAAAAAAATAAATAAATGCAACCACATATTTTATGGATACAATGCAGGCATATTACTGTGGACATCACACTATTACAGTTAATGTCTAAATATACAAGATCACTGTAATGCAGACACAGATAATTGTGATTCAATAGCATTCTACTTTACTATACTGTAACGGAATTCCTGCTCCTGTTCACTGTGAATTCACTGTATTCAGTAATAATGTAACTGTAAAAAATTGTAGAGCTACTACTGTAAAATTAATGTGAAAGTATGGCAAATAGTTGCCATGTAAATCCACATTAATATTTTTACAGTGTACTAAAATGCATCAATTCACCCATAACATTAATCGCCTATTACTGTGAAAATCCCACCCACCTCCTCAAATTTCTCTGCGATCATGGCGAAGGCTTTGAAGATGACCTCAGACGATCCGGTAATGGTGACAATGCGCTCTGGACTGGAACCGTCAGATATATTAATGCGGGCTCCACTCTAAATCCACAGAAAAAAGCAGAGTTTTTGTGCTGCATTACGTTTAATTGATCAGTCTCTCCTCTAGGCTGACATTTGCACCCTCTGCCAGTTAAATACCATTGAACTGATCATGCAGATAATAAGATGATTTTGCTCAAACTGAAATGATTCCAGGCTGTTTTCTGCTGTCTAATTTTTTATATACTGTACATGTGGCCACCCAAATGAGCTCCTTTTAATCTTTACACAGCTTGTCAGAATTAATAATATGCACTGCATATAATATCAAGGCAACAGTCCATAGTTAATAAAAAAAAGTTAAAAACCTTACTATGTGAAATATAAAATAAGCTTTTGATATTCATAAAGAAATTAAAAATGATTAGTCCTATTTGATCATGAAGATCAATGTTGCACTTACTTCCTCTCTCATTTTTTTGACAGTCTCTCCTTTCTAAAACAAAACAAGAGGAAAATGATAATTATATCAGAATGTGTATCATAATTAGATTGTAAGTCATTTTTAAACACAGACAAGAAGACTCAATGTTATGCTTAATTCAATAATGCAAATATCAGGATAATACTGAATTGTTTACCTTCCCAATGATACTTCCAACTTCCTAGGAACACATAAAACAAACAAAATCTTGGTTAATCTAAATGATTGCATAGTAAACTGGAGATGATCAGTGTTTTCTTTTAGATGACAAAATTAGACATAAATGTGTCCTTCCTGAATAATATGTATTTGTTTACTTTACTTCACTTTATTTTACAGTCCTGTTCCGCATGTACATGCTATGTACTTGTTATAGTAATTACAATAACTGGGTAATAATTAGGTACTAACCCTGAACCTACTTCCTAAGAAGCCTCCCCTAACCTGTAATTATTCCAGTTACTACTTTCTGATGGTCTGTACACTGTAAGTACAGGTAAGTGCACGTATGTGCAACCTTTTTTTACCCCCAAATATTGAATGGTATTTTGTCATGTTTGCACAAAATTTAACACACACTGTTTTCAACATTGATAATAAGAAATGTTTCTTGAGCACCAAATCAGCACATTAGAATGATTCCTAAGGATCATGTGACACTGAAGAGTAATGATGCTGAAAATTCAGCTTTGCATCACAGAAATAAATTATATTTTAAAATATAAAACAGTTCTTTTAAATATTTCACAATATTACAGTTTTTACAGTGTTTTTCAACTGTAGGTTTGACCACATACAGTAAATGCAGCCACGGTGAGCACTTCTTTCAAAAACATTAAAAAACCTTAATCATTCCAAACGTTTGTGTAGTGTAGATATAAGTATAGATGCCATAACCAGAAAGATTGTGACATTATTTCAGACCCAGACAACAACAGGTTCCTTTCCATAAGAAACAATGATCACGTAAATGCCACTGTATGTTGTCAATACTATTTCTGGTGATGTTATCTAAAAGACAACATTTTATAATCAATTATATTGACGATCTATAATCTAAAATGATCACCTATACACTCATAAATCGTTCTCAAGTTCTGGTTTCATTGCTTGACTGGATGCACTTGCAAAACAAGGCTGAGAACAAAACAAGCACAGCTCTGTGAGGATCCGAGATGTGTCTTACCTTGCCATGCATTAGTAGGCGGATGGTGAGGGTGACATTTAGCCCTCCCTCCATCTCATTCATATTCATTCTTCTCTTGGGTCTAGATGCTTCAAACAGACTGTCTCTGTGCACACAAACAGACAAATTTACCAGTTCAGTCAGAAGAGATATGAGATGAATTTCGGTAAGCAACCTAATTCCTTGCTATTACCTTTTTTAGCCATAAATGTCTATTCGGTCATGCATTAATTTTGTTTAGCTGCAGGTACCTGTTGCTGTGCTCTGACAGTAAGTTGGGCGTTATTCCCCTGCAGGCGGGTGAGCGTGGCCCTGCCTCTAACCTCTCTAATGGCTCTGCTTTAATAGAAATGGTGTGACCGTGTTTGATAAGACTCAAAAAGAGCCACTTGTGTCTTTCTAGGCCTTTGGATCAAGTGACGTTTGTGTGACCATGTCTAACAAGGCCCATTAATTTATCAGAGAGTCGTCTGTTCCCACATTCCTCACTTTAAAACCGAGCTTATCGCCATCTAAATCGATTCTAAGCCAGATGAGATCACAGAGCACATTCATGAGCGAAACTAAAAAATGAGGCAGTGCTGGATCAGAGGAAGTGTTAGGAGATTGTCTTAAATTTCCCTTTAATAATGCCTTATCCATTCCTCATACGAGGAATTGCAGCTACGAGCAATAAATGAATGCATTTTCTTTATTTAAGTGAGAACAGGAAGACATCTATTCTAATTGAGTCCCAATGCTTTCATTTGTTAGGTCTCTTTGAAAACTACTGCTTTTGAAATGTGTTCAGACTTACATAAGCTGTTAAATGAAATGTGGTCCCTCTTTCCATGACACTCCAGCAGCAGAGGAACTTGCTAAAGAGATGTGAACCGCTGAATAGGCTAGAAGAGAAACAAATGCTTTATATATATATACTGTATATAAAATTAGTTTTTTTGCTTCTGTTTACGTAATATCGAAGTGCCACTAAACGGGTTTAATTGATTAAAAAAAAGCGTTCTCCACCAGACAGACGAGTTCACTCGCCAATATCCATTAACAAAATAACATGACCACGACTCCTAATGGGTGTATGTCACGCCAATTAGTTAATAGAGGTCAGCTTCTTAAGTATAAATAATAACAAAACTAGTGGGCCTATAAACTCACTGTTCTTTCATACAGATAGAAGGTTGCATCGAAAACCCTTTCTAACGACCCAACTACACCTCAGACGCGTTTAAAAAGAGGTAAACAGGCATGAAAAACATGAGGAATAAATAATAGAGATAGAATAATAAACCCGATATATATAGACAACCGCTGTTGGTCAAATGTCAAATGTGTTTTTATATCAGGATTAAAATCATTTATGCAAACTGCGTTGAAATGTTGATGCGCGACAAATGAAAATGGTGGTTCAGATTAGTTCGAAAGACAGTCTGTTTTAAAATAAATACGTAATCCTAATGGCCAAGTTTTTGTGGGAGGGGTCGTTAGTTTATTGTTACAATCGTACACTAATGTGTGATTCATACAAACACTGCAAGTAACCGATTCAAATAAATTTACTAAAGTAAGAAAAAAACACTACACACCACACTAGTCGTATACATTACCGCCGTGAAATTCCCTTGTCATTCCAAGGACCAGTAAAATGACTAAATTCAAGTCAAAATAAAAGTAAGTAAGTAATAGGTCCATTTCACTTATGTTATTTACGACTTGCCCCAAACCTAAGCATATTTTTTTTGAAACATGCATGACATTTTATAGTATTACCCTCACGTAATTTTTTTTATTAATTTATTTATAGAAATCGATATGTGTATACAAATACCTATTACCGTTATAAATTAATATTTGCTAGATTTCGTTATATATTGATTTATTATAATTATAATGCAAATGTATAAACCACTTAAATATATATACGTTTTAGAAACTAGACTCTGACTTTTTTATGGTATTAAAACATGAACATAATTTAATAAATTATATTTTTTTATATTATAATATATATATATATTTTTACATTAGAACAGGAACTAAATTAGGCATAATTAGCTTTGTTTAGATATCGTGTTATACTGGCGCATTCTTATATAAAGGTAATGTATAAAAAACAACGATATATAGTGTCAATAGTCACTAATATGCTAATGTACTGTCATCTTAACGATTAACAGTTTTTCCTTTTGTTGTCAAAGTGAAACAAGAGCACAACTGTTGGCTGCGGGCCCCCATAACAGCAGTTTAATACTCTCAATTTTGGATCCTGTCCTTTTTGAAGGGGAGGTCCCTGAAGCGTGCGTACAAGCAAACTTTGGGTTTGAAGTAGCAAAACTGACCTTAAACTTGTGATGGAGGTTGAGACAACCAGAAAAGCGCTAGATGCCACTTATTTCTTCAAACCTTCTTTCTCCTTCAACATTTTCTTCACCGCAACTCTTCTTTGTGCCCTTGTGGTTGTGTCTTAATTGCAGGTGAGTGAAATACCTTAAAAACAAACGTTTGAGGCTTGGAGAAAGGGCTTCAAGAGTGTGTATGAAATTTCTTTTTGTACCCTTAGTGGCGGAGTTGCCCCTCCTGTTTGTGCTTTGGTTGTCAGCTTTATTCAGAGAAGGGACAGATTAATGGCCTTGGGCCTCCTGTACCTCGGGGTCGTCTGAGACTGTAGCTTTAATTTACCTGTTTTCCCCTTTTTCCCTTTTTCCGCGTCCTCTTTTTCTTTATTTTCCCCCTTTTGGGTTCCCCCTCCCTGTTTTTTTTTCCTTCTTTGTTCCCTCTCTCTTTCCCCCCCCTTTTTGTCTTTATTCTCCCTTCCTTTTCCTTTTTTCCTCTTTTATCTTTGTCTTTTTTCCCCCCCTCTGGCTTAGCCTCTGATAAGCCTTTAGCCCAGGCTACGTGAGCCCAGAAGCTCTCTCAGTTCTTAATACTCACGTACTCGATGCCGCAGTGCCTTCATTCTGGGAACGGATGCATTAGGGAATCCCGAGTAGAACAGAAGGCAACAGGTTTTCCATACTTTGGTGAAAATGTAAGATGGACAGCTGACATAGTCTAGCAAAATATTCACAAAAAAGTAAGACAGAATTGTCTAACTGTGAGACTCATCTTGAAATACATGGTCCATTTTGGCAGGGAAGACCTAGGTAAGACACATGCATCCATGGATAATGACATTTTGAAGGACACATAAGAAGAAGAAAATGCCACATGTTTTGCTGGCACCCCCAATCAACATAAGCACCTCCAAATTGACTGTGTCGTATCATTATGGACAGAAAGACACAATGTCTCTGTAGCCGGTTTCCCCTCCCCCACACTGGCATCTACTCCTGCTAATGAGGCCAAAGTCCTGTGAAAACAATGTGGCCCTTTAACAGAAAAAGATGCACTCTGCTTGGCAGCAAAATTTCAAAGTGAATGAATTAGTGGAGCAGAAGTGGCATATTTAATCACTGCCTGCTGTCTGGGATGGAAATGAACAATGTCTCTGTGGATCTCCCTTCCCTCCCTGCATATGTGTTAATAAATAGTGTAAACTCAAGTTCTAAGAGTCTGTTACATGCCAAACATGTTGGTATGAACTAAAACCAAAACTATCACAAAGTTAAAATTTAAATATAAATACAAGATGAAAAACTAAACAAAAATGAGAAATGTTGCCATAAACTTAAAAAAAAAAGTTTAAGTCCTGATATACAAAAATGAGTACTACTAAACTAAAAATAAATTACAATTATTTAAAAAAAAATGACAAAAGCACACAAATAAAAAAAAGCAAAAATTACAAAAATGTTTTTTTAAAATAATATATATATCCTATTATATAAGCTACTTCAAAATATTATAAATACATACATAGTACTAAATTCTAAACAGTCACAGTGATTATATACTGTTTCCACAATGGTTATGCTCTCTATCTATCCATATTTATAAATCCCAATTGCTATAGAACTGCTGTTATAATGCAACAAAAGTGATTTGAGTGTTGTCCTGTTTATTCTATTTTCACACTAAAACCCCCATGTGACCTTCCTTTGTCTCACTAATCTAATTTTTATATATTATAATATATCTGTTCTTAGTTGCAACACTCACAGATATAACATCCCAAATTCTGTAGAGGAACTGTAGGAAAAATATTTGATGATAATAGCTTTGAAAATGTAATCAAAATAAAAGTCATATATAGGCTACACTACTGTTCAACAGTTTGGGGCCAGTACGATTTAAAAAAGAAAAAAGAAGAAGTCTCTTTATGTTCACCAAGGTTGTATTTGATCAAAAATACAGAAAAATGAATAATAATATTGTGAAATATTATTACAATTTAATTTTAATATATTTCAGAATGTCATTAACTTTTTTTATATTAGTTTGTTTTTAATTTATACTTTTATATTTGATCAAAAGTGTAGCTTTTCTGTATGTGAGTCCACCAGACGTGGGCTTTTTAATGAAACTCCACTATTTTTGTCCTGCAGAAAGATCAACAGTCACACTGCTGTTAGACTTTGGTCTCGGTTCTATCAATTGGACATGGGAAGACCATAGACTGTATAAAAACAGGGTAAGACACATACATTCGCGAAAGAGGGAGCTCTTGTCTTGTGTCTGAGTTTACAGATATGCAGACTCAGTCTTTGAAGGAGTTCCCGGACTTCTGCACTTTTGAGTTTTAAGAGTTTCTGGCGCTATTATGGTTACGGCGTTGATCAACAAGAACTGATAGATCGGGAATTTAAACGGATTAAAGGTAAAAACCTTTAATCCGGTCCTTAACCTCCTGCACCTTCAGTAACTTGTCAAAATCTGCATGTGGTGGTGCTGCTACTAACTACTCTCCTTCTTTTAACAACATACGAATATTTGTTTGTTTAGCAAATAGCCGATTATGTATTAGACACATAAAAACTGCCCTCTAACTTCTCCAAATGTTGAAATCGTGGGTCTGTAGCGCAAAGTGTTCACTTTCTCTTTAGTTGTTGTCATGTGGTTAGAAAGATGGCAGCGCCCTCTGTTGATCCCAATGTGAATTACATCTAGAGGCTGAGGAGACGTTCACAGGTTCCTCGTTCTCTTTTTAAGGCGTTACATACCTTGATCATGCAGGGACAACGCTATTTCCTGAATCTCAGATTAAAGGATTTTATGATGATATATCTAGGAATGTTTATGGTGAGTTCCTTCATATGCATTGTTGAATGCACAACTTAATAATACCAAAATCGTAATTTGCTGTAAATCGTAACGTACTTTTCTTTGTCAGGCAATCCTCACAGTCATAATCCCAGCAGTAGACTGGCACATGACACTGTGGAAAGTGTCAGATACAGGTAAGGACTTTAGCACCATCTGGCCTGTCAGTGAGTCATAGCATAGAAATATGTATTATCGTTTAAATGTATTATTATTTATAATAATGCATATACAGTATAAGTAGATACAAGAGCAATATAATACAAATAGGAAACGAATTTGGGAATCAAAGATAGTGTTTTAGAAATATTTTATTTTTTACACACACACACACACACACTACACTCTAAAAAATGCTGGGTTAAAAAGGGACAAACCCAGCTATTGGGTTATTGTGACCCAGCAGTTGGGTTGTTTACCCAGTGTTTGGGTTTTTTTGCCCCAGCGGTTGGGTTGTTTTGCCCCAGCGGTTGGGTTGTTTTGACCCAGCGGTTGGGTTGTTTTGACTAGCGGTTGGGTTGTTTTGAACCAGCGTTTGGGTTGTTTTGAACCAGCTGTTGGGTTTTTTTGACCCAGCTGTTGGGTTGTTTTGACCAGCTTTTGGGTTGTTTTGACCCAGTGGTTGGTTTGTTTTGACCCAGTGGTTGGGTTGTTTTGACACAGCGGTTGGGTTGTTTTGACCCAGCGGTTGGGTTGTTTTGACCCAGCGGTTGGGTTGTTTTGACACAGCGGTTGGGTTGGTTTGACCCAGCGGTTGGGTTGTTTTGACACAGCGGTTGGGTTGGTTTGACCCAGCGGTTGGGTTGTTTTGCCCCCCGTTGGGTTTGTTTTTGAACAAAGAGCGGTTGGGTGGGTTTGACCCGCGTTGGTTTTTTGCCCACGTTTTGGGTTGTTTTGACACAGCTGTTGGGTTGTTTTGACCCAGCGGTTTGGTTGTTTTGAACCAGCGGTTGGTTTGTTTTGAACCAGCGGTTGGTTTGTTTTGAACCAGCGGTTGGGTTGTTTTGGCCCAGTGGTTGGGTTGTTTTTTACCCAGCGGTTGGGTTGTTTTGATCCAACCGCTGGGTCAAAACAACCCAATACTGGGTTTGTCCCTTTTTACCCAGCGCTGGGTTATATTTAACCCAGCATTTTTTTCGAGTGTATATATCTATATACAGTATACACACACACACACACATACACAGCTATTTGCTTTGACCACTAACTGAAATAAGTTAAGTATCCTAAAATTACTAAACTAAAATGGAAAGTAAATTAAAGCTAATAGAACTATTATTAATGAATAATATGAATTACTAAATAGAAATATCAAAATAAAACTAATAAAAATGACAAAAACATAACAAAATTACTAAAACATTAAATAAATTAAAGTGAAAACAGGAAATGTAAAAATAAAAGCTTATTCAAAATATGAATAAATACTATAAAAGTATATAAATAATACTAAAATAACACACAAGAAAAGATAGCTAGCTAAACTGGGAAGGAACAAAAAGATTTGAAACATAAAAGAAAACTAGCCTGAATTGAGGCTTTAGCTTTAGTAATATTTTAAGTAGTATTATAAGTAGTTTAATAATGTTTTGTTCAATATCTGATTTGATAAGATTTGTTATGATATATAGATATAGAGCCAAGATTAGATAAGTTAAGATAAGGTAGCTCTTTGTTTTGAACCCCTGCAGGATACTGGAACATTTTAATACATGTCCTGAAGAGTACTCAGTGATTTTCACATCAGGATGTACCGCAGCACTGAAATTAGTGGCTGACACTTTCCCCTGGAAGGCCGCGTCAAATGATGGGCCAGGAAGTCAGTTCTGCTACCTCACTGACAACCACACCTCTGTGGTGGGCATTCGCGTTGTGACCGCACTCCTGGGAGTTGGCACAGTTTCTGTTCTGCCTCACGAAGTGGAAACAAGCGCGAGAAAACCCCCGACACAGACAAATGGAGAGGAGGAGTGCTCTGCACCTCATCATTTCTGTTATCCTGCCCAGAGTAACTTCTCAGGCAGAAAGTATCCTCTGAGCTATGTGAAGGGAATTCAGTCTCAGCAGCTCTATCCAGCATGTGAGCACCGCGGTCGATGGTTTGTTCTCCTCGACGCTGCCTGCTCTGTAAGCTGCTCACCTCTGGATCTAAGCCAATATCCCGCTGATTTTGTGCCAATATCTTTCTACAAAATGTTCGGCTTCCCGACTGGACTCGGAGCCTTGCTGGTGAGGAATGAGGCTGCTGAGGTCTTGAGAAAAACCTACTTTGGAGGAGGGACAGCAGCGGCTTATCTTGTGGCAGAGAACTATTTTGTACCAAAGCCAAATGTAGTCAGCAGGTATGACATTACAGGAAGAATTTGACCTTTAATTGTTGGCAAGCAGGCTGCCTGTCATAATTTGTTTAACGTGTAATTACTTTATCAGGTTTGAGGATGGCACAATCTCCTTCCTTGACATCATTTCTCTCCATCATGGTTTTGAAACACTTCAGAAACTTACAGGTTCAGAAGTGTTTGGTTTACGCCTTGAACATGATTATGATTCACATTGTTATGACTTGCATTAAAAGTGGATGATTTTGATTTTCAGGCGGTATGCTGAACATTCAGCTTCACACATTTGGTCTAGCTCGCTACACCTACATTGTCCTCTCGTGCCTGCGCCATAGCAATGGAAAACCTGTGGCTCAGATCCACTGTGATAATGACTTTCAGAATATTGCTGAACAGGGTGCAATCCTCAACTTTAGCCTAATGGACTGCCATGGACGAACAGTAGGATATTCTCAGGTCAGTCAGGAACTGCCATGTTGTCCTCAAATTCATTTTACAGTTTTTCTCAGTCGCTTTGGTGCATTTCTCAAGTCAGAAATGAAATTCTCAAAACTACTTGTACATCTTCCACATCATCTAGTCATTTGTACACATCATAAAAGCAGTTTCTCATTCTTTTGAACAAGCTGTGATTGCTTTGGTACATTCATGCAATTGATTATGTACAATTGCTGTTTCCTACATTATCAGTTGCTAATGTCATGTTGCTCAAAATGTATTATATAGTTTTCTGTGCAATAGTCTTACCCCTCAAAACATCTAGTCTTTAGTTCATTGTATAAGTCATTAAATGCAAAATGGTTGATCTGGTTGTCATAAAGTGTCAAGCACATTTTTTTACACATTATAATTAGACTTTTTTTTGTAAATTTAGCATGAATTGTGCAAGTGAATCTTGACTTTCACTAATGAAGAGAATGTAGATCAACCAATGATAAACCATTTCTCTGAAATAGCTCAAAGGTTCATCTCATGAATCTTCAGCTGGAAAGCATATACTGTATAGACAGGACAACACAAGAGTTACACATTTTGACAATGAGCTTTCCAGTTTTTTTTATTTTCATCTTTGTGCCCATATTTATTTTTCCTTTTCTATATCACAATGACATAGGAAAGGGGTTTAATTTTTTTTTTTTTGGTCAGACCACTAGTAAAGTGTAACTGGGAATTCTATCCAGTCTCTTTCAATCAATATCCCACATACAGTAATGTGTAAATTTGTACTTTTGAAATTGATATATGGCATACTGTTCAATACAGTAACTGGCATCCAAATGTTGCCATAGTTTACTTTAAGTAATACTAACAAAGTGCACTGTTATATTGACAACATGACTAAGCATTGACTCTTGTTTGTGAACAATGACACAGGATGTTCATTCTGATGCACTGATATGTTAATTGACATAATCCTACATTTGCGAGATGACTAAAGATTTTGCGTATTTCAGTCCCCCCCTGGTTTATTTTTTTTTTTTGCATTTATCCTTGTGTGGTGGCTGTTTGGACAAATTGTTTTTGAAGAAATGCGCAAGTTTTTTTGGCATATTAAGGATGATTTGAGAAATGCACCAAAGCGACTGGGAAAAACTGTAATAGCCTGTCAAAAGAATTATATTTATAAATCACAAAATTACAACAAATGTACTATGTTCCAATATAAGAAAAATGTATAATTAGAACATGTTTATTTACTGAATGTCTTTGCTTATTGTTGTTTGTTTGTTTGTTTTTGACAGGTGGACAAAATGGCCAGTCTCTTCAACATTCATATCCCCGCACAAGCTGTTTCTGCAACTCGGGAGCCTGCCAACAATATCTGGTTATCAGCAACCAAAACGTGAGGAGTAATTTGCATGTAAGTGAATTTTCGCCAATACAAACTTTGATGTTTGCTAGAAAGACAGTTGGACAATTGGACAAGTGGACGGACAGAAAGATTGACAGGCAGATGGACAGACGGATGGATGGATGGATGGATAGATAGATAGATCGTTGTACCGATAGACAGACGGACGGACGGACAGACAGACATTGATTTTGAAATAATTGTTAATAAACGGTTCCTTTCAAGGCCGGTCACATCTGTGGAGACAACATTGATCTTATTGAGGGACGTCCCACTGGATCCATTCGTGTGTCTTTTGGATATATGTCTAGTTTTGAGGACTGTCGGAACTTTCTTCGGTTTGTTGTGAACTGTTTTGTGGACAAACCACTAATCCTGGACCAAAAGAGACTGATCAAGCTAAAGTCAGCTGAACCGATGGAGGCTGCAGCATCTTATGACCTACCATCAAAACCAAATGGCCAACTAGGGCATGAGAATGGACAAGTTATCACTCCTTCACCTGAGAGAATAACACCATCTGGAGACACTGTGTCAAAAGAAGGAAAGAAGAACAATGGCAGAAGCCATACATTAACAAATCTCTTCATCTATCCTGTCAAATCATGCGCATCATTTGAGGTACAGAAAGCTGTTTTGTAATACTTCTGTGTTGACAATGAAAAGCAGGTTGATGTTATGATACCAGTTTTCATGGCAAGTACTCTGTTGTTGTGATTGACCTAACAGGTGACAGAGTGGCCACTGGGACCACAGGGTTTGTTGTATGACCGTTTGTGGATGGTTGTGAATGAGAATGGAGTTTGTTTGAGCCAAAAAAGGAAGCCAAAGCTGTGTCTTATCCGTCCTGTCATCTCTCTGGCCTCTAACACACTGCAGCTGCACCTTTTTGGATGTGGAAAAAGATACTATAAAACAAACCACATTTTTATTTTACAAGAGTTGTGCTAAAAAAAACTGAGCTTTGTTTTTTGTTTTTGTTCATGTCTGTCATTATGTGGTCAAAGTTCAGATTATTCATGGTAATGTATTCTAATGTATTCGATGCTAAGCTAAAATAATGTATTCTCTCCAATAATATGCTCAAGTAATGTATTCTCTCCTGTCTCAGGCATGGAGGCAGTCACTGTTCCCTTGGAGACCAGTCTAACGAATTCAGATCTAAGAACATCCCAAAGCAAAGTTTGTGGTGACAGGTATGAAGAGAAAACACAACCCCCAAAAAAAAAAAAAAAAGTTATTTTATATCATTGCATTGGGCAGACATTTGTTGAGCTTAAAATGTATAAACAGTTTCATGTGTTTGAACCTCATCTACAATGGTTTTGTGGCTTAATACTGAAGCTTAATATGAATATTGCTGTAGCTTCAAATGAATCTGTCTTTGGTGTAGGGTTCAGACAGTGGATTGTGGAGAGGAAGTTTCAGCCTGGCTTTCTGAGTTTCTGGGGAAACCTTGTCATCTTATAAGGCAAAGGCCTGAATTCCTGCGTGATATGAAATTTGGGCGAGCAAAAGGTAAAATACAGCATTTGGATTTGGATTGATCGTTTATGTTAAATAAACATATTTTTCCTCATGCTAGAATTGTCTGAGACGTCAGAGCTGATAGCCTCGTGACATATAGCAGAGTTCGAGTCTCAGCTCGCGGACCTTTCCCGATACCACCCCCCCTCTCCCACTTCACTTCCTGTTAACACACTGTCCTATCACAATAAAGGCAAAAACGCCAAAATAAACCTTAATAAATCAATATTTAAGATATAAATAATAATAAAGACATTTAATAATATTCTTTTGAGACCAATTGATCAGGGGTGCATTTCCTGAAACCTTCATAATGATATGTCGTTCTTAAGTTATACCTTAAGCTGAACCTTAACGTTAACCCGTGTTTCCTGAAACTTTTTTAAGTTAAGTCTGGACCACTCTTAGCTATACATTATCACTGTTGAAACTTCACTCCACTAGTGGCCACCACTGTGGCAAAAGTGGTGTTTGGTCAAACTATGGCAGTGATACAGCGAATAGTTGTGCTAAATCAAAGACGCCACTGTTCCCGGAGCCATTTAGTGTGTGTGCACTATTTCATCCGTGAAAACTTTAGTCCCTTGGCTACCATGTCAGAAGCTGCAATTCTAAGATGCGGATGGATATGGTCTGTGGATGGATATGGGCTGAGTAAGACCTCTATGTGTTGGTGCATTCACTCAGTCACGAACATCCTGCTCCGTCATGCCACAGATTATATCCATATGCCTTCCACCAGGCACAAGGTGATGGAGGCGCATCAAGGCTTCCATGTCATTGCTGGTACCCTGCGAGTAATAGGCCTTGTTTCGCGTCTTGCGCTTTTATTGAGTAGGTCATCCAATAATGG
This sequence comes from Sinocyclocheilus anophthalmus, assembly GCA_018155175.1. Lineage (NCBI taxonomy): Eukaryota > Metazoa > Chordata > Actinopteri > Cypriniformes > Cyprinidae > Sinocyclocheilus > Sinocyclocheilus anophthalmus. The sequence goes on along the minus strand of JADLZN010009174.1, from coordinate 38,872 downwards.
AAATTATTGATTTACACCAATAATGTGATGTGGCTGCTGGGCAATCAACCCTGGTTGTGGAGTGAATGAAGACACTATGGCAAATATATTATGATAATATAAATGATTCTTAAAAAGTCCAGTGAAGGCATACTGCCAGTTAGTGTAGCAGGTTGAGGCATGATACGTTTGGGCATTGAGGTTGAAGGTCCACGCACTCATTTTGAAATTATATAAAATATCCAGGGTTGGATTTAGTTTGCAATTTGGATTATGTTTATAAGATCCCATGAGCCCTGAAAAATGCAATTTTAACTATTTCTGAAGTGCTTCTTTTATAAAGAATGCCACTTTCTTATTTTCTCCCCTGCATAGAGTGAATAATCGATTCACGAGCTATCGATATCAACCAATTCAGCACCAGAGCCATGGACAGTTTAGTTAAGGTATACCTTTAGAGTCTTCGTAGCATGCTAAGAGACAACATTATCGGGAAACGCACACCAGAGGTGTGCTGTGCACATTATATACTGTAGCTCTGCATTTGTACTGTATGTCAATTATTTCATTTGTTTGTATACGTCCCTATAATGGCAAGCAATTTACCTTAATGATGTCTTCATGTCCAGCGGGGGACTGTGGTGCCACTGCACGCTCTCTAGTGAACGAGTCTGTAACGGGGCTGACGAGACGTGAGACGTGTGGATCCATCAGCAGGCTTTATTAAAGAGACATAGTACACAGGCAGGGTCAAAACAATGGCAAACAGGTATATGGTGGGCAAAACACAAGAATAGTCCTAGGGCTAGCGTAGATCACCGATCAGCAGACAGAATCAAAAGGGGCGAGACGAGAGGGAGAAATCCAAGGAAACAGGCAAAGATCAGAAACCGCAAAAACAGGCAAGGCAAAACAAGGAAAACACGGAGACTCGGAAAGGGGTACAGGCTAAACAATACTCAGCAGAGAAAGGTGGTTAGAGTGGGTGTTATATAGTGAAAGAGGTAATTAGAAACAGCTGTGTGCAATGAGTGCAATCAGGGCAGTGTGCAAATTGTGCAAAGAATGATGGGAAATGTAGTCCAGGGTGCTATGCAACAGTTTGTGTAGTGCGAGAGTCAATGAAATGGAAAGGGTGACATCTGGTGGTGAATAAACGGAAGTCCATGGACTGAATTCGTGACAGAGACCCCCCCAAGGAGCGGCTTCCAGAAGATCTAAAAACACTAAACGATCCAGGTGGGCGGTGGAGCGGAGGCGGAACAGGGGGAGGGATGGAGGGCCAGGTCCAAGGATAGGAGAGACCAGGGACTGAGGCAGAGCCGGCGGAGCTGAGGACCACCACAGCAGAGCAGACGCGACCGAAGATCCCCACGGCGGAGCAGAAAACCAACAGAACCAGACAGTAGACCACCACAGCGGAGCAGATGAGGACCAACAGGCGGAGCAGGGAGGACCAACCAGTAGGTACCAGACAGAGGACCACCACGGCAGGGCAGAGGACCACCACGGCGGGGCAGAGGAACACCACGGCAGAGCAGAGGACCACCACGGCGGAGCAGAGGGAACAGGAAACCCACCCAGTGAACCACACCGATCAGCAGACCATGGCGGAGACTGTAACAACGAGAGAGCAGAGACAGAACATTGGGGTTGATTGACAAGACTGAGCGTTCAGGGGCAACCTCCCTGGCTGGGTCGGGACAAGACAAAAGTTCACAACCGGCTCCATAGCCGTGACAGGACAGACAAAGAGTTCCCAGACGACCTCTTGGCCGGAACAGAACAGGCAGATCGTTCACTGACGGCCCCCTTGGCTGGAACAAGATAGACAGAGAGTTAATAGGCGGCCTCCTTGGCCGGAACAGAACAAACAGAGAGTTCATAGGCGGCCTCCTTGGCGGGAACAGGACAGGCAGAGAGAGCAGAGGTTCATAGACGGCCTCCTTGGCGGGAACAGGACAGGCAGAGAGTTCATATGCGGCCTCCTTGGCTGGAACAGAACAGGCAGGGAGTTCATAGGTGGCCTCCTTGGCCGGAACAGAACAGGCAGAGAGTTCACTGACGGCCTCCTTGGCCGGAACAGGACGAGCAGAGAGTTCATAGACGGCCTCCTTGGCCGGAACAGGAAGAGCAGGAAGTTCATAGACGGCCTCCTTTGCCAGAACAGGACAGGCAGAGAGTTCACAGATGGCTTCCTTGGCCGGAACAGAACAGGCAGAGAGTTCATAGGTGGCCTCCTTGGCCGGAACAGGATGAACAGGAAGTTCACTGGTGGGTACTACTGACACCTCTGGAGGTTCTGCAGCGGATGCCGTCACCTCTGGAGGTTCTACAGTAGTGCCTTCAGGATACAGGGAGAGTTCGGCAAGGGTTTCTTCGACCCTGACATGACAGGTCGAATGTGCGTTTCTAGGCGCCACCACCACGCAAGGAGCTGAAGCGAGCACCGCCGCTTCGGAAGGTTCTGCAGCACGCGCCGCCACCTCAGGAGAAACTGCAGCGGGCACCATCGCTTCGGGGAACACAGCAGCGAGCACCACCACCTCAGGAGAGACTGTAGCTTCAGCCACCGACTCTGCAGACCTGATAGGGGGTGCTGCCACCTCTGGGAGTTCTGTGGAGGTGTATGCAGCCCAAACGCAACAAAAAGGCAATCCCCATCAGGGGAAACACTTCAGACAGGGGAATCAGTTCATGAACAGAAGGGTTAGAGTGAGTGGGTTTGGGGATACCAGCGGTGCGTGCAGACACCAGCGGTGCATCCCTCACACTGGATACCAGACTGGGATACCGAAGGACTGACCTTGAGAATCTGGGTGAGACAGACAGGACGTGACATGACTCTGGATGATCAGCTGTGATGCAACATAATTCTGGATGAATAACTGAGGCGTGACAAGACTCTGGACGAACAGCTGAGACATGACGAGACTCTAGAAGATCAGCTGTGACGTGACGGGACTCCGGATGATCAGCTGTGACCTGACGGGACTCATGAATATCAGCTGTGACCTGACCAGACTCAGGATAATAAACTGTGACTCGATTTGACTCATGACGATCAACAGTGCCTAGACTCGACTCAGGAAGATTAGCTGTGCCTAGACTCGACTCAGGAAGTAGCTGCGACCGTGACTTGAATCAGAAGATTTAGCGCGACTTGACTTGAACAGGAAGATTAGCTGCGACTGATCAGGAAGAGTAGCTGCGACTGACTCAGGAAGATTCGCTGCGACGGACTCAGGAGAGTAGCTGCGACTTGACTCAAGAGATACTGCGACTTGACTAAGGAAGATTAGCTGGCTTGACTCATGAAGTTTAGCTGTGACCTGACTTGACTCAGGAAGATTAGCTGCGACTTGACTTGACTCAGGAAGATTAGCTGTGACTCGACTTGACTCAGGAAGATTAGCTGTGACTCGACTTGACTCAGGAAGATTAGCTGTGACTCGACTTGACTCAGGAAGATCAGCTGTGACTTGACTGGACTCAGGAAGATCATCTGTGACTTGACTTGACTCATGAAGAACAACTGTGACTTGACTCGACTCAGGAAGATCAACTGTGACTAGACTTGACTCGGGAAGATTAGCTGTGACTAGACTTGACTCGGGAAGATTAGCTGTGACTTGACTAGACTCATGATAATGAACTGTGACTTGACTTGACTTACGAAGAACAGCTGAGACTTGACTAGACTCATGAATATCAGCCGTGACTAAACTTGACTCAGAATAATGAACTGGAACCTGACCGGACTCATGACGATCAGTTGTGACTTGACTTGACTTGACTCGTGAAGATCAGTTGTGACTTGACGGGGCGCTGTTGTGTCCGCCGTTTTGCGATCAGGCTCCACTGTCGCCGCCATCTTGTGAGCGTGCTCTGGTAGAGCCGCCATCTCAGTCACAGACACGGTGTCGTGTTCCTCCTCCGCGTCACCCACAGTAAACAAAGAGCCAACAGACAACAAAGCATAATCCATCAGGTCCCTTAAACTACAGTTAAATTCCTTTCCAGGTAACCAAGATTTCGTGGGTTCATGGAGTCCAAAACAGAACAAGTTTTTAAACAAAATTTCATCATACAGTGGAACTTGATAAGATAGTACACAGAACCGGTGAAAATACTCCTCAATAGAAAGGCCTCCTTGTCGTAGATGTAGTAGCTGGGTGACTGGGTCCATACCTGGCCAGAGTCCACTGGAAAAGCCGCTGGATCCTTGTTGGGCTGAGTATTCTGTAACGGGGCTGACGAGACGTAAGACGTGTGGATCCATCTGCAGGCTTTATTAAAGAGACGTAGTACACGGGCAGGGTCAAAACAATGGCAAACAGGTATATGGCAGACAAGACACAAGAATAGTCCTAGGGCTAACATAGGTCACTGATCGGCAGACAGAATCACAAGGGCGAGACTAGAGGGAAAAATCCAGGAAAACAGGCAAAAGATCAGAAAAAACGCAAAAACAGGCAAGGCAAGGCAAAACAAGGAAAACACGGAGTCTCGGAAAGGGGTGCAGGCTAAACAATAATAGAAATGTGGTTAGAGTGGGTGTTATATAGTGAATGAGGTAATTAGAAACAGCTGTGTGCAATGAGTGCAATCAGGGCAGTGTGCAAATTGTGCAAAGAATGATGGGATATGTAGTCCGGGGTGCTATGCAACAGTTTGTGTAGTGCGAGAGTCAATGAAATGGAAAGGGTGACATCTGGTGGTGAATAAACGGAAGTCCATGGACTGAATTCGTGACAGAGGAGCACAGTGCGTTATTAACAGAGCCAGCGTGTCTTTTATGGCAAGAACACATTGCCAACAGGTAAAGTAATGCCAGCAGCAACTGACCAATACAGTACCTTCTTCTTCAAGAAAGTGCTGTTTAGTCTGTCTTTTTAAAATTCTGTCAACCAGTACTCTACGAATATATAGTATACTTCTTCATTATTTTGGGATGTTTTTGTTATATTTGGTATGACATGATAGTGTGAATGAAGGAACATGACACGACATGGAGCAGCTCATTCAGCGTTTTAGGGCAAATCTGGTCATCTCAGGACAAGAGGCATTTTCAGAGGACGGCTGGTCTCACTTGACAATAGGAGACACACAGTTTCAGGTTAGTGGAAACAGCTGATGTAATAGACACAGCCATAATCAGCCAGAATTTAGATGCACAGGTCTTTTCTTGATGTTTTGTTTAAGGTGATTGGGAGATGTGGCCGCTGTCAGATGATTGGAGTTGATCAGAAATCAGCCACTAGGACCCAGGAACCCCATCGGTCTCTTTCTGAATGCAGAAGTGGAAAGGTCTGTAAAAACAAAACTCCTTATTCTTGTTTTCTTCCATTGATTGCTTTTACAAGAAGACAGAAATGATATTTCCATAATATGAAAATTACATTACTTCTCTTTTCTCCTCTGCTCTTGTTCTTAGGTGACGTTTGGTGTTTACTTGGCTCACCAGTCAGCAAGGAACACCACTGCTGTCCTCGTCTTATCCGTAGGGGCCTGTGTTATTCCACGAATATCAGAATCTACTGAGAAACCTTAGAATTATTTTGTCATTTTTGTTTGATTTTTAAACGAACAAATGAATGTAAATGTATTGTAAATATTTCATACACTTTGAACAGACTTTATGGATTTTTCTAATTCAGTATGAAATATATTACATTTTTGTGTCTTGTAAACATGCTATTTAGCCATAGGAGCTAAAAAAATCCACCATTTCCACAGTTTAAAAAATACAGCCTTTTCTTAGATATCAGATTATGTTAGACTTTCCACACTGCTGTGATTACTTGAGGAAGTACACGTTTTCTTCTACAGAACATTTCCTCAATATAATTATCATGCAATCTCCTTGCAGAGGATGTAGCAATGATGGCATATTTAGAAGAGGCCTGAAATGGATGTGGTCTGTCAAATTTTAGTAATTATTTTAACTAATTAATCAACGCCATAGGGTACATGTAGGAAGTATAAAGTTGTGAAAGTATTTTTAATCTGAGTTAAACCATGAGAGTGAAATCAATCTTACATCACAGGCTCTAAAAGTGAATTGATGTGCTATTGTGAGGAAATAACAATGGCACATAGTCAAAATACTGGACTCATATTGAGGAAAAAGTTCTCTCTACTTCATTTTGTTGGTAAATGATGATCAGTTCAGGTTAGTCACCTTGTATATATATATCCTCCTGAGACCCAGCTATGGAGTTTTTGTCTCTGTAGAGAACATTATATTTTAGTGAATTTCTCTGAGACCTCACATGTCACAGTTTTAAGTCTGGATGTCCTGTACAGAGCTAAGAGAACATTCAGGGCTTTCCAGATATACCAAATGATTGGATGTTTCACCATGACCACTCCCTCTCCTTGGTTTTTAAAAATGGCTGACATTAATTTAGTGATCAAATTTAACACTCTTATGGAAATATGATAATATTTTTTAATTATCATTTAAATCTGACTAATTTTCCAATTGTATGTCATAAATCATCATCTCAGGAAAATGTTTTGGGGTTTCAAATCAAAATATGACTTCCTGTTATGAAACAGGGACATCATTTCATACATGTCCACTGTAGAGGACACCAGGACTAAAAGCTGGTTTGTTACACGTTTTGGGAGACAAAAGAATTGAATAGTAAAACAAATTATATATCAATATTCTTATGAAATATTAGATATTATTATGAAAATCTGGCCAATTACTACTCCCATTATTACACTTCCTTTGTCAACATGCTGTCCCAACAGCACTTTAATATGCAAATTAGATACAGCGTATACATAACATTGTGCTTAATGGGAAAACCAATTTATGAAATTTTTACACACATATTGCATAAAACAAAATGGTATATCAAATAATTTTGTTATAACATAGTTGAGAATCATCTTTAAACAAAGTTTGGTAAAAAAAAAAAATCCTGAAACCTAAAAATTGATTGGTGATTTAAAAAAAAATTCCCATCGTTTTTACCTTTTCATGTCTATTCTTGTCATTTAATTCTGTAGAAAAACTGAGTCCTGGTGTCCTCCACAGAGGACATAACATATAAATAAAATATAATTTTCAAAAATTTTATTTTACCATTTTTTCTTATGCTCTAAACAATGTAATGACATGAAAAAATACTAAATTCACAAAGCTTTTTATTTCTGGTTCTCAGGAGGATATATATATATACTGTATACAGTATACACACACACACACAATAATCAAAAATTTCCCGACAGGCTAAAATCACAAAAACAGCCTTATCAAACAGGAGTACAAAATATTATAATAAATTATATTTATCTACTAAATCCAACAAAATTCCTTATTTTTTATTCTTATTATTTGACAGCTTTTTAGATAATGTACCAAAGAATGAAATAAATATTTTAAGTAAATATTGAACTACTAAACAACAACAACAAATACCATTAATCAATCAAACCTATATTCTTCTTCATCGTTCCCATATTTAATACTGTATCTACAAAGGACAAGTTCAGAGCAGCTATCTTTTTCTCGGATAACCAGCTCTGCACTCTATACGAAAAGCCACGAGAGAACCCTCAAGCAAAACTGTGCCATGCATTCTCAGTAGCAGAGTTTAAAAAAATCACACTTTCAACATTAAATCGAACACTTGTGAACTCCTAAATACTGTAAGCGCACGCGTACACGGACGCCATACGCACGCACAGATGGGCGTGGCTGACTTTAGGGCGTGTTCCGCTTGGGCAAACTTCATATCTTGGATTACAACCAGGTTTTGTGCTTGGGCTGAGCTATATCACACATATCCATTGTATTAAATATATTTAAAAAACACACACACACACACACACACACACAGCATACAGGAAAACGGAGATCTTAAAGAGACTACAACGCATTTCATACAGCTGCTCTTTTAGACGGTAACTACACCCCACAATAGGCTGGGTCATATTTGACAGACTTATGGAAAGATTACAATAGTCATTCCTTTATTACCAAACAGCGTGAGTCATGGTGTACGAAAGAATCACATGTTTTGTGTTTAGTTAAAGATTGTTTGGTGTGACCCAGTCATGGAAAGAATGAGTCCCTCCCACCTCATTAAATATTACGCAGCGTGTCTCACGCACGCTCGAGCGCAGAAGAGGTACTCTGTACCTAGGAAGTGACGGGCCGCGGCTGAAACTGTAAGTAGCAGATACGCTTTTACATTATATATGCGCACTGTTTGACGTTTTAAACTATTACAATAGTAATAAAGCGGGTGAGTGCGCTGTTACGCAGACGTGTATGCGCTTTCTGCTCTGTAGTTCCTGCAAGAATACGACTGCGTTATTTTAAGATCACGTAAGCCTTCTTAGAGATCCACCCATAATACCGTGCATTAAATGTCCGCTTGCACATTTGTCGCTGATCTTCGCTTCGCACATTTAAGGATCCAGCGCAGTTCAGTTCTGTGGTCTAGTAATGTTTATGGGGAGATAACCTGTTTTATTGTGACTGAACATTTGGTCTTTCATACAGTTGCGATAGGAAAACCCAAGCGCGGTTACTGTTCTGTGAGATGAAATGCAAGTTTGGCTATATTTGCTGATATAATGTATACAATGTGAAGTATAAGATGTTCTTTTGTTCTTCTAAGTAAATAGTTTTACTTCTAATATATTTAATAATGCTATATTATGAATATATAATATAGAGAGAGAGAGAACAATATTATGCATATAACTTAAAGTTAACTGAATTGTACAGATTGCTATATAGTTCACTTTAAATTAGCATAATATAGTATTGTGTTCTCTCTCAATTACTAATTCGGTGGCCTTTTGCTTTCTTAAGGACCAACCCTGCTTTATAGAAAGTAAACACTTCTACACATCCGGGGCGTAGCATCATTTCAGAAGTGAGGGGGCAGAAAAGTTATTATGTAGAATATCTATATATATATAACATTTAAATATAACATTTCTGTAATCTATAGACGCCTAACGGTCAACCGTTTTTAGTGATTTTTTAATGTTTTATAAAGAAGTCTCTTCTGCTCACCAAGCCTGTATTTATTTGATCAAATATACATTAAAATAGTAATATTGTGAAATTTTACTATTTAAAATAACTGTTTTCAATTTTAAAATATAATTTATTCCCGTGATCAAAGCTGAATTTCCAGCATCATTACTGCAGTCTTCAGTGTCACCATTCTAATATGATGATTTGAGCTCAAGAAAACTTGTGTTAATATTATTATTATTCTTAATGTTTTTGAGCAGCAAAATCAGAATATCAGAATGATTCTGAGGATATGTGGACTGGGAGAATGATGCAAAAAATGTTGCTTTGAAATCACAGGAATGAATTACTTTTTAAATTATATTGAAATAGAAAACAGTTATTTGAAATATATTTCAAAATGTTACTGTTTTGCTGTAATTTGGATCAAATAAAATTCTTTAAAAAAAATGAAAATCTTACTGTACAAAACTTTTGACTGGTAGTGTAGCCTATAGTCAACTTAAATTTTTCTCTCATTTCTAGCTTCTAATTGGCTTAGAAATCAGATAACTGATGGACAATAACCAATAATAATGATTTTCTTATATACTACAAACACTTTTTTTAGAGAGCATCGATATGAAAAATTTTAGGCCGATACGATAACGAGTGATCTTTATTTTGAAAGCCGATATAAAGCCGTCCCCCCCCCCCTCCCCCGATATGTTGGCCGATAAATATATATCCAAATTGTTATATACTTTTTGAGAGCCTGATTAAAAAAAGGTCTCATCATTAAAAGCCTCATCCCAAACACTTCAACATAAGCAGAATAGTTTGAACGGTGTATGTTTTAAAAAATAATTTTACTCTCCCATTACCAAATTTAGTCATAAAAAATTCTTACAAATAAATAAAATAATGCATAAATGATGCAAACAAGTCACTGGACATCATTAAACGTGTAAAGAATCAAAATGAATGCGACACAGATCAATAAAACGGAATAGCCTCAGCACGGACAATAATTAAATGATTTTAAATACTAAACCATATTGTTAATGAAAATAATAAGAGAAAAATACAATTGGTTGTTGTTATTAATAATGTATCAATGATTTTGAAAAAGTAAATTAATACCACTGTTTTAAATAGCAGCCGCTGAGCTGCACGTGCTGAAGCTGAAGAGCTGAATAAACACCGGTAAACTGAAGTGCTGCCAGCTTATTTAACTCAAGGAAATGCATCATGAGATTAATATTAATACAACATAAACCTAATATTACAAATTATATATGTACAAAATGACGCAGTTATTGCGTGCTGTAGTCAGAATGTGTGATCCTGTTGTGAATGCGCTCTTCCCATATCTACGCGCTAAAACACAGCAACTAAACCCAAAGAATTCACAAAGTTTTATTATAATAATGTTCTCATTAGAATGTTATATACACGACATTCCCAATCATAGTTATTAATGTTGTGCACTGCTGTTTGAGCTGCGTGCGCTGAGCTAAAGATGATCACCGGTAAACTGAAGCGCTCTTTTTAACTTAACCAAACGCATTCTATATGAGATAAATCAGATATACATCAAATAAACACAATATTACAACGTACAATTGCACAAAAGGCTGCAAACGACAACGCGCATCTGAAGTGTCTCTGAAGGAAATAATGCATTATTTATCGGCTTTAAGATATCGGCCAAATTTTCTTATCAGGCCGATCCGATAACAGAAAAAAAATAAAAAAGGAGCATTTATCGGGTGGGGGGGGGGGGGGGGGGGGGGGGCGATACCGATATGGTGGCCGATATATCGTGCATCCCTAATATATATCTATACGTTTGGAAAGGCTGACTGTTTAGATTGCATCATATGTTGAGGTGTGGTGCTTTTTATCTCTAAAAGTCTGTTTATACTGCCCCTTTCCTCTGTACATATGTGTTTTATGGCAGGTGAGGTGCTATGACGAACAGCTCCCACACTAAGTAAAGGTGATAAGACTGTATGCGGAGTGTATTTTACTTTCAAATACACAGTATTAGTTTCCATGACCAGTGACCACATATAGAGCTTGAACACAGGCTAAATAATACTATGTAGCTGTTTATTTGTAAGTTCACAAAATATGGACATCTCTCAATGCATCAAGGGTCAGTGAGCAATATTATAAAAGCCCTGTTTTTTTCATATCTTATCTGCTCCTATCATGTTATCCATATAATTTGCAGCCCATGTACTATATTTTCTAACCCTACTGCAGATAACGTTGCCTTTCTGCACTGCCTCAATAGTCAGATATTTAGCAAAGATAAAAGAGCATGATGCTTACATACAGTAGAGCTCAACATTTTCCGCTAGCTGTTCTATCCATCGGTTGTTGATTAGTGGGATTGAAAGGTTTTGTAGGAAAAAGGGGGCGGGGTTTAAGCAGACAAATCATTGGAGAAGTCTGGCATTTGTCACCAGATAGAAGTCTTTTGTTTCTCTGGAAGATTTAGTCATGACATTTTTATTAAACATTAAAAATGAAATAAGATAGATAGATATACACCAATGAAATGTTCACATAAGATCAGTAGCATACATTTTGAAAATAATTTTTATTTCGTATCGTTAAGTTGAAAACACGTTTACTTGTGGCATCTACAAAAGCATACACCATCATTTAGAAACCTCAGAGCTCATGGGCAGTCTTACGTTAGTTTAATATGTTATCACTAAAAATCAATTTCCCTAAGGAAAAAAATACTTTTACTTCCTGAACATTACCGTAGTCTGTCTTGAATTTGTTTTATGTAATGTGTTTCTATGGTTTGTACCACATGGGAACTCTTTAGTTAGACACACTGAAAAAAAAGAGGGCTTGATTTTGAGAGCATAGCCACTACTTTCCATTCAGGTCAGAAAAAAAAAAAATTCTTTCTGAAAAAAATTAAGCTTTTTTTTTTTTAAAACACAAATAAATGCAAATCTTCTGTATACAAAATTGAAAGAAACTATATTGTTTTGTTAGTTGACCTATGTTGTAATAGACTTCATGCTAGATTTTGGCAGACTAAAGGTAAATGTTGCTTTATTTAACAGAGGAACATCTCACTCTCAACATCTCAAGTCAGGTGTTAAACACAGCAGAAAGGTGTCAGTTTTGACTGTTGTCACCCATCTAGACTGAAAGAAAATGGGTGATGTTTTTCTACAGTAGAACATGCTTGCAAAACTATTTGAAAAAATGCACCCATGAACTACTTCATTAAAACCAAATCAACTCCAGCAATATCACTATACTGACCATTCACACAACTTTATCAAACTTTTTTGTGCATTGATAAAGCACAGCATTATTTACAGCTATAAATATATATTATTTAGAGATGTTTTTAGACGTACAGCAGTCTGTGCTCTCTGAGGGCTCATTGGCATTGTCATTCAAACAGCACAAGAGCAGGTGTAGCAACCAATAGACTGTAGGATGGAAGGGCCTAATGGATCAACATCATGTATCCATCTAAATAGACCACTATACAGACATGGCATATTTTTGTAGACCAGCTCTGGAATTGGAGTTTGGTATTATTGCAGAAAATAAGCTCTGTGACCAACAAAAGTTTTTATGATTCTTACACATTTTGTTCATCAAGATATTCTTCACAAACGTTATGAAACCTAAATACAATCAGCAGAAGTAAAAGCTAAATTTAGGTTATAAACAAGTTACACCATGTTCGCTTGACTTCAACATCACCATCACTAAGCATTCAACAACCCTTTCAGTCTTTATTTTAAATCTACAAGTTGGAAAGATTGATTTAGAATAGTTTCATTGTGTATAAACACATGGCTGTAAAAGTGGACTAGTGGTAACCTCTGTAGTCCCATTTAGCCACTTGTTAGCAACCAACTTTTTCAAGACATCTTGAAAAAGTTGAATTCGTGGGAATGTTGGAGCCTGTCCTAGAGTCTCGGAGTGCAGGTTTTCAAGTCATGTAAAAGCTTAAAAAAATCAAAAATGGGGTATCACTTGACCGTTACATTGACTTCAGATGAGCTGGAAGCATCTGATGCATTTGCGTTTGTTAAAGAAATTACAGTTCCCAACTGAACTAAACGTTGAAATCATTTTTTACGTTTCTGTTTCTGCAATCCGGGCTTGTGAAGGTTTACTCAATACACAATTTTGCAACCCATACTTTTTTTTCAATTTCAGGCAGGACAATGAGTTATCCAGGCTATCCTCCACAGTCCGGCTATCCTCCTCAGGCCGGTGGATACCCACCCCAACCAGGGGCGTATCCTCCAGCTGCAGGAGGTTACCCCCCTCAGCCTGGGATGTACCCCCCACAGGCGGGTGGGTACCCTCCCCAACCTGGAGCTTACCCGCCCCAGCCAGGTGCCTATCCTGGCCAGCCAGGGCCATATCCTGCTGTGCCTTCAGGTGAGCCACTGTACCACCAGGAAACTGCACGTAGCAGGGTGTTATCTGGTAGATGATTTCCATATGTGTGCATTGTACTGCCTTACATCATACTGAAACGTTTATGAAGGTTTTATTTTAGACATAAACTGAGTGGACAAACCAACTTTGTTTTGTGGCGCTTTCACTGAACAGTGATGAATAGTGATGTTGACACGGTAATGTGGAATTTTTAGGTAGAGCCAGTGGAAAAAAAGTGAGCGAGTGACTGAATGTATAGTGAGTTAGAAACGCTAGCTAGTTTCTAGCATTGTCTTGCACTGACAGACATTCATTTGGAGGCTCTTTTTTTGCACCAGAGGTCACGTGGATTACATTACTGAATGTTCTGTTGGAAGGAAACCATTGACTTGTTGACTAGTTGGTCACACATTTTCCATAATCGGCTTGCTTTAGCTATTTTGCCACACCAAAATGTGCTGTTTGGTGTGTATACATGCTAACACTTTTGACCTTGCTTTGTTTTACTTATATAAGCATTACTTTCATTATCAAAATGTTCAAAACTCTAAGGCATTGTTCACACTTCTCACTAATCTGATTTGGTTTTCAGATCTGATCTTTAGCACTGTCTGTCTGAACTATCAGTTTGCTAGCAATGAAATCTGATCTGTTCTGACAGGGAAGCAAATATCCGGTGTATCCACATCAGTTGCGCTAGTAGTTATATAAGCGTCAACACGATGCCTAGACACCTTCTCATACAAAAACTGTCAGTGTGGAAAGTTTGCCTCTGTTCATGTCTATCATGATCATACTGCGGTGCTGAACTCCTAGGCACATGAGAGAACATAAACACTAAAGGTATTGTACACATTGGTGTAGTGCATTGAAAACAGTTCACTTGTTCACTCATTCACTATGTACTTCTTAGTGAATGTCACATTGTTTGCTAGAAGCATTGTTTGCTTTAAAAGGGTTAGCGGACATAAATAAATGTATTCATATTTGAAGATCACACACATTGCATATCAGATTAAAAGTCGTACAAATATCCAATCTGATCTGCAGATCTCAGATATCCCAAAAAAAGAAATCCCACTTCTACAAAATGATATGAATATGGCCTATGCTCGTTCAACAGTAGTTTTGCTCGCTGAAATAGATTGTTGTTTTTGTCAGGGGCTGGCGTCTGGTGTTCTCCCTCTCACCACCAGAGGTCGCCATCTCCCATCCTCCCGGACTCTTTCTCCGTCACCTTGACACCACACACCTGGGCACCCACTCACACACACACACAGCTGTCGCCCATCCGGGACTCCATCACCTGCACTCCACACACCTGTGCACACACTCACTCTCACACAGCTGTGGCCCGTCACGAGGACTATTTAGGCGCCTTCCCCACGCCACTCGGGGCGGATGATTAAGGTTTGGTTGAGTTGTGTTACGAGTGTTTCAAGTGTCTGTTCCGGGACTGATGCAAGCCAGAGGTGGCCGTATTGCATCAGTGCCCATTTGCGTGTTCTAGCCTGTTTCAGAGTCTTAGCTCTGTTTATGTTTCTGTTTGTTACCTTTGTTTTCCCTGGCAGTAAAATAACCTGCTTTTGGACCCAAAACCCTTGCTCACACGGTGTGATTCCTGACCGCGCCGTGACAGTTTTAATGTTGAAACAAGTGTGCAATTTTTAATGAATGTATATATTACATATATTTTAAAGTTGGGGTCAGTATGATTTTATATATATTTTTTAAGTAATGAATATTTAATTCAGCAAGGATGCATAAATCAATATATACTTATAGTGTTACAAAAGATTGACTTTTGAAGTGTGTGTGTCTGTGTTTATTTATTTATTTATTTATGTTTTCACTAGTTCATATTTATGGCATTTACATGGCCTTGTGGTGTGACAAATACATTTTAAAAGACTTGACACAGCCAATTACTCAAATAATCATTAAAGGGATCTTAACAAAATAGCAAAAACTAGTGCTGTTTAAAATTGTTTTAGGTGGAGTTCAGCATGTCACATGACAGGTAAACTTCCCAGTCTGTTCCATGAAAACTTACCAAATATACAAGTCATTAGACTTACAAATAGAGGAAACACCTAGCAGAAAGAGCTTAATAATTAATGTGCAATCAATGTCAGTGCAATGTTACCTGCCACTTCTTATTACCATAACAAAACCTGCTGCTCTGGGTGTTTCTGTTTTGTCTTATCACATCAAAACAGGTTCAGAACTGAAAATAATTTTTTAAATGAATATAGTTAGGAGAGGATGCAGAGCCCTCGGGGTACTGCACAGAACAATGATCAAAAGTTGATGTCTAGATTATTATCAGACTGTCATTTGATACAAATTGTGTACTGATTTCCCCTATACACACTGTTTTGAAGTCAACATGAAATGGTCACAGCTCATTTTATTTCTGTAATCTGACATGTGAGACAAGATAGTCTGTAAGAGAACAGCAGTAAACATCTGGATTGTGAAAAATAGGCCAGAGTGGTTAAGATATGTTAGATAGCAGAATGGAGATTACGTTGTAGGTGGGGGGAGTGAAGGTACAGTGCTTTCTTCCACCTTCAATACCACGACTGAGGCGAGACCCATTTTGTCGCAGCAAAAATGGCTGCCCACTGCTCTCCGGGGGTGTGTGTGTGTGTGTGTGTGTATGTATGTGTGTGTGCTCACTACTCACTGCTGTGTGTGTGCACTTGGATGGGTTAAATGCAGAGCACAAATTCCAAGTTTGGGACACACCATACTTGGGCAACACGTCACGTCACTTTCACTTCAGACCAAGTACATTACATTTTTCTCTTTGGAATAACATGAAGCAGTGAAACATGCACTATAAGACAGGAACATGTTTTAATGAAGTAAATAAGGTTGGTTTTGATTTCATTTCAACTGTGAAGTGCACTGGTATGGTTCAGTCATAATTGGTGTTGGAGTTTTAGGTTTTTGTTTATGTGTTTGCTTGTTTTAAATGCATGTATTTGCAGGAGGTTGGGGTGCTCCCGGTGCTCCTATTGGCCTGGATAATTTGCCGAATCCTGGATTCAATGCATCAAATCTCCCAGCAATGGTAAGTTCTATAATAAAATGATGTATTGCATAATCAGAAATGACACTGGTCTCGATTCTCAACAGATGCAGGTAATTTGATTCCAGGCAGCATGAAATGCACAATCTTGGCTAAAACCCCACCAGATCCTTCCTTTATCAGCTTTTTACAAAACTGTGCTCTTGTGATCATGGCATTGATCTCTTATAATTGATCTGTCATCAGAATGTGCTTTGACCAACAAATTTGACCCTATTCAATCTACTGATGCACAGGCTTCTTTAGAGTTTTCTCCGTAATCAAATTTACACATCAGAGGAAATGTGAACAAGTGTGGATCCATCGAACTACTGCAGCAAGGGCAATATTACACACAAAACATTCTATGATGTACAAAAAAAAACATACACATTAGGTATAATTAGCTAAACATATTACATTGGTACTAAGACAAAACCTCAAAGCACCAATAAGAACAAAGTGATGATTTAGTTATAGAGCTGCATGAATAAGAAATATCCTTAGAAATGAAGAATACTTTTTGGGGGGATTAATTAATTAATGTGTTTGAAGAGGTTTCTCTTCGAGGGATCTATCCTTGTGAAAAAGAAATACACTGTGCATTATTTAAAATAATAATATATAATTTTAAAAGAATATACTTAAGTGCACACTGAATGTAATGTTTTCAGCAATTTAACTGCATGTTAATTACAATTAAATGAAATGTCCCACTGAAGTAGGGCTTAAGTACATCTTTGTACGTAATTTCATAATTTCTCCTATTGTCTTTGAAATATGGTTAAAGTGAACTGCCGAATATATTCATAAGTATTTATGGTTTATTAATTTATATACTTAAATATACCTTAATGTCATTTCTATTGAAACGTACTGTATATGTGATGTATTTACATACTGTGTATTTTTAAGTATTACACATTTGTAATGATGTTGCAATTTAGTGCATTTAAAATATATTAACTAAAAATGTATATGGAATAGCACACTAAAGTTTAAATTATTATCAAGTACTTTGTTATTCTTTAGGGTTAAGGACATTGCACTTTAAAGTAAAATTTTGAAAAGGTATTATTGCAAAGTGCAGTTTTTAAAAACTATACTTTTAAGATTTGAAATACACTACGGGTGCAATTGTGATACAATTAACCACATTTCTTTTTCACAAGGGAAACTTAATAAATGGATACAAATATATATTAAAACAAGCATTTCCTGTGTTTTAATTTAAAATTTATGCTGTCCTCAGGTGCATAAAAGTGCCCAAAAGTTTAATAAACTCCTGTAGACTAGCAGTCATGAATTGACCACCTTGCTTTCTGGTGATTTTGGTATTGGTGTCAGCCATTTAAAAAAAAAAAAACACATTGGTTGACCACTACTTTTCATGGAAATATTTTTGCAGTATGATGTTTTAGCTTGACTAAAAGGTCTGGTTTCATTACTCCTCCACAGTACTTCTTCATTTAGGGTCAGCAAGGGAAAAATTGTGAATGTGGAAACTCTTACAACGTGTCAAAAACAGTGTCTCTGTGACAACCTTGTGCAATATGATGCTTGTAGCTTAAGTCAACAGAAATGTTTTAGTGCAAAGCCACACTATCTAAATAAACCTCTCCATGAATGCACACTTGTTCAACGTCTTCCTTATCTCCCTGTCCTGGCCTTAATCATTTCTTTGTCCTTCAGTATTGTAATTTCATTGCTGTATATGTTACGTTTCCTGCAAATTCTGCTCTACTGTCCTAACTGTCATGCTCGCTGTCATGCTTTTTGCTTTTTTCGTCCCCTCAAAATTTTCCATCACAGGTAAATCAGTTCGCAGCCAATAGTGGATTTACCCCAAATCCATCCATGTTCCCTCAAGTGCCTGGTGGCTATCCTGGCCCCCAACCTGGGGGCCCACCAGCCCCCTCCCCTAACCAGCCCTATGGCATGTACCCTCAGCCAGGAGGAGGTATGCCCCAAGGTCCGGGAATGGGATACCCTGGAGGCCCACCCCCGGGTCAGCAGATGTTAGTTAACTCCCCTTGGCTGCCGGCTGCGCGAATGTAACTCCCATTCAGCACCGAGCACACTTTGCGTCGAGCCAATTTGCCTCTATTGACTGCTTCTTATCGTACCAACCCTGCAACCCTACGTTATACACGTTACACCAGGACTACTTTGTCCTTTTTATGATTCTGTCGAGGCATGTTGAGCGGTTTAGTATTTTTTTCCCTTTCCTTTCAGGAGGTGCAAACCCTCGAGTTCCCAGTATTTTCAATGACTATTTAACTCTTAACTATTTTTTTCTCTTACAATTTAATGCAGTATACAGGGTTCTGAGGGTCTTAAAAAGGTCTTAAAAAGTCTTAATTCATCTTTCCACAAATTAAGGGCTTAAAAGCTCTCAAATTGGAGAAAAATCTGCTATTAAATGTTACATGCACTGAAAATAATGAACTTACTTAGTATTTTTGTCTTGTTTTCCAATACAAGTATACTTAAATCAAGATACATTTACTGGTGCAAAAGATAGTTTAAAACTTGTTTTCAGAGAAAGTGAACAAAATGAAGTGAGTTTATGCTTAAAACAAGAAATATCTGTCCTTTGAATTAAGTTGATTTTTCATGTTCTTGTTTTAATCCATATTAGTCTATATAAGATATTTCCTTATTCTAGTTAAGCTATATTTCGTACACATTATTTTTAGATATAGAGAACATATTGATGAATTATTTTCCATAATTCAATTTATTCCTTAAATTTTCTTTACTTGGTCTTTAAATGGCCTTTAAAAAATATTTATTTACCTTCATAAAACCTGCAAAAAGCGTGAGTATACACAGTATTTGTGTCCTAAATTCCCTGTTGTCTTATTTTGTTTATTTGTAGCGTGGATTCAGAGGGACCATGCAAGACTTCCCTGGTGCTGATCCGCTAAAAGATGCGGAAGTCCTCAGGAAGGCCATGAAGGGCTTTGGTGGGTTACTCTTCATGTTCACTTTCCACTTACTCTAATTCTTAGAAAGCAGCGTCACTCATTCTCCTTCAGGGTTAAAAGGCGTTCTGTTCTTTTTGTTCTTTGGTGTTTATCTATTATTAATCTCAGTTTGATCCCTTTGTGATACAGATGACGTTTGTTTAAATACTGATACCTTTTTTTTAGACTGACATGGAGCTTTCCAGAAAATGACTCCTGTGTTTCCTATATTTGCTGCTAATATGCATGGACATGTTTCAACAGGCACTGATGAACAAGCCATCATTAATTTACTAGGAAGTCGCTCCAACAAGCAGCGTGTACCACTCTTGGTGTCATACAAGACTGCCTATGGAAAGGTAAAGGGAGAGCATTAGAGCTTTTTAGATATTTGCTGTGCAGCAGATACAGCAGCTGCCCCTCAGGTTGAGACCAGGTTTTATTTTAACAGCTAATTGCTTTTCTTGAAAGCTGTGAACCATGCATGATGTGCTAGTTGGTGCTAGGCAGGTGGCGTTAGTTGGATGAAACGGTCTCATTCTAGAGAGCATTTGATTGGATAAATATTTATATGCCCCTGAGTACAAGATTAGACATCAGTATATTTGGTCTATTTTCCCAAAGGAGGAAGACTAAAAGATAAATATGACAAGATAATTTTGTCAACACTAGCATATATATCATCAAAGCCTTAATACAGAAAAGAACTAAATGCAGCAAAGTTCAGATTTTGTTATGGGTTAAGAAAAGCATCACTGATCATTCTCATGTTACCCAATGCTTACAGGATTTGATTAAGGACCTGAAGTCTGAGCTTTCAGGGAACTTTGAGAAACTGGTGCTGGCCATGTTGAAGACTCCAGCTCAATTTGATGCATATGAGCTCAAAGAGGCCATCAAGGTTTGTGAAAGTACTTTATTAACAGGATGAATACAAATGAAGCATGAAAAAATATTCAAACAAACATTGTGCAGCTTAGCACCCTCATATGGATAACTGATGCAATATATAATATATAAACATACTGGATTTATAGTTATAGCTTAGTTATATTTATATACCATTCAAAAGTTTTGGGTCAGTAATTAATTAATAAATTAATCAAATGAATTGTTTTATTCAGCAAGGATGCATTAAATTAATTAAAAGTGACAGTAAAGACATTTATATTGTTACAATTTTATTTTTCAAATAAATGTTCTTTTGAACTTTTTATTCATCAAAGAATACTGAAAAAAAAATGCATCACGGTTTCCAGAAAATGAATAAGCAGCACAAACTTTTTTCAACATTGATAATAATAATAAAATATTTATTGAGCAGCATATTAGAATGATTTCTGAAGGATTATGTGACACTGAAGACTGGAGTAATAATGCTGAAAAATCAACTTTGCCATCACAAAAATAAAATACAATTTAAAATACAAAGAATATAATTTTTTACTGTATTTTCAGCCTTGATGAGCATAAGGCACTTCTTGTATATGTATATGAATATGAATATATATATATATATGTGTGTATAAATAAATGTGTGTGTGTGTGTATGTATGTTTAAACATCCACTGTTAATAATTATAAAAATAATAAAATAGAATTATTAATAATTTGTTGAATCTTAATATGCATATAGTATTCTGTTAATGTAGCACTGTTCTCTGAGAATAAAGAAATAGTTCACCAAAAACACAAAGACAAAGGGAGAATATCTGAGGAATTTTCACGTACCTACAACAGGTTTACATTTTGAGTGAATTGTTCCTTTATGGTGCACAGATAAAAGATGTTTTGATATGCCATTAATAGAAATGTAATCTGCTGATTATTTCACAGGGAGCAGGGACAGATGAGGCCTGTCTGATTGAAATCTTGGCCTCTCGCTCTAATGCAGAGATTCGAGAAATCAATCAAATCTTCAAAGCTGGTGCGTACTAGAGTCATATCACTTAATCAAGCATTTGTCATGCACGTTTTAATTTAAAGCTCGACATTAAAGCAGGGTGAAATGTGATGGATAACACTCAGTGTTTCTGTTTTAGAAAATAAGAAATCACTGGAGGACTCCATCAGTGGAGACACATCTGGACATTTCCGCAGACTTCTGGTCTCTCTTGCTCAGGTACACAGATGATGGGAATGTGATGATGCCAAACGTTCATATTTTGATGGTCAAAAATATTGTGAATGGCAGAAATGTGAAAGTCATATCAGTAATTCTTCCTGTTATTATCTCAAAGGGTAACCGCGATGAGAGTGAGAATGTGGACATATCAGTAGCCAAACAGGATGCTCAGGTAATTATTAAAATGTTTCTAAAAATAAGTGTTTCTCATTCTTTGAAGAGTCCCTATTATGTTATTATTTGTGTTCTGCTGCAGGGTCTCTATCAAGCAGGGGAAAATAAACTTGGCACAGATGAGTCCAAGTTCAATGCCATCCTGTGTGCTCGGAGCAAAGCTCACCTCAGAGCAGGTACGTTATGGCCCTTTGGCTCAAATATTAGTATTCTTTTATCAAGTCAAAGTCCCTTTTAGGAAGGTCATTTCACTCAGCACCTCCCCAGGCTGCTTGTTTCCTTCTTGGTAATAAGCGTGCTAGTAAAGCTCATATCTACCTGAATAAGTAAATACCAAAATCTCAGAACCTGTTTGTCAAGAGTACTATAATATGGCATATATTGAATCAGAAATAATCATGTTTTGCGTCTACAGCTCAAATCAGGCTGTATAATGTAGTATATTGAGTGTTCCTACGATCAAAATAATGCACGTGTAAAAAAACAAATGGGGTGGCCAAAAATTAAGTTTTGGGTCTGGCATTGCAGTTAACACACTCTTGCCGAGGCTCATAACTCATAACTGGACATGGTTTCCAGTGGAAACACTTGAATTCCCCTCTAAATCAACCTACTTACTAAGTCATTTCCTGTTTGTCTATGGGACAATGTTGTCTTTTGTCTAATTATGTGTTTCATATGTGCAATACTGATCATATATTTATCTCATTAACATATCATTATTTACTATTTATTTGATCGGACAGCCAAAAGTTAAGACACAAAACAAAAGTACAAAAAAACTTGAATTCATAAGAACATAAGACTTATTTGAATGAAGTATATTATGCTAATGGGGGGGGGAAAGGCTGCATTATTTAAGCCCAAAAACCAGTTATATATATATATATATATAGAAAAAGGATATTCTGAAATATTTTCTCACAATTTAAATAATTGTTTTCTGTTTTAATATATTGTAAAATGTCATTTATTTCTGTAATGGCTTTCTCAAGTTTCTTTGAATTGTCAGTATTCGGCCATTACTCATTTTATTATGCTGATTTGGTGATCAAGTAACACAACAAGCTTTAAAGTTCATTAGTGTGCTCTCATATTCTCATTAACAGCTATTTGTTTGTGATCTCAGTGTTTGCAGAGATAGCGATTATATGAAGACATGAAGTGTTTTTATGTTGACAGTGTTTCATGAGTATCAGCACATGTGTGGCAGAGACATTGAGAAGAGTATCGAGAGGGAGATGTCTGGAGATCTGGAGAGCGGCATGCTGGCTGTCGGTGAGATGTCTGATCTGCCATCTATAATCGTTTCATGAAATATAATCATTAAACACTCATAATTGTATTTCTTAACTTGCTCTCCATCCTGCCGGCCCCTTTAAGGGTAAAGCTGTTATAGGGTAAATATGCGGTAATATATTTTTCACACAGTGAGATTCATAACACATAGCTGACAGATGTGCTTGCTGTGTCATAGTGCATGACTTCCTTTCAGTCGGTGACATGTTCATAATGCGGTGTGTTTAGTGTGTTATTTCGGTTTGCTGTTATGAATAGTCAGGTTTTCTCTTTTAAATGACTTTCACTTTCAGATGAATGCCTGGTCTGTCTTCATTCTGTTTTATTTTTCCATTTAAGTTTCAAGATTCATCTTGCTTGCTCTATTGTACACGGCTTGTTAGCTGCAGGGTGATTTGTGTACGGTGAGTCTAAACATGTTTTTCTGTATGCAGTGAAATGCATCAAGAACACACCGGCCTACTTTGCTGAGAGACTCTGCAAGGCCATGAAGGTGAGACTCATTCTTCTCTGTGCGAATGAGCTGTAATGACTACAGAGTAACAGAGAAGGTTAATTTATGATTAATTACAAACAAAGCCATGGTTTAGAAGTCATTTTATTCTACAGCAGAGGTTCTCAAACTGTGTACACAAAGTGCCCTCAGGTGGTATGCCAGAAAAATCTCATATTTCTAGTTGTAAAAATATATTTTTTATATTATACTGTAGTATTATATATTCTTTCTTTTATTAAAAATGTTTATATTTTTATTATTAGATTAGGATACCTTTGTTTTGAATTGGTATTTTCTTTTACATAGATACATTGGGTACGGAAAGTATTCAGACCCCTTAAAATTTTTCACTCTTTGTTATATTGCAAACATTTGCTAAAATCATTTAAGTTAAATCCTCATTAATGTACACACAGCACCCAATATTGACAGAAAAAAACACAGAATTGTTGAAATTTTGCAGATTTATTAAAAAAGAAAAACTGAAATATCACATGGTCCTAAGTATTCAGACCCTTGCTGTGACACTCATATATTTAACTAAGGTGCTGACCATTTCTTCTGATCATCCTTGAGATACACCTTCATTTGAGTCCAGCTGTGTATGATTATACTGATTGGACTTGATTAGGAAAGACACACACCTGTCTATATAAGACCTTACAGCTCACAGTGCATGTCAGAGCAAATGAGATCATGAGGTCAAAGGAACTGCCTGAAAAGCTCAGACAGAATTGTGGCAAGGCACAGATATGGCCAAGGTTACAAAAAAAAATTTCTGCTGCACTTAAGGTTCTAAGAGCACAGTGGCCTCCATAATCCTTTAAATGGAAGATGTTTGGGATGACCAGAACCCTTTCTAGAGCTGGCCGTACGGCCAAACTGAGCTATCAGGGGAGAAAAGCCTTGGTGAGAGAGGTAAAGAAGAACCCAAATATCACTGTGGCTGAGCTCCAGAGATGCAGTGGGGATATGGGAGAAAGTTGTAGAAAGTCAACATCACTGCAGCCCTCCACCAGTCGGGGCTTTATGGCAGAGGGGCACGACGGAAGCCTCTCTCAGGGCAAGACACAAGAAAGCCCGCATGGAGTTTGCTAAAAAACACCTGTAGGACTCTCTGGTCTGATGAGACCAAGATATAACTTTTTGGCCTTAATTCTAAGCGGTATGTGTGGAGAAAACCAGGCACTGCTCATCACCTGTCCAATACAGTCCAACAGTGAAGCATGGTGGTGGCAGATCATGCTGTGGGGGTGTTTTTCAGCGCAGGGACAGGACGACTGGTTGCAAGCGGGGGAAAGATGAATGCGGCCAAGTACAGGGTTATCCTGGACGAAAACCTTCTCCAGATTGCTCAGGACCTCAGACTGGGCCGAATTTTTACCTTCCAACAAGACAATGACCCTAAGCACACAGCTCAAATAATGAAGGAGTGGCTTCACAACAACTCTGTGACTGTTCTTGAATGGCCCAGCCAGAGCCCTGACTTAAACCCAATTGAGCATCTCTGGAGAGACCTAAAAATGGCTGTCCACCAACGTGTACCATCCAAACCTGACAGAACTGAGAGGATCTGCAAGGAGGAATGGCAGAGGATCCCCAAATCCAGGTGTGAAAAAAACTTGTTGAATTTTCCCAAAAAGACCCATGGCGTATTAGCTCAAAAGGGTGCTTACTAAATACTGAGCAAAGGGTCTGAATACTTAGGACAATGTGATATTTCAGTTTTTCTTTTTTTATATATCTGCAAAAATGTCAACAATTCTGTTGTTTTCTGTCAAATGGGGTGCTGTGTGTACATTAATGAGGAAAAAAAATTTAACAAATGATTTTAGCAAATGGCTGCAATATAACAAAGAGGTAAAAATTTAAGGGGGTCTGAATACTTGCCGTACCCACTGTATATATGTGTGTGTGTGGTGTGAGTTATAAAAATATTTAAAACTAATATAACATTTTATGTATACAGTGGGTACGGAAAAGTATTCAGACCCCCTTAAATTTGTCACTCTTTGTTATTTGCAGCCATTGGCTAAAATCATTTAAGTTATTTTTTTCCCTCAATGTACACACAGCACACCATATTGAAAAACACAGAATTGTTGACATTTTTGCAGATTTAAAAAAGAAAAACTGAAATATCAAATGGTCATAAGTATTCAGAACCCTTTGCTCAGTTTTAGTAGAAGCACCCTTTTGATCTAATACAGCCATGAGTCTTTTTGGGAAAGATGCAACAAGTTTTTCACACCTGGATTTGGGGATCCTCTGCCATTCCTCCTTGCAGATCCTCTCCAGTTCTGTCAGGTTGGTGGTAAACGTTGGTGGACAGCCATTTTTAGGTCTATCAAGAGAGGCTCATTGAGGTTTAAGGTTCGGGCTCGGCGGGGCCATTCAAGAACAGTCACAGAGTTGTTGGGAAGCCACTCCTTTGTTATTTTAGCTGTGTGCTTAGGGTATTTGTCTTGTTGGAAGGTAAACCTTCGGGCCCAGTCTGAGGTCCTGAGCACTCATCCAGGTTTTCGTCCAGGATATCCCTGTAATTGGCCGCATTCATCTTTCCCTCGATTGCAACCAGTCGTCCTGTCCTGCAGCTGAAAAACACCCCCACACATGATGCTGCCACCACCATGCTTCAAAGTTGGGACTGTATTGGACAGGTGATGAAAGGTGATGAGCAGTGCCTGGTTTTCTACACACATACCACTTAGAATTAAGGCCAAAAAAAGTTCTATCTTGGTCTCATCAAACCAGAGAATCTTATTTCTCACCATCTAGGAGTCCTTCAGGTGTTTTTTAGCAAAAACCATGTGGGCTTTCATGTTTCTTGCACTGAGGAGAGGCTTCCGTCGGGCCACTCTGCCATAAAGCCCGACTGGTGGAGGGCTGCAGTGATGGTTGACTTTCTACAACTTTCTCCCATCTCCCGACTGCATCTCTGGAGCTCAGCCACAGTGATCTTTGGGTTCTCTTTACCTCTCTCACCAAGGCTCTTTCAACCGATAGCTCAGTTTGGCGGACGGCCAGCTCTAGGAAGGGTTCTGGTAGTCCCAAACGTCTTCCATTTAAGGATATGGAGGACAATGTGCTCTAGGAACCTTAAGTGCAGCAGAAATTTTTTGTAACCTTGGCCAGATCTGTGCTTGCCACAATTCTGTCTCTGAGCTCTTCAGGCAGTTATTTTGACCTCATGATTCTCATTTGCTCTGACATACACTGTGAGCTGTAAGGTATTATATAGACAGGTGTGTGGCTGGCCTAATCAAGTCCAAGCAGGATAATCAAACACAGCTGGGACTCAAATGAACGATGTAGAAACATCTCAAGGATGATCAGAAGAAATGGACAGCACATGAGTTAAATATATGAGTGTCACAGCAAATGGTCTGAATACTTAGGACAATGTGATATTTCAGTTTTTCTTTTTTAATACATCTGCAAAAATGTCACCAGTCTGTGTTTTTTGTCAATATGGGGTGCTGTGTGTACATTAATGAAGGAAAAAAATTAACTTTAAAGGATTTAGCAAATGGCTGCAATATAACCAAAGAGTGAAAAAATTTAAGGGGGTCTGAATACTTAACATACCCACTGTATATACATGGTTTTTAAAAGATTTTTATAAGTACAAATATTTTAGATACCTGGTTTTTATATAAAAAATAAAAAAAATTGATATATTCTTTTTAATGAGTTTTATTATCTAGTAGTTTTGTATGTCAAACCCCCTCCCCCCTCCCCCCGGTCTCAGTTGGCCATTATTCATTTGGAAATGCAAGATGCGAGCTGAAGTGTTGAACAATGTTCTCAAGTGCCAGTCATGGAAAAGTCATTGACATTTTAATAATGAACATCAATTTTTGTACTCGCGCTAAGTTCTAGAAATATTTACAGCAGTAGAAAATAGTATGTATTTTAATTGGACCGCAGTAACTACAGTAATATTATCATATTAATATGGACTAATGCAACTCACAGTCCTTATGCACTCAAAAGAGAGTTAATTTGCTCAATGCTGAAATAATTTGAGGGAACACAGGTTACTTGAATTCTGATTTGATTAAAGGCAGTAGTTGGCCTGAGAGTTTGGGAACCACTGCTCTAGTGTATAAGATCACATGCATCAAAGTTTCAAATCCGAATATGCTCAAAAACGAAATACGCAGGGAGCAGGAACCAAGGATCGCACTTTGATCCGCATCATGGTGACCCGCTCTGAGGTGGACATGCTGGACATTCGTCAGGAATACATGAAGAATTATGGGAAATCTCTATACACAGCCATATCTGTGAGTACTACCCCTCAAACTGTGCTTTACGTTTTCGAGAAATGGAAATTACAGCACTGTAATAATAATTGTAATCAAACTCATTTGCATTCACAGGGAGACACTTCAGGGGATTATAAGAAACTACTGCTGAAGCTCTGCGGTGGAAGTGATTAGACGATACAGATGCTTGCAGACACTCAGAGGACATGAAGCCACACCACGATTTCTATACATCTTATGCCTTAGTTTAATTTGCAGTCTATTACATAGTTGCATGTTTTACCGTAGTCAATGCAAAGGCACTTGTGTGCATATATGCTGCAAGTTACATTTCATGCTCTTTTATTCATATATTTTTACTTTCGTGAGTAGCAAACTATATTTTTATGTGCCTTCTACACTCAAAGTAGTGGCTTAGCGAATGATTGTTTATATCAGGAAGAGTGCATATATATATTTGATGTATGCATTTTCTCCAAGTATACTTTTTGAAAGCTGATTCAAGAAAATTCTGGATGAAGTATTGTGCACAGATCTGAATGCCAAAAATGTTTTTACACACTTATGTATTTTAAGAAATATACATGTACTGGAGAAAATGTGCCATAATTGTTAGGTGTAGTCATCATGTTCGGCATAAATGAACATTTTATAGTAAAGAAAGGTATGTTTGCTGCATCTTATGCATAATACACTCAGCTTTTTTTTTACTCTTTTGTTGTAACCATTATGATTGCTGGCCTCTTCCCTATTGAGGCAACAACAACTACAACAACAAAAAGTGGTAATGATGGTGCTGTCTTTGTGTTTCTTAATTATGAAATGCTAAGTAAATCCTGCCTGAAAGAGATTTCAACTCGAATTAAGTTGGTATTTCTTAAATAGCCCCTTTGGTACTATCAGTACTGACTTCTGAAGCTAATTCAGCTGTGACCTCAAAACACCCTGATAAATATTAATAACAACATTCATATAATTATTCCTACTAGATCAGGCATGACTCGCATTCAAACAGCATTACAATCTACAGAATAAAGATGTAATATATAAAATGACATTACCTAGGCAAAAATAATAATCATAATTAGACCTGCACATCTGGATCAAATTATTAAAAGGCATGATGAAAAATTTCATAAAATTATAAAAAAAAAATTTTTAACATCGTTTTTTATAGGATTTTCTCAGATTTATAAAACAGTTAAAATAAGTACAATTAAATTTAAATTTAGACATTGTATTAATGAACACATACTTGTTTTGTTTTTAATGGCAGAGGTCTGAAATTATTTCGAGGTTCAATATATAATATATACATACAACGTAGAGCAGATATAACAATAACCTCTCATTAATGCAGTGATAAAAAAAAGGTAAGTAATCCAAATAAATTTAAACTGGTATTAGATATTTATAGTTTTATAAATTAAGTTTTATAAAATAACATTTAATTTAAAATTGATTTTTTTTTTTTTTTCAAATAGTTTGAGCAATCTATAAAAATATTACCAGGTACACCACCGTAACTGAGATTTATAATATGTTTTTGAATTTTCAATTTGCTCAATGATTAAATAATTTTATAAAAATATTACTGTTTTAAAAGCAGAACCAGTAGTCGGCAAAGCTGAAATCTTATATAGGCCTACCTTCTTATTTGTGTGACTTGTAATCCGCCGTGTTAAGAAAAGATTTGAATAGCTAAGGAGGTTCTTATCTCACTGTGACTGAATCATGGGGTCCACCATCACCCCGCTCCCGCAATGCAAGCTGAGCCGGTCACTGTCTCAGATCAGCTCATCTAATGCCATCCAACAGCCAAGGCCAACCTGCTGAGGACAGCGAGTTACATGAGCGTTATTTAGCAAGACAAGTTCAACGAGAGCACAATGTGGCAGTGGGGTTTTAAATAATCATCCAAGGAAGATTTTAGCGGAGAGACACCAGCAGGACTCTTATTCTGTAATGTCTAGTCATATACGTTGATAGTGTTCGCACTTAAAGCTACAGATCATGAAAGCAAATATCTTGGAGGGATGCATATAAATACATATGTGAATATAAATATTATGATGGTGAGTCTGCTGCTGAGTTAAATTCAGGATATTATAATTTACACCAGTAGAGGGCAGTATTGCCCTGTGCATTTCAAATACAATTACTAACTATTCAACAAAAAATATTGATAAATGTAGTCAATTGTGGCATATTAAAAATGAACAAATAAATACCAGAAAATCGTGTGTTATTCTGACACTTTTCTCCTCTGAAGATTATTACATACTATTTATTTTATTTATTTATTTTCAGAAATAATCGGCTGTCCCCTCATTCAGGTCATAAATGAAATGGAAAGCCGTTCAAAATTAAAACTTAAAACACTATCCAGAATCAATGGAGGTTTCCACTGAGAGCAGTTCAATTAGTAATCTATAACTCTATAGAGATGAAAAACCAAACATCTCTTTCATGCTATACTCACATAATCTTTTTAAATTGTTTTAAACCTCTGCATGCTATTAGCTCTTTACAGAAAATGTTTGTCCCAGCTGCGTAGAATAACTAGATACTAACTCCCTCTTAGGCATTTCCTCATCATCCTCTCACAACAACACCTAGTTTGGTCTCTATGATTTTTACAAAATCATACAAAGAGCTAATTTTCTGTCTTGAGTTGTATGGTGAAGTGTAGTACAACACAGTGTCTGGCCACACAACGTGCGGTTGTTACTTAATCGAAGCATCAAGTTGAATCCGGACAACATTGAGAACACTCATGTTGCTTCACGTGTGAGTGCAGGTAACATAAAATAAGCTTCACTGTAAGCAAACCATTTGCAGTGTCACAGGCAACTGTGGACAGATGGGATGTAACACTTCCTGCTTTGCTGACAGTGTTTTCTGTGTTTTTTTTTTTTTTTTTTTTCCATCTGTCGTGCCATGTAAAAGATTGCAGATTTCCTTCAAATGTTTCTGACACTCTGTCTTGCATACCTCTACACTGCATTGCCCGTGAGAACTGATAGTTCATTAGTTCACCATGTTTGCATGTGTCTGACAGACATTCTTTGCACCCCTTGTTATCTACTTTGGTAGTCCAATAAAATGACTCGGTCTGGTTTAATCCCGTGGTTATCTCTCTTTGTATGTTTGAGGTAACTGATAATTGACTGGATACTTTCTAATCTTCTTTTCTTTACCATGTAATAACCCCTGGCCTCTTATAGCCTGTGAACTCCACATAACCTTTAGTGCTTCATCCATAAAACGGTCTGAGCCGTCCTGCTAATGATGGAAGTCTTCTAATGAAGACGTGTAAACACTCTTTCAGCTCCCACTCTTACTGGCTTTCAGCATGATAATGTGAACTTTGAGCATCAAGGATGGATGCTCCACAAAGCCATAAATCAGAAATGTAATGCACTCATATGGATGATATTAAATAAACAGTGACTGAATACAGGATAAATCAGGGAAATCATTTTTCACATGCTACCCAGAAGAAATCAAAGGTAAAATAAATAAATAAAGATATATTTACTTGAGAAGGAAAAATAATCTTGTTTTCCTCTTGAATTAAGTTTTTTTTTACTGACAGAATTTTTATTTTTTTTAAGTGTAACCTAATTTATTTTGATCATTTCTCTGCTGTTCTTTTTTTTTTTTTTTTTTTTTTTTTTTAGAAAACATCTTAATATATTATATATAAGTGTTATGTCATTTTGCTTCTCAGATTATATATTTTTTGACTTTACATACTTTTGTAAAGCAGAACATGTATTTCTAATTAGTGTGCAATTTTTGTGGAACTGCTTGTAATTACACTGCACATAGTTCCTGTTATTATTAGGAACTCATTATATGTAGGCTAAATATGTGTAACAAGAAAAAGCAACCTTTTCTATTTGGTAAAACTTGTTTAACTCTGTCATTTTAATTAACAACAGATCATATACTGTATATGTATATAAGAAAGAACAAATAATTTACTGTTCATTCTATCATACAATAGTTTACTTTCTCTTAAACTATTTTTTTTACAAGGACTACATTTTATGAGACTGCTTTGAGACCACTTGATAACCTTTTTATAAAACAGCTACCATTTATTTATTTAAAAGTCTAGGCTATATTGTTACAATACAATAAAATCACAAACTAGCAGAGTCACATTTACCTGCAGATCAGCAGTCTGCGGTGTACAGCACATGTTCCAGCGTAAAACCCCCTTGCACTTGTTATGTCATGATGCATCATCTTCATAACCTTCTAGCCTTTTTTTGCCCGAAATTTTGAACAGTAGCGCACGCCCATTAGAGAAAACCAGGTGTGTCTCAGGCGAATCCCCGCCCACTTGACCGTATATGGACATTGTACAGGAAGTTGATTGACAGCAGGCAGCAGCCGCTGAGATACCGAGACATGGCGGAGCGTGCAGTTTGAGTAGGGGACGCCAGAAGAGTTGCGCTACTTTTGCTCACACTTGAGTCCGCACATCGCCAAATAAATGGCCAAGAAGAAACTATAAACGCAGACGAACATGCTCTCCTCGGAAGCGCAGGGGGAAATGGGCGAAGTTGCCTCGCGTAAGTGATCCGGAGAAATGTCTCACTGTTTAGTGCAGTCAACTGCCTCAGGCAACAAACATGGCTTCTGTGCCTTTCTGCTGTTTGTAATGAAAACCCGCTTCATTAAGCCATCACATCTCATGGCGCCGTGGCTCAAATCCCACAAGTGAGCTGACACAAAGTAGTTCCTGCTGCATTCATCGGGTTTGTGAGGGGGAATCGGCTCTACGGTGATAGCGCGGTGCTAGCTGTTTAGCTAGGGAACTAGGAACTACAATGGAGCCCAAGCACAAAGAGTTACTACACCAGAACCACCAGAACTTACTGGAGTCCATCACGGATGCGGACCGGCTGATAGAGCTGCTGAGTAAATCGGGAAGCCTAAGCGAGCAGGAAGCCTTCGAGCTGGACCAGAACTGCTCCTGCAGCGCCGAGAAAGTGGACCAGCTCCTGAAGATGCTCATGAACAAGCAGAGCGACCATTTCATGGAGCTGTGTGTGGCTCTGGAGAAGACATACCCTCACCTGTACTCTGCCCTCTTCGCCAACGGCGGAGGACCAGCTGATCACTCTGGTAAGATGCACTACAGACTGGACATGCTTGATTCATGATGCATCCTTTAAAACACAGGCTTGGTTGTCTGACTGACTTCTAGATGGAGGTGAAAGGTCTAGCAGAGGTTGACCATCTGATTGTTGTAGAATCTGTATTTGCATGCCTTTGCATTTGCATGCATGATGAGTTAATGCTTTTGATTACTGTGCATAGGATGTTGACATGTGGTGGTGACTTGATGAAATGGTGTTGCGTGATGGTTGCAGCTATTTTTTTTTAGCTTTGGATCAATGGTAAAGTGCTGGATAGCAGATTGGGAGGTGGACATTCTTGATTCAAGAAACAAGTTACAACACTGATGTTTGGTTGTCTAACTGACTTCTAGATGGATGTGAAATCCCTAGTTGAGGGGTCTTAAACCGTGGAAGTATTTTCAGTAGACCTAGTATGGCAAGCCGTTTTGACTTTTATTCATTCGCTGGATATGAATTCTTGATATCAACAATTCATTTTTACTAGTTCACATGTTAATTCTTGATATCAGGAATTAGATTCCTACTAGTAACAATTGCTATTTTTGATATCAGCAATTACATTTCCACTAGTAACAATGTTAATTCTTGATATCAACAATTCAATTTTCACTAGTTAAAATGCTAATTCTTGATATATGTAGGCTGCCATTCAAAATCAATTGTTGATATCAAGAATTGATTTTACTAGTTGAAATTCCAATTTTGCATATCAGAAATACTATTCTTACTAGTAAAAACCTTTATTTGTGATATCAGTAATCACGTGGTTACTAGTAAGGATGTTTCTTCTTGATATCAACAATGAATGAATAAAAGTCAAAACGGCTTTGCCATAGACATAGTGATGTAGAATCTGTTTTTGCATGCATGTCTTTGCAACTGACCAGATGAAGTCACTCTGGCAAGAAAGATAGTGGAATAGGAGGTGAACATGCCCATCATGTTTAATTCCTGATGTGGATCAGAACATGTGTGTTTAAAACTTGTGACATGTTTTCGATGAATATGAAAGAAGCAGTTGGTCAGGATTTTTGGGATGGACATGAGTGAACAGATTTATGTAGAAATGGTACTTGCTCACTTGCATGCAGCATGACTTGTCTTTGTATTTGCATAGACGATGACGTCATGCTTTTGATTATTGTGCATTGGAGGTTGACGTGGTGGTGACTTGATGAAATGGTATTGCATGATGGTTGCAGTTATTCTTAGCTTTGGATCAATAGTCAAGTGCTGGAATTGACCAGTCGAAGTCACTCTGCCAGGAAGCATAGAGGATTGGGAATTTAACATGCAATCATGATTAAATTAATTAAATTAATATGAAATATAGAAGCAGTTGACTGGGATTTTTCTTTGGATATACCTGAGTGAGCAAACTGATTCTTAGTAACTGTCTTTAGTATTTGCACGCAAGCTATGGTAGGTGTAGATGTATGTGTGGTATATATATCGTGTGTGTGTGTGTGCCTTGGAAGACCTAAACACCCATTAACAAAAGGTTCCTTATAGTGGAAAGGTTCTTTAAGAACTATTCACTGAAAGGTTCTATGTGGAACCCCTAATTGTTTGAAAACCTCTGTTTAGAACCTTTGTCTTTAATCCATTTGCATAGATGATGAATATGTTCTTTCTGTTATATCTAAAGAGGCCATGTGTTGAATTACCACCAGTTTTCTATTTTGCAGTGGATGTTGTGGTGCAATGATGTAATTGTTTTATGACATAGCAAAGCTGATACGTGGTGATTTTAGCATCGAATCGATGATAAATTGCTGGGATTGACCAGATGAAGGCAGCAGACCAGCAGGGTGGAACAGGGCTCTTCTGCAGGTTGAAACGTGATGTTGCAAATGAGGATGAATGTACTATTGACTGATCCTGAATGCAGAGATCACGCTAGGCTTTCTTGGTCAATACTCTACGTCTTCAATCTTTTACCAGCGATCAGAGAGAGGCATCATGGATAACTGAAATAAAGATTTTTAGCCCGTGGAGATGTGCTTCTGTTTCACCACCCATGACATGGGTCATATATATAATTTCTAGGGCTGTGTATCACCAGCAATGTCACGATACGATATTTATCACGATACTGGGTACACCACCCAAAGGATTGTTGTGTTGTATTTTCTGCAGGAGTTTGTTCTGGACATCTGTGCAGTGTTGAACAGAGAGTTTATTGAGTTCGCTGAGAGCAGTGTCAGAATCTGTCTGAAGGTGGAAAGCAAGTGAGAGGCAGACAGCGCTTCTTACAGACAGACATGAGGTTCATTATAACCTCACGTCAAACATGCTGAAGCATTATGGTCAGAATATTGGTAATGTTTACATGCATGAGTTAAAATGTATGTGTAAGCATTAGTGCACTTTTCTATTTGGACCTAACAGTGTCTTAGATTGTTGCCATTCAGTTTCATTGATTATTAAATGATCATTTTTGTAGTTTGCCTATTTTTTACTGTAAAAGGACTCGGTGCTCGCTAACTGCCTACGTATTTCCTAGGGGTGGGAATCACCAGAGGCCCCACGATACGATATTATCACGATACTTGTGTCACGATACAATATTATTGCAATTTTAAATATATTGCGATATTCTGCAATATATTGCAATTTATTACCTTTTTCCAACTTCAAATTATGTCCCCAAACAAAAACTTTGGCAACATCTCTTTTAACTAAAAAAAAAACATTTCTCAGTTTGTTTATCTCACTCCAGTTTTATTGCTGCAGTGCAAAATGGGATTGTCAAGCAGAAAATCTGTCATAAATGTTGTATGCACCTGGCAAACTCAATTATTTGTATTACAGTCTAATCTAGTCCACCTTAATTAACGTTAAATGTAAACAGGTATGCACTGCTGTGCTACTACAGGTATTTTGAACAGTGCAACTTGAACTTGTACAAAAAAGTTGTGCAGACCCTTCAGCAATTGGGGCATTTGAAATTAAATTACTGTTAAATTTAAAATAAATAAAACAAAGTCTTACATCCGATTTAAACGTGGACGGGGCTTTCCTGATAAGAGGGGATAACTTCCCGCCATCTTATTTACTAAGTTACTGCTGCGGAGTGACCCATCTGACCCTCACGCACAAAAACACTCAACGACACATCTCCCCTCTTAAAAATAAAGGTGCTTCACAATGTCATAGAATAACCTTTTTTTGTTTAAATGGTTCCATAAAGAACCTTTATTATCTGAAGAACCTTTCTGTTTCACAATTGGTTCTTTGTGGCAAAAGAAGGTTCTATAGATTATAAAAAGTTAAGAAAGAGATGGTTCTTCTGTGAAATAAATAAGAACCTTTGGACATGGCGCAAGGGGAATGTTTCTTTGTGGAACGCAAAATGGTTCAGTTCTATGCATCGCTTGAATAAGGCGGGTGGCTTTTGAAGGTGCTCGCTTTATTTTTAAGAGGTAGTGGACTGTAAATAATTGATTTTATATTCACAAATAGTATAATAAAAATCGATACTTTCCGTCCTTTTATCGATACATTAATGCCAGGATGGAATATCGCACATGCTGTCTCGTTTTTTTTTCCCCCCCCCCCTAGTATTTCCTTGAAAGAAACCGCTGTGCTACCTAGCTGCTGTATAGTAGGTGTCAATAGCAATCTGCGGTCGTGGGAGTAAGCTCGATAGTTTGTTGTAAATAATAAATAATTAACAGGGAATCGTTGATTTCAAACAAAAAGTGTTATGATTAATAAAATAGGGTAAAGAAATTCTGTGCTGAGCGGATGGGGTATACGGAAAAAGGTAATCCATGATATTTTTCACAAGGTGGTGGTAACAAATGTTTATCACGGGTACAGGGAAGACGGTATTAAGATTTTTTCCTGACAGGACAGAGGCGAAGGAACATAAGCTGAACAGAGGGGCGGAAAATAAACATCGTTCACTGAACCAAATAGCTAAATTTCTAGGAAGGGGCAAAAACAGACTCTAGGTTGTAATTTGTCAGTAGTATAAAAAAAAATATCCCTGGAAAAAAGCTGCTAAAATGGTCTGAAAGTTGCTAAATCTAGTGCTGAAGTCACGCTCGTGTGTGTGAGACGCGGAAGCTGATGGAACGAGGGAAAAAAAAGGCATTGGATATTGATTGGCTGTCAATGTGCAATAGGATTGTGGATGAAGTTCTTCTGTCATCACGGATTCTAAGGAATGTTCTCACAGCGAAATCAGTAATTCGGAACTTTCAGCGCTTAGTAAGCACACACCGCTGTCCCCATCACCACTGTGCAACTGGGGTGAAAAAGGACACCTTGTCAAACAGTGATCGCTTCCGAACGTTCTTAAAGGCAGCAGGAGACAGAACACGGTATTGTCGAGTATTAAAAAGACATTCATACCTACATAAATAACACCGGTATTCTGTAAATAGAACGCGGTATAAGCGCACCAGGCACTAGTAGGGGTTCTATAAAAAAAAGGGGTTGGAGGTTAAAATATAAACTATTGCGTCAACGATTATCGAAGTGATTCAATCGCATGGGCGGGAGGGAAAAAAGGGTCGCCCAATAACGGAAAGTGTAAATACTTTATCCAAAAAATCATATAGTAAGAAAATAAGTGGTGGGCGGTGGTGTAATGATTATTATGTAGGTATATGAAGACAGACACTCCAAGTATATTTTGACAATAGTGTCTATTCCCAAATAATTGAGTCATATATAAATATAATTTAACATGATATAAACATTAAATACATTTTTCTTAATACTGTTAGCGAAGGTGCTGGTTTAATTTATAAATACAGTAAGCGAAATGGAGGCGGGGAGGATATCGAGAAGACACAATACCACAATATACGGGGTTTTATTTGTATGCTGAATAACCACGATTAAGCGTTTGCGACACACTGGGGGCGGTAAGTGAAACGTAGCATTTTATATATTACAGGATACTCAAAAATAGCACCTTTTAATCCCGTTCCCCAAAACACAGGTTCCATATATACGTCAGAGTTTTGCATACTAACCCGCATTACACCCTACAATGATGGGCGTAGCACAATCCGCAAGCGAGTGTCATCATAGTCAAGAAGTCTGTCTTCATCCGTCCGGCCAACTTGGGAATTGGTGACTTGATACAGCGCAAGATGCTTCCTCTTACTTACAAGAACAACAATCACCTCTCCAAGGGGACAAGGGACCCTCTAGTGTACTTCTCTTTAATTTGCTAGCACAGGACCCCCTCTGACCTTTATGATGGTGTTCTCCACCCTTCCATCTCGCTAGTGCTAGAGATCTATAAATATAGTAGAGAGTTACAAATTCATAAGTGTGGTGTGTTCCAGGGAAATGAGGCTAGTCAGGCTTCTTCGCAAAGAGAAGAGAAAGGAGATGGCCGAGACGACTCATGTGTCCGCCCCTAATTTTTCTCCTTGGGTTCCACCCCTAACTCTGCTCCCGATGTGTAGCACACGCCCCTAGGTCCTCCGTGGTAATTGGCGGGAGTTGACACATACCACGTAAGCCACTCAAGGCAGGGCGCTTATTTCTATCCACGAGAAGGAATGCGTGTTTTATAAGGAGTGACTTCCGTCAACTTACTTTGGGTTCTTTTTCTTTGGATATCAAAAAGGGTCTGCCATATTGATCTAAATGTTACAACATACATCATACAACGATAAATAATAAAAATCGGGAGTGATAAAAAATCAAACATTATGACATTACAATTTAGCTATTAAGGGATTCTACAGTTTTCTTTTCATACCGTTTCTGGGAGGTCTGGCTGTTGTCCTTGGTGTATGACAGTGTGTCCTAATTGTAATGGTTTGGCAAAGATGTTTGGTCAAAACCAGGATTCCCTTGATTTAAAAAAATATATACTAACATGATGACAAAACTTTTAAATTGGATAAAAAAAAAAAA
>JADLZN010009173.1:0-50752 GCA_018155175.1 Sinocyclocheilus anophthalmus | reverse complement strand
GAAAGAAAGAAAGAAAATGATGAGCAATCGCGTTTTTCTGCGTTTCATTCTGTAGAAGCGCGCAGAGAAAATCAGTCCCATAAAGCATAAAAATTATATTTGTGGCGTGAGTTTATGAGAGTAGCTACTTTTAGACTTTACAAGGTCTATTATAGACGTCCTAATTCTAATTCTGTGAAATTCCGTGAATATAATAATTATATTTAGTCTATTTACCGCAGATCAGTCGAGACAGGATGAATTCGATTCTCGTTTTCATATCCAATAAACGCTCTGTTTAATTATTGATCTGTAAGACATAATTAAATTAATTACTTTAAATGAATTTGCGCGTCAAGTTACATAACATAAATTAATTAAATCCGGTCCCATTTAACTCTTAAAACTAGGATTCTAGTTTGACTTTGCAACTGGGTATCGGCTATCCAAATTTTAAAGACAATTTATTCCTTTATTTCATAATTAAATCATTCGAAATGAGCTTTATATTTTAAAATAAGACAAAATAGTTTTAGGTGGATCACCTGTTCACGGATTTCTGGAACTCAGTGATGCGTTTATCATTTGACACCTGTTATATTTTGTATATGTGACCCTGGAGCACAAAAGCAGTGTTAAGTCGCTGGGGGATATTTGTAGCAATAGCCAACAATACATTGTATGGGTCACAATTATACATTTCTCTTTTATGCCAAAAATCATTAGGATATTAGTAAAGATCATGTTCCATAAAGATACTTTGTAAATTTCCTTTCGGTAAATATATCAAAATCAAAACTTAATTTTTATTTAGTAATATGCATTGCTAAGGACTTCATTTGGGCAACTTTAATTGTGATTTTCTCAATATTTAGATTTTTGTTTGCACCCTCAGATTCCAGATTTTCAAATATTGTGCTATAACAAACCGTACATAAATGGAAAGCTTATTTATTCAGCTTTCAGATGATGCATACATCTCAATTTCCAAAAATGGACCCTTATGACAGGTTTTGTGCTCCAGGGTCACATATGAAGAGTTTCAAGCTCCTGTGCGACATTGTTGGTCTGTGTGTGATCTGAGTGGTGTGTGTGTGTTACCTGTGCTGTAGGGCGCGGGCTGGTGCTCTCTCAGCGCGCCCAGAGTGCAGCTGGCGGAACCGAGCGGAGCGCACCCCGGGCTGGAGCTGAAGCCGGTCCGGATCGGGTTGTACTGGAACGTGTTCGCCTGACTGCACGAGTTAAAGTCCGCGTACGCCGACGCCTCCATCGCCGCCATGCACGAGTCATACGTGTTCAGATACGAGTAATCCATTTTGTACATGTGGAGCGTGGACGGAGACGCGAAAGCTCCGGATGCGGCGTCAAACTCCAGCGGAACGCGTGGTTTTCTCGCGGTATCCAGCGCGTGTCTCTCGGTGGCGGTGTTCCGGTGCTCTGCTGCGGCGGGCGGCTCGCGGTGTGTTTATAATAAAGTTGGTGTCCGGGAGACAATGGCGAGGCGGTGGTCTCTGTTTGCATGACAATGTCTCAGCGCTGAACGCCTCCTCCCCTCTGCTCCTCCATGCATCTCTAATGCACCTCCGCGTTAACCCTTTCCATCATCCATCATCCTATCTCATGGTCCAGTTTCTTCTATATTTGCTCATTTGAAATATGCCTCTTTCTGTGTGTAACCTCTTAAAAATAAAGGTGCATCACAGCGATGCCATAGAAGAACCATTTTCGGTTCCACAAAGAACCATTCGTTACAATGTAGTTCTACATTTAAGTACTGAGTAATATTAATTAACTTCATGTACTTACTATAGGGTTAGTAACAATGTATTGTGATTACATGTAACGTGTAATAAGGACACCTTCAAATAAAGTGTTACTAAAGAACCATCTCTTTCTTACCTTTTTATAATCTGGAGAACCTTCTTTCGCCTTTTGTGAAACAGAAAGGTTCTTCAGATGTTGAAGGTTCTTTATGGAACCATTTAGAAAAAAAAGGTTCTTCTATGGCATCACTGTGAAGCAGCTTTATTTTTAAGAGTGTACTCCAGTCTTCAGCGTGCGCAGAATATCATTTTAAATAAATGACTATTAATGGCTATTAGGACTAATGTCATTAGGGCGAGAATGGGCGAGTTTTCAAGAGCGGACGCATTCTAGCTCGCGCTAAATGAATTGTGGGATTGTTTCAGCTTTAATGCGGCTCTGGTTGGTAGTGTGAGATGAAGTTTAATTTGATTGCAGGAATAATGGCCTTTATTTAAGACCGCACGCGAAACCCCTTCGAGTTGATCAGGGGGCCACATGTAGACTTTAGACGCTGAATAAAAAAAAATAAACGTGAGTTCAGATGACATTTTAATTAATGTCGCGTTAATTCTGTTCGTTTATCCGCCGAGTTTTCATCACGTGCATCTGTTTGCTGTCAGTCACTGTTATTACACACCAGAAATCTCCAGAAATTATTTTATCTGAGAGTTAAATGTGATGCACCCACGACCCCCCCCCCCCAAAAAAAATAACAATTAATAAAATAATTTGACCGCGGATATTACCATGCAGTTATAGCCAACATTATATTGTTGGCTCTCGTTGGCTTCGTTTAATTGCTATATATTTAATCAACAATATTAAAACATTCACATAAAAATCGTGACACTTTTATTTTGATAGTACCTTTGACAGTCTACGAACTATAAGCAAACTAAATGTTACTAACTCTCATAATTTACAAAACACATTTCTGGCGAACTCTCAGAGTAGGCGTAGGTTAGGTTAGGTAGTTAGAATAAGTTGACACAGAGTATGTCTAAAGTGGACTATCAAAATAAGTTGACAATAAAACACATCACATTCAACATTGTGATAAACCTGTTATCAAATTAGGCGACAAAGGTCTTGTATGTAAATGCGCATATTTAGTCAAATGTGTCCCTGCAGCACAAGAGCAGTGTTGAGTCGCTGGGGGATATTTGTAGAAATAACCAACAATAAATTGTATGGGTCACAATTATAAATTTCTCTTACAAATCATTAGGATATTAAGTAAATATAATGTTCCATGAAGATATTTAGTAAATCTCCTAACGTAAATATATCAAAACTTAATTTTGAATTAGTAATATGCATTGCTAAGAGCTTCATTTTGACAACTTTAAAGATGATTTTCTCAACATTAGATTTTTTTGCACCCTCAGATTCCAGATTTTCAAATAGTGTGCTATCCTAACAAACCATACATCAATGTTAAGCTATTTATTCAGCTGTCAGATGATGCATAAATCTCAATTTCAAAAAAAATGACCCTTACGACTGAGTTTTGTGCCTCCCCCCCACAGGGGACACATATGTATGTCAATTTCAAGAACACGGATTCGTGTCAGGTGTTCGTTTGACTTCTGACCCTGTAAACAGCGGGAATCTGCGCGGTTATCCCGGAGCGGAGCGGCGCGTCACGGCGCATTTGGCTGATTTCTGGTGCGCGGCGGCGGCGGAGCTGACGCGCCCTTCAGACTCCATCCATCAGCGGCCGCATCATGCGCGAGGATTAACGTGCGCACCGGGACGCGACGATAGACGCACGCCTGCAACAAGTCACCACGGACCCGAGTGAAGCCCTTCAGCACGCGCTCACCTGAGAGGAGCTCAGCATCTTCAGACCAACGGAGCGCTCGCGCGCTGAGGCCTGCAAAGATCTCTTCAAAGCAAACCTGAGATATGGCGTGCAAATGAACAGATATTAGAATATGATGGATATTAAACAAATACCAATAAAATAAAGCAAAGAAGAAAACGAATAAGCAAAAGCAGAAACGAATGAATGAAAAGTCAAGTCGCCGTTAATTTGGCATTTTAGATTGTGTAGTGAAATAAAAAAGACAATGTATTATATTAAGCTTAATTTGATTAATGAATATTTATATGCATAATGAATAATGATATGTTTATTATAATGTGTTGATTTATTAATATGAGATATTAATTATAATTGTATAATATGCACCAATGACACGCGGCAGTTCAGTATATATATATATATAATGGATCCATTTTAAATGCATGACTACATTTTTTTTGGAGACAAAATGTATTTAAGTAAACCAGTGACTTTA
This sequence comes from Sinocyclocheilus anophthalmus, assembly GCA_018155175.1. Classification (NCBI taxonomy): domain Eukaryota; kingdom Metazoa; phylum Chordata; class Actinopteri; order Cypriniformes; family Cyprinidae; genus Sinocyclocheilus; species Sinocyclocheilus anophthalmus. Next base: position 46,664 of record JADLZN010009173.1, on the reverse strand, counting down.
AATTAGGTAAGGAAAATTACCTTAATTTCACATAAACAAACAAAAGATGGTAACACTTTACAATAAGTTTCATTAGTTAAAATTAAGCATGAACAATACTTCAGCAATTATTAATCTTAGTTGGTGTTAATTTATTAATGCTTTATTAAAATCAAAAGTTAAGGCACTGACAAAGTTTAATAAATGCTGTAATAAATGTATTGTTCGTTGTTCGTTCGTGTTAGTTAATACATAAACTAATGGAACCTTATTGTAAAGAAAACAGGGTTACACTTTATTTTAAGGTGTCCTTGTTACAGTGTAATTCTACATTTAAATACTGAGTGATATTAATTAACGGAGACCGAGTCTCCGTGAAATGCGTATAAACATAGTAAGACAATACAAACAGAAAATTCTTGTGCTATTGATATACGCAGAAAGGACTCTTTGACGGCATTATAATCGCAGTTTCGCGTGTGCATATGAACGCATCTACCCACAACACTAACTACACATTGCGTATCATATGCACGGACAAAGTCAATTTCTGCGATTAAAAAAAAAAAAATTTGATACGCACTTTCATGAGATCGGGTTGTTTGTACTGAATAGCATATGCTTGGTGACGTTTAGACCCGTAATTCGCATGGAAACCATAACAGAAGCGTGGGTTGTCTATGGTGCCACCGCTTCAGAGGGTCAACTGGAGCCATTGCGTCACTGCAGGACGCGTCGCGTATCATCCGTTCCCGATCAGTAATCTCTCTCTCTCTCTCATCAATCTCTCTCTCTCATTAGCTCAATCTGCATTCAGCAGTGATCGGTCACCGGGAGACGCGCGCCTCGCTTTAATGGCCCGACCATCGGATGCGATTACTGTCAGCCAAACCAAAGCAACCCAAGCACAATTCAATTAGTCCCTCCGCTTTTCATTTCTTTATTTATTTCGTGCTCGGAAAATGCCTTTTTTTTTGTGATGGCAAAGCAAAATATGAGTGTTCTAAAACTATGGATAAATTAATGGAGCCTCTCGGACAGTAAGTGCACTGATGTTAAACGCTGGTTAGTGTAACTATCGATCACCAGCGCGCATGCCAGAATCTGCTCGCGCTTTAAAAAATGAAAAGCACTGAGCTGTCAATCACAGCTCTCAGCTGTCAATCACAGCATCTCTCTCAGACCCCCGCCTGTTATTTACACAAGCGCCATGAATGAGAAAGAGCCTCGTTACTGTTTCCGTTAATCGCCAATGAATTTTAAAGGTGCTGGTCTGGTCGGGTCGGATCGGGATTAGAACCCATTTTCAAGACAAACACTCGGATTTGAAAGTCAGATGCGAGCGCGAGGCTTTGAAGAGATTAGCGGGTGTGCATGTGTGCAATGCGTAACACGGGTGAACCAGGTTCAGTTCTCCAGCAAACTCACCCCTGACACCCAGCAGATGACTTCTGATCCAGAACACAGTCCCCTCTGCAAACACACAACAGAAACAGTTCCAGACCCCGTGTTTCAGATGAAGGAAACTGCTGCGTTGAGCTCAAATAATCTGCCGACATTTGTTAAGACATAAAACGGGCAATAAATAATTAGCAATATAGTTTGTGCTGTCCAAATAAATGAGAACAAAACACTCTAAAAAGTAAACGTTCTTTATTGGCATCCATGGTTCTATTGAGAACTTTTAACGTCCATCGCACAAAAGGTTCTTTATACTAGAATAGGAACTATTCTTAAGCTTTTTGGAACCATTATTTTAAAATAATTTAACAATAATTAAATTAGTATCTTCAAAACAATTGCAAGCCCCAAAAACATGGAAAGTTACTAACTACTTTTATTATTTTATGGTTTTATATTAAGTAACTCAGTGGGGGTTGTGTGTGTTTCTGCTGGAGTGTGTGTGTGTTTCTGCTGGAGTGTGTGTGTGTGTTGTGTGTGTTTCTGCTGGAGTGTGTGTGTTGTGTTGTGTGTGTTTCTGCTGGAGTGTGTGTGTTGTGTTGTGTGTGTTTCTGCTGGAGTGTGTGTGTTGTGTTGTGTGTGTTTCTGCTGGAGTGTGTGTGTTGTGTTGTGTGTGTTTCTGCTGGAGTGTGTGTGTTGTGTTGTGTGTGTTTCTGCTGGAGTGTGTGTGTTGTGTTGTGTGTGTTTCTGCTGGAGTGTGTGTGTTGTGTTGTGTGTGTTTCTGCTGGAGTGTGTGTGTTGTGTTGTGTGTGTTTCTGCTGGAGTGTGTGTGTTGTGTTGTGTGTGTTTCTGCTGGAGTGTGTGTGTTGTGTTGTGTGTGTTTCTGCTGGAGTGTGTGTGTGTTTCTGCTGGAGTGTGTGTGTTGTGTGTGTTTCTGCTGGAGTGTGTGTGTGTTGTGTGTGTTTCTGCTGGATGTGTGGTGTGTGTGTGTGTGTTTATGATGGAGTGTGGTTATGTGTGTGTGTGGTGTGTGTTTCTGCTGGAGTGTGTGGTGTCGTGTTATGCCTGGAGTGGTGTGTGGTGTTGGTGGTTTCTGTGGAGTGTGTTGTGGTGTTGTTGTTGTGTTGGTGTGTGTGGTTGTGTGTGTGTGTTTGTGTGTTTGTCTGTGTGTGTGTTTGTCTGTGTGTGTGTGTGTGTGTTTCTGCTGGAGTGTGTGTGTTGTGTTGTGTGTGTTTCTGCTGGAGTGTGTGTGTTGTGTTGTGTGTGTTTCTGCTGGAGTGTGTGTGTTGTGTTGTGTGTGTTTCTGCTGGAGTGTGTGTGTTGTGTGTGTTTCTGCTGGAGTGTGTGTGTGTTGTGTGTGTGTGTGTGTGGTGTGTGTGTTTAGGCTGGAGTGTGTGTGTTGTGTTGTGTGTGTGTTGTGTTGTGTTGTGTGTGTGTGTTGTGTGTGTGTGTGTGTGTGTGTGTATGCTGGGTGTAGTGTGTGTGTGGGGTGTGTGTGTTGTGTTTCTGCGGAGTGTGTGGGTGTGTGTGTTTGTGTGTGTGTGCGTGTGTGTGTGTTGGTGTGTGTGTGGTGTGTGTGTGTGTGTTGTTCTGCTGGAGTGTGTGTGTTGTGTTGTGTGTGGATGTGTGTGTGTGTGTGGGTGTTTCTGCGGAGTGTTGTGTGTGTGAGTGTGTGTGTTTGTGTGAGAGAGAGTGTGTGTGTGTGGTGTGGTGTGTGTTTTTGTGTGTGTGTGTGTTCTGCTGGAGAGTGGTGTTGAGTGCTTGTGTGTGTGTCTGGAGAGTGTGTGTGTGTGTGTGTGTTGTGTTGTGTGTTTGGTGTTGTGTGTGTGTGTGTGTTTGTGTGTGTGTGTGTTTCTGCTGGAGAGTGTGTGTATGTGTGTGTTTCTGCTGGAGAGTGTGTGTATGTGTGTGTTTTATGCGAGAGTGTGTGTGGTATGGTGTGTGTGTGTTGTTTCGGCGGAGAGTGTGGGTATGGGTGGTTTCTGCTGGGAGCGTGTGTGTAGTGTGTGTTTCTGCTGAGAGTGTGTCAGGTGTGGTGTTGTGTGTGTGTGTTTCTGATGGAGCGTGTGTGTGTATGTGTGGGTGTGTTTTCTGCTGGAGAGTTGTGTGATGTGGTTTTCTGCTGGAGAGTGTGTGTGTGTTGTTTGGTGTGTGTGTTCTGCTGGAGAGGGTGTGGTTTGATTGTGTGTGTGTTTCTGTGGAGAGTGTGTGTATGTGTGGTTTCTGCGGAGAGGGTGTGTGTGTGTTGGTGTGTGTGTGTTCTGGATGGAGACGTGTGTTGTGTTTGTGTGTGTGGTTTCTGCTGGAAGTGTGTGTATGTGTGTGTTTTGCTGGAGAGTGTGTGTGTGTGTGAGGTGGGGTTGTGCAGCAGCTGGAGAGGCTGGATATGGACCAGAAGCGATCAGCTCAGGGGGGGGGGGGGGGCCTCCGAGGCCCCCCCCGCGCGTGACAGAAAGTTGAGTGGAAGGAAAAAAAAAAGTGTGTGAAGAAAAAGATGCCAATGGTGTTCCCCAACGATGCGGAACCGCAGCCGTATGAGGATTGTCAACCAAAATCGATTCAAGAATTTGAGTGAACTTCACAAGGAATGACTGAGGCTGGGGTCAAGGCATCAAAAAGCCACCACACACAGACGTGTCAAGGAATTGGCTACAGTTGTCGTATTCCTCTTTTAAGCCACTCCTGAACCACAGACAAGTCAGAGGCGTCTTACCTGGGCTAAGAACTGGACTGTTGCCCAGTGGTCAAAAATCCTCTTTTTCAGATGAGAGCAAGTTTTGTATTTCATTTGAAAAAAAACAAGGTCCTAGAGTCTGGAGGAAGGGTGGAGTAGCTCATAGCCCAAGTTGCTTGAAGTACTGTGTTAAGTTTCCACAGTCTGTGATGTTTTTGGGGTGCAATGTCATCTGCTGGTGTGGTCCATTGTGTTTTTTGAAACCAACGTCACTGCACCCGTTTACAAATAAATTTCGGAGCACTTCATGCTTCCTTCTGCTGACTGTTTGAAGATTCTGATTTCCTTTTCCAGCAGGATTTGGCACACTGCCAAAACCACCAAAAGTTGATTAAATGACCATGATGTTGGTGTGCTCGACTGGCCAGCAAACTCACCAGACCTGAACCCATAGAGAATCTATGGGGTATTGTCAAGAGGAAAATGAGAAAAAGAGACCAAAAAATGCAGATGAGCTGAAGGCACTGTCAAAGAAACCTGGGCTTCCAAACCACCTCAGCAGTGCCACAAACTGATCACCTCCATGCCACGCTGAATTGAGGCAGTAATTTAAAGCAAAAGGAGCCCCTACCAAATATTGAGTACATGTACAGTAAATGAACATAATTTCCAGAAGGCCAACAATTCACTAAAAATGTTTTTTTTTTTGGTCTTATGAAATATTCTAATTGGTTGAGATAGTGAATTGGTGGGGTTTTCTTAAATGTGAGCCAAAATCATCACAATTAAAAGAACAAAAGATTTAAACTACTTCAGTCTGTGTGCATTGAATTGATGTAATACACAAGTTTCACAATTTGACTTGAATTACTAAAATAAATGAACTTTTCCACAACATTCGAATTTATTGAGATGCACCTGTAAAATAACATACATACATTAGAGTACATAAATAACAAGAAAAATTTAAAAAAATTACAATTAAATTTTCAAGTGGCAAACACTGGGGAAATGCAGTATTATTTCATTTTGTTAAAGCTGAAGATGAAAGTAAAATTAATAACTTAAAATTACTAAATAAACTTATGCCGGCTTTCACCAATAAGGGGGCTTAAGCTTAAGCCAGGCTAGGCCTTAGTGATTAAATTAAGATATTTAAGCACTTTACAAAATTGCTTAGAAGAAAGAAAAACATTAAAGAGTGTTGCATCTTGACACCACCCCCCCCCCCCCCCCCCCCCCCCCCCCCCCCCCCCCACCCCCCCCCCCCCCCCCGAAACAATGACCACTGACATATTTCAGGATATGCAGATAAGATATTTTCAGTTGAGACAGCTCAAACATGCATTTTAGTCAGGGACTAGCTTAAGCCTTCTCTGTGAAACTGGGGGAAAATAACTTAAACTAAAACGAAAATTAAAAAGATAAAAATTGTAAATATTAATAAATACTACAATAGTACATAAATAGTACTAAAATAACAGTAACACTTTACAATAAGGTTACATTAGTTAACATGTTTGCATCATTTGTGAATCGTTTATCTGTATATCTGTCTGAAAATAATTGTTATTATTATTGAAAAAATATGGATATTTTTATAATTAATGGAAAAATATGAATAAAATCATTCTTGTTGAGCCCTAATCTGTCAAACATTCTTACAATGTAGCCAAATAATTGTTTAAAGTATTACTTTTGCCATCTATATATCTCTTAAAGTAAAAACACTTTGACAGCTCTCCAAAATTCTGCTTCCACCCTTAAATATCATGTCAGCATAATCTGAGAAAATCAGTAAATTAAATCAGTAAATTATCTAAAGTGTAAAGAACACACGCCATAAGACCTACTAATCAAAACATCTCTATTTCACCATGACCGGCGGTCATGCCACTGATGACAGTGAGCGCTGAGCAGTGACTTACAGCTCAGCTCATCAACTGCTTTCACAGAACGACAGAGCAAAGCTTCGTTCCCCTGGTACTGAGAGGCCATATTAAAGGGCACATCAGTTAACCTGTCCACTAGATTGTGTAAGAGTACATCTGAAAATCCCAGTGAGTATAGTATGGGGCATGGAGGTGAAGCAGGAGGATGAGGGATATAGCCAACGACAGCTGAAGAGAGGGGGGTGAAATAGCCACTGTATGACAGACAGCACTAAATTACTGAGTCTTGATGGGTTACGCAAAGCAGTGGAGCAGTTTGTCGTGTGGTCGACAGATGACATGGTGCACACAGTGAAAAAAAAAAAACATCTCATCGTGGCCGGAGATTGCTAAAAAGGCATCGTTTTAGAAACAGACAGAGCAAATCGTTCAGATGGCATCTGGCTTTTTACAATAGTACAAAACCCAACAAAAGAAGCTGCTCGCTTAAAGGTGAAGGATGTAATTTCTGTGCCACTGCCAGTATGGAATGAAATCGCAAAAATATCTAGCCTTTTAAATTTTCACATTTTGAGTTGGGTTTGTCTATGTAAAACTTGTCGCCAAAATACTAAAGTGTTCTGGGTGGTTTCCAGGGTGTTTCTAATGCAGTTGCTAAGGTGCTATGACTAGTTTTTAACATATTCTAAAAGGACTAAAGTAAAAATGGCCTTTTATCTCTTAAATATTACAGGTAAAAGCTACTAATTTTATACATGCACCTCAGAAAATATCAAAAAATATTTTATTTAGTAATCAACATACGTTATGAGTATTAAGACTTACTAAGATGACTTTACCCTTAATATCCTTCACCCTATATGCTACATAATTTGTGGCGTTTATTGCACTGAGGGAAAGGGTGGTTACATTTATAGTTACCTACACAATGTGTATATGATATCGATTAAAATGTAGTCAAATTATAATTGAATGGATTATTATTGCCACTTCCATAGACATCGGTGTGTATTTTACAAAGTATAAATTTATTGTTTTGCTAAGTACTACTTGCTTAGGTGTATGTAGATGTCTGTGACTCCTAACCTAAAATTTTTTTTAATTTTTTTTTTTTTTTTCAAAATTGAAGGGTTGGAAAACATGATAGTTGTGATAATATGACAAAAACACTCAGGCGTCCCGTCCATGGCTCAGTGGCAGGAAAAGCGCAAAAGCAGATTTGAATTTAGCAGTTCATCACGTGTCGTACATGTCAAAGGGTTAATTACACAATTAATGCATTAATTCTGATAGCTCTAGGAGAAAATTATTCTCCTTCTCCCCAATGTCAGCCAAGTTCTCCCATAGGTGCCTCTCTGTGGCCACCGTCACTGCCATCGATCGGCCATTCAGCAGTCTGTCTGGTAGCCCAGAGAGCCAGGTCTGTGGTGCAGCACAGCTCGGCCGCCACCTCAGAGTAAAGACCCTGGACCTGGTACATATCCTTCAGCATGTTGGCCTGGTATTCCTGCAATACAGCTATTGAATGCAGAGCACCACCAGTCTGACACGCTGCCGCATACACTCACAAGATGTGACACACAGAGTTGGTCCTTCAATGATGATGTATCACCGTTGAGAGATCAGTGGGGGGAAAAAAAGTATTTAGTCAGCGTTAATTGTGCAAGTTCTCCCACTTAAAAGATGAGAGAGGCCTGTAATTTTAAACATAGGTATACCTCAACTATGAGAAAAAAAAAATCCAGAAAATCAAATTGAAGGATTTTTAAAGAATTTATTAGCAAATTATGGTGGAAAATAAGTATTTGGTCAATAACAAAATTTTATCTCAATACTTTGTTATATACCCTTTGTTGGCAATGACAGAGGTCAAACGTTTTCTGTAAGTCTTCACAAGGTTTTCTCACACTGTTGCTGGTATTTTGGCCCAATCCTCCATGCAGATCTCCTCTAGAGCAGTAATGGTTTGGGCTGTCGCTGGGCAACACGGATTTTCAATTCCCTCCAAAGATTTTCTATGGGGTTGGGATCTGGAGACTGGCTAGGCCACTCCAGGACCGTGAAATGCTTCTTCCGAAGCCACTCCTTCGTTGCCCGGGCGGTGTTTGTTTGGGATCATTGTCATGCTGAAAGATCCAGCCACGTTTCATCTTCAATACCCTTTCTGATGGAAGGAGGTTTTCACTCAAATTCTCACGATACATGGACCCATTCATTCTTTCGTTTACACGGATCAGTCGTTCTGGTCCCTTTGCAGAAAAACAGCCCAAAGCATGATGTTTCCACCCCCAATGCTTCACGGTATGGTGTATGGTGTTCTTTGGATGCAACTCAGCTTTCTTTCTCCTCCAAACACGACAAGTGAGTTTTTACCAAAAAGTTCGATTTGGTTTCATCTGACCAAATGACATTCTCCCAATCCTCTTCTGGATCATCCAAATGCTCTCTAGCAAACTGCAGACAGGCCTGGACATGTACTGGCTTAAGCAGAGGGGACACATCTGGCACTGCAGGATTTGAGTCCCTGGCGGCGCAGTGTGTTACTGATGGTAGCCTTTGTTACTTTGGTCCCAGCTCTCTGCAGGTCATTCACTAGGTCCCCCCGTGTGGTTCTGAGATTTTTGCTCACAGTTCTTGTGATAATTTTGACCCCACGGGGTGAGATCTTGCGTAGAGCCCAGATCGAGGGGAGATTATCAGATGGTTTTGTATGTCTTCCATTTTCTAATAATTGCGCCCACAGTTGATTTCTTCACACCAAGATGCTTACCTATTGCAGATTCAGTCTTCCCAGGCTGGTGCAGGTCTACAATTTTGTTTCTGTGTCCTTTGACAGCTCTTTGGTCTTGGCCATAGTGGAGTTTGGAGTGTGAATGTTTGAGGTTGTGGACAGGTGTCTTTATACTGATACGAGTTCAAAACAGATGCCATTAATACAGGTAACAGTGGAGGACAGAGGAGCCTCTTAAGAAGAAGTTACAGGTCTGTGAGAGAAATCTTGCTTGTTTGTAGGTGACCAAATACTATTTTACCGAGGAATTTACCAATTAATTCTTTTAAAAATCATACAATGTGATTTTCTGATTTTTTTTCTCATTTTGTCTCTCAAGTTGAGGTATACCTATGATGAAAATTACAGGCTTCTCATCTTTTTAAGTGGGAGAACTTGCACAATTGGTGGCTGACTAAATACTTTTTTGCCCCACTGTAGCTAGCCAGCATCTCTTCAAAGGAAGGCATCATCTTATATCAATGCTCGCCCATTCCCTCAACATTTGCACAACTATCGTGACTGAAGAGGTGAATACAAGAAATCGCTCGTCCAACCTGCCACAAGCAATCTCACCCCCAAGTCCACAATCTCCACTCTGCCTCTGCACGAGCAGCTCCTGAGCTGTGGTGAGTTGACACTTGTCCCAATTCCATTGAGAAAAGGAACAAACGCGTGGAGCTTTGTAGCTGAAAAGCTCTCGCAGTATGCACATTTAGCCCCATCAAGGACTGACCGACTGTTGGTGTCCTCTGGTGTCAGACATTTCTGACGCGAAGACATACATTTCCTGAAACATTTTGCCTGGAACATTGTATTAATAAATATTGATATTTCATCCCAAAAAAAAGGCAAACTATACAGTTCACCTTTGTTACGGAAGGAGACTCACACAGAGGGTTAGAAAAGTACAACAATGTTTATTTTCAGCAAGGGGTGCGGATGGATAGGGCAGGTGAGAATATGAACTATGGTAACAGGCCTGAAGGTAGATGAGAAGAGTAATTCCGTATAGGCTCCTCACAGGAGGTCGTGGAAGGGAGACAGAGGACTGCACACACCTCAGTTGATGGGTACACGGGGAATCCACGGAACAGATGACGGGAACGGACTAGGGAACGGACCACACTGGAGGAAACACAGGAGGTAAGTATCACAGGCAGGTAAAGTCTTTCTAAGTATCTAGTAAGGATATCAGAGAGAGAGAGTCCACTTCGATGAAACGAGATCGGACACTGGAGTGAAGTGAGGTGTGTGCTTTTGTATGGGAGCTGAGTGTGATTGCTGATCCGTGACAGGTGCGTGTGATCAGAACTCAGGTGATGGTGTTCGCTGTGACTGGGAGGTGGCTGAGCCTGGCCGAGCTGTGATTAGTACCCCCTCCACGGCCCACTCCCGAGGGCCGAAAACCTCGACGTCGTGGTGGTCTACCTCTTCCTCGGGCCCCAGGGCGATCTGGATGCGTGGAGGGGAAGGCTTCCAGCAGAGTGCGGCGCGGATGTCAACTCTGGAACCCAATGAAACGTTCCTCTGGGCCCTAACCTTCCAGTCCACAAGTATCTAAGAGACCACACCGGCGCGCCGGCGAGTCAGAATCTCGTCGAACCTGTAGATGGTGCGTCTCCTGGATTAATGGTAGTAGAGGGGGTCTTCCTTCGGGCCGGCTCTGTGGAAGAGAAACAGGTGGTGGTGAGGCTTCATCAGTGACATTGGAAGGAGTGGTGATCTTATACTTGGAGGAAGTGGTTGATATGTGGACGGGTTTATCTGCCTGAGGAGATGGGGAAAGGGGCCAACATATCTGGGATGAGCTTCTTCAGGGCCAGGCGCATCCGGATGTCCCGTTTGACAGATGCCTTCTGGCCTGGGTGGTAAGATGGAGTGCAGTTTCAGCCTTCGAAGGTCTGCGGTAGTCTTGCAACTGCGCAGCTGCCCGCTGAAGCTGATGGAGCTGCGTTCCCAGACCCTCTCGCTCTCTCGGACCCAGTAATCGACAGAAGGGACATCTGACGGGGAAATATGGGAGGCTGGTACCCGAGTACGCACTGGAAGGGAGTGAGTCCAGTGGATGGCTGACGGAGAGAGTTCTGCGCGTACTCGTCCCAGCCTAGGAACTGGTTCCAAGAGTTCTAGTGGCCATGGCAGAATGCTAGAAGGAAACGCCCGATTTCCTGAATTTTCCTCTCCGTCTGCCCATTGGATTGGGGATGGTAACCTGAGGATAAGCTTATGGTCACACCTAGGAGGGAGAAGAATGCCTTCCATACCCTGGAGATGAACTGTGGGCCACGGTCTGAGACAATGTCCTCGGGAATTCCATAATATCTGAAGATGTTGTTAAACATGATTTCAGCTGTCTCCATGGCTGTGGGTAGACCCTTGAGGGGAAGAAGACGGCAAGATTTAGAGAATCGATCAATGACTATAAGAACACATGTGTTACCATCAGAGGCTGGTAGATCAGTGATGAAATCAACTCCCAGGTGTGACCAAGGGCGGTTGGGAGTGGGCAGCGTAAGGAGCTTGCCAGATGGTAGGTGGCGTGAGCTCTTGGAGATGGCACATTCGGTACAGCCCTGAACGAACCTTCTCACATCCCTGGCCATGTTGGGCCACCAGAAGCGATCCTTCAGCAGCGAGATGGTGCTGTTGGCCCCTGGATGGCCAGTGCCCAGAGAGGTGTGAACAGAGTGAATCAGGGAAGTGCGTTGTGCTCTGGTGACGTACTGCACTCCTGGTGGGCAACCCGGTGGAGTGGGTGTGGAAGCATTGGTGTAGGTGACTGGGTTATCCTTCCATTGGATGGGACTTACGAAGATTTCCTTGGGAATAATGGATTCTGGGTCCTCATTGACTTCCTCCGGAGCATGTAGGTGAGAGAGGGCATCTGCTTTCACATTCTTAGGGCCAGGACGATAGGAAATAGTGAAATTAAACCTAGTGAAGAAGAGAGCCCATCTTGCCTGGCGAGGATCGAGTCTCTTGTCGTCTCGTAAATACTGCAAGTTCTTATGGTCAGTGAGGACGCAGAATGGGTGATGTGCTCCCTCCAACCAATACCTCCATTCCTCTAGGGCTAGCTTGATAGCCAGGAGCTCCCGATTGCCGATGTCATAATTCCTCTCTGCCGGGTTGAGTTTGTGTGAGAAGAAGGCACATGGATGGAGTTTGGCTGGTGTCCCCAGCATAAAATCCTGGAATACGGAGGGGTCGTTAGCAAGTCCATAGGGCATGACAAGATATTCATAGTGCCCAGTAGGGGTCACAAAGGCGGTCTTCTACTCATCCCCCTCTCGTATACGGATGAGGTTGTAAGAATTACAGAACCTCAGACACTTTGATCTTCTGAGACAGATGTCTGTATGTTAATGCACTGTGTGTGTATTGTCTGTCTCCACATCTCACTGAGAGAAAATGCGGGAAAACGTCTCTCACATATGCATTGGTTCCTCCTCATCCCCTTCCTTCCCCTCACCCATCCTTCTCTTCACCCAGCTCACTCAGAATGGTCAAGAATATAATGTTCTATATGAATGTAAATAAGATTTACAGTCATGTTTGGTTTCATTTGAATAGTGTCAGGGTAAGTGTTACAATGGTCTTAGTCTTACAAAAGTAGACTAAAAGATAATGCCGATCCTAAGAGTTAAGAGATACTTTGATTAATGTAGAGGGTCATTCCATGCAAATTAACTTCTGTTCCCATTAAGGTGCAGACCACCCAGGTCTGGGACCTGGGTTAAATGTAAATTCAAATTGTTGGTACATGCCTCCACTTGTGGGATGTTTTTATCTTGGTTTTGTATTTAAAGGATTGCAGCAAAAGGATCAGGGCGATTCTGTAGTCAGAGAGCCCGTAGTACGGAGTGTCTCCACATACTCTGTACTATGTATTTCCAAAGGTCGGGGTGATTCTGTAGTCAGAGAGCCCATAGTGTGAAGGGTGTCCACACATTTCACACTATGTATTTTTCTAATACATTTAATCTCAGGTATGCATTTTACTCTTAGATTCATCTTTGAGAATTTGATGTCTTGATTTGATTTGATATCGTTGATTTAGCTGTGGAGATAATTGGCATAATACATATTTACCTGACTGATAATAAATTGTTACATTTGATTTATTCTGACTTACTCTGAAATAATTTCCTCAAGTAGATTAAGCGAATGCGTATGTCCCCGCAAATATGCGTCCAGGGTTCTGTGAATACTATCTCAGGTTAGATGAAGAATGGGGGCATCAAGTGAGATTATAGGTTTCGACTAAACCGCTGACTTAGTTTAAGTTGGTACTCAGTTATGTTAACATGTATATGATGTCAGAGTTAATTAAGTTGTATGTAGTTATATTAACTATCGGGGGCTAGGTAGAGGGTCTAGCAGAACCGCTGATTAATGCTTGGAGTATTAATTAAGTTGTACGTAGTTATACTAACTATCGTGGTCTAGACTAACGGTCTAGAAGAACCGCTGATTAATGTTTGAGCATTACATGGGTAACTGTAGGGGGCTAAACAGACCTACTATTTAAAGCATATTAAATAGTATTAGCCATGAACCTCTGAATAAGGATCAAACTGGCAAGTTTGAGTGATGTAGATTCCTAATGAACGAGTAAAATATAAAGTAAAGAGTTAACTAGAATAACCAAATGTCAGAATAATAGCAATAATTAAAGACCGACAAATAACCAATTTGCCTTTCAACCTAAATTCGTGGTCATACTAAAATGGAGTCAGATTAAATTAAACCTAAATTGAATAACTCTGCGCGCTGAAAAGACCAAACCCGCAAGAGACCTTCATCCGCCACTGGATACCTTCATTGGGCCAAGTGCGCGGACCTTACAAGGTTCTACGCGCTGCGGAGGTCCAACTTGGTGAAGACGGTGGCTCCGCGGAGGTGTTCCAAAGCAGCTGGAACGAGGGGAAGTGGGTAGCGAAACTTTATGGTGCCCTTATTAAATGCCCGGTAGTTGATGCAGGGCCTCAAATCCCCATCCTTCTTGGCCACAAAGACGAAACTGGAAGCAGCAGGGGACGTGGAAGGGCGGATGTAACCTTGCTGTAAAGCCTCTTCGATGTACTCCTCCATGGCCTTCTGTTCCGGGAGTGACAAGGGATAAATTCTTCCATGGGGCACTGGCTCACCCGGTATCAGATCAATGGCACAGTCCCATGGCCGGTGCAGAGGTAACTGGGAAGCCTTCTTCGGGCAGAACACGTCACTGAAGGGGGCATAACAGGCTGGAATGTCGACTGACTGTTTATCGACCAGACTTTCTATGGAGCAGAGTGTGAGAGCCTCGGAGTGCAGGGGTGATGGCTGAGGAAGATGAGGAAAACAGTCAGGAAAGCAGGTATTGCCCCACTTCAGGACCTCACCAGTTCTCCAAGAGATGGTAGGGTCATGTTGCACCAACCAAGGACGCCCCAGGATCACATCAGCGGTGGATTCCTCCAGAACCATGAGATAGAGTGTCTCTTCATGCAACTGACCAACTTGTAAGAGTAGCGGACCCACGCTGTGACGTACGTGTCTTCGACTGAGTGGTTTTCCAGTTACCGATTGGACTTGGTAGTTGGTCTTAGTGGTCGTGGTGGGGAGATGGAATTGGCGGCAGAGATTCCCGGAGATGAAGTTCCCGGCTGAGCCAGAGTCGAGGAGGGCGTGTACTGGAAAGGAGATACTGGAGGCAGTAAGTTTTACAACAGAGGTGGGGGCTGCATATTAACCATTGATGGTTTAATAACACTCACCATAGGCCGTGGCGGGCGAATAGAGCATGCCGCGATCACATGCCCTCCAGCTCCACAGTACAAACACAAGCTCTAGCTCAGCCGTCTCTACCGCTCCCAAGGGGAGAGTCGAGTGCCATCCACTAGCATGGGTTCCTGACCTGGTTCTGGAGGGCTGACGGTGTCTGACCGACAAAGGAGTGGAGTGTATGGTGAGAGTTGATGTACTGACATGCAGGATAGCATGCGAGTTGCGCAGCGGATGGACAGCTGTATGAACTATTCCACGCCTTAGGAATCGTCATAGGCTGCGAGCTGAAGTTGAACCTTCGGCTCCAGTCCCTGCCGGTAAGTGGTTAGAAGTGCGCGCTCAATCCAGCCGCTGGCTGCTGCGAGGGTTCTGAATCTCAGGGCGTAGTCATTTATGGACAGAGACTGATATAACTGGTCACAGATAGAGGTATCGCCTACGGGTTTACCAAACACTTCACGGAAATGTGTCATAAAAGTATGAAGGGATTTACTGTACCAGCTTGGGACCAGATGGTCTCTACCCATTGCAGCGCTCGCCCTGTCAGCAGCGAAAGGATGAACGCTATCTTGGCACTTTCCATAGCGTAAAGATGTGACTGCATCTCCAGTGCGAGCGAACACTGTAGCAGAAATCCGTTGCACTCCCCCGCCGAGCCAAAGAAGGGCACTGGTCTGGCCATGGGACCAGCAAATATTGTCATGGAAGAGGAAGAGGCGTTGGTGACGGGTGTGACTGGTGGTGTGACAATGGCAGGAGTGAGTATCCGTTTGAGGGCATCCACGATCTCCAGGAATGGGTCGGGTGCACTAATCCTGCTGATCCTTTCGGGTCCGATCTTCTGTTAGGGAAGGAGACTCACACAGAGGGTTAGAAACGTACAACAATGTTTATTTTCAGCAAGGGGTGCGGATGGATAGGGCAGGTGAGAATATGAACTATGGTAACGGGCCTGAATGTAGATGAGAAGAGTAATTCCGTATAGGGTCCTCACAGGAGATTGTGGAAGGGAGACAGAGGACTGCACACACCTCAGATGTTAAGTACAAGGAGAATCCACGGAGATGATAACTGGAATGGACTAGGGAACGGAACACAGGAGAACACACTGGAGGAAACACAGGAGGTAAGTATCACAGGCAGGTAAAGCCTTTCTAAGTATCTAGTAAGGATATCAGAGAGAGAGAGTCCACTTCGATGAAACGAGATCAGACACTGGAGTGAAGTGAGGTGTGTGCTTTTTTATGGAAGCTGAGGGTGATTGATGATCCGTGACAGGTGCATGTGATTAGAACTCAGGTGATGGTGTTCGCTGTGATTGTGAGGTGATTGAGCCTGGCCGATCTGTGACAACCTTAGAGAACCATTGAAAACGTTTTTCCCCATTCAGCCTTATATTTGGAGAGCTTCTTGAGCAGGAGACTCTGTTGCTATGGAAACAAAGATGCTAAAATGCAATCACGAGCACTTGAGCATCTCTACTACTTATTGCTAAATTTATTTATTTGTATTTGCTATTATTATTCTCTCCACAGTCAAAAAGTATTTTAATCCTGTTTATTTAGCCGTGTGTAAGCCTATGTAAAATACAGGACAAATCATGTCTTGTGTTGATTTGACATGGGACTAATTTTCCCTTTAAATTTGGGAAAATCCTCTCTTTTACAAGATGGGTGGCAACCCTAGTTGTAACTCTTTCCAGTATAGCTTTTTCAGTATAGCAGTATACCTATTTCTGCTGGACCCACTCATATTAAAAGAATTGGAATTAATTGAACTTATTCACATTATTTATTTATTAACTGAACTTTTTTTTTTTTTAAAGAGAGAACTACGGAAGTTCTAAGCGGCCATGCAATATAATTTTTTTCCTTCTCGTTTTCTCGTTATAACGACTTAATTTACTCGTTATATCGACATAACGAGAGTTTTCTCGTTATAACGACTTATTTTCTCGTTTTATTGACATAACGAGAGTTGTTTTCTCTTTATAACGACTTATTTTCTCGTTATATAGACATAACGAGAGTTTTTTCTCGTTATAATGACTTAATTTTCTCGTTATATCGACAAAACGAGAGTTGTTTTCTCATTATAACGACTAATTTTCTCGTTATATCAACATAACGAGAGTTGTTTTCTCGTTATAAAGACTTAATGTTATCGGTTATATCGAAGGTTTTTTTTTTTTTTTGAGCATGATTGTTTGATCTATGTTGTATCGTAACGAAACTGCACTATGGACAGATAAACCATGCGCCTCTTACTGCAGCCTAGGTCGGGGATATTTTCAGCAAAATAAAGGCTGATCAATCACTGTTGATATTTCCAGAGACAGTACGCTAAACATGTGTTTGTGTAATTACCATGTTTAAGGTTAAAGCAACACCGCAAACACAGGCGGAGCGCCTTCAGGATGCAGAACTATTCTAAAATCTTTTAGAGCTGCTTGGATTCAACTCACTTTCAATTTTCCTTTTATTTGAAAGAAAATTATGTATAATTTGAAATTTTAGTCATTATATGCTGTGACTGATATCGTGTGCGTTACAAGCTTCTGTTTGAAAAGAGTGTTCGTGTGTAGTTATGTGTATGTGTGCGTGGGTGTGTGTGTGGGTGTGTGGGTCTGTGGGTGTGTGTGTGTGTGTGTGGTGGGTGTGTCTGTGTGTGGCGTGTGTGTGTGTGTGCGTTGTGCTGGTGCTGGGTTTCCACAAAGAAATGTAGAACACACAAAAGATTACAACACTGTAGAACATCAGTGAATTAAATTAGCCTATACACTTTACATATAAATCACATTTCTTATCAATATACATTTAATGATTAACAATAAAGATTAATAATAAGGAAAAGAGGCACATTACAAATAGCCTACGTCGTTGAAGCCTGTCCAACTGTAGATAAACAGAACACCCGCTTATTAACTAACAATAATGTACCTCAAAGAAGCACAAATAAGATATAGGTGCAAACAGAAAACAGTGACGTCAACCTTGGTTTTAATAAACAGTAATTTTATGACACAGAACGCGTTGGTGAAAATCATGCATCTAGCAAGAACTTAATACAAAATAGTCATATTGATTCAAGCAACATTAACATTTATGAATGAATTAAATGTAAGTAGCCTAATGAACAATACTGTACAAATTACAGCGATCACGAGGTAGGTCCTATTCTACCCCAAGTGCGTACAGTAAAGTGGACATACAGTATAACCTACAACACCCCATCAGTTATATTCAAGTCAATAGTGCCACCTGTTGCCGCAGTTTAGTAACTTAGAGAACAACTTTTTTTATGACGAGATCACGAGAAAATTAAGTCGTTAAAACAAGAAAACAACTCTCGTTATGTCAATAAAACGAGAAAATAAGTCGTTATAACAAGAAAACAACTCATGTCGAGATCATCAGAAAATTAAGTCGTTATAACAAGAAAACAAGAAGGGAAAAAAAATAATGCATGGCCGCTTAGAACTTCCGTAGAGAACAAAGTTTTATAAAGGCTTTATTAGATATTTGGCAATCTAAATATCAGAGCCCAGCAACAAATCAATATTCCAATATTCACAATTTACTTATTTCTGATATTTTAAAACAAAACTTGTTTTTACTTGACTGGTCTATCCACTCCTGCTTGACTTGACTATTGCTTACCCTATGAGGTAATTGACTACACTCAAAAATCATTCATCCATATTAATTATGTCTATAAAATTGCAAATATTGTATCAGCTCCTTTGCACTTGTCATGTGCATTTGAGCTCAAACTTTGGGATGCTTCTCTTTCTTTACACAGTCCTGCTTTTACATCACCTTCATACTAAGGTGGAAAACACTCTTTGCCGAATAATGGGAGACCCTAATTACCCGCTATTTTCCAAGGATGGAGACGTAACTATTGGAGGAATTTTTGCAATCCACAGAAAAGAAACATTACCTTCGTTTAAGTTTACTCAAAAACCTCAGCCTCTATCATGCTCCAGGTTTGATATGTTTGAAATTTTGTAAAACATTAGAGCAGATATAAAGTATGTATAAAAAAACTGATTTATATAAATAACTCAGAAAATGCTCATCTAATTAGGATTTTGTCTGTTCTGTCCAAAAATCAAAATATCTTAAATCAAGATATGTTTACTAGATAAGCCAAATGAATTAAGATATTTAGTCTTGTTTCCAGGAGGGAAAAAAACTAAATTAAGCGCATTTAGCTTCTTTAAACAAGAGTATTTTACTTAATAAATAATAATAAAAAAAGACATTGCACATCTAAACCATTATAATGTTTCAAGAAGAACCAATATATGAAAACAAAAATAAATATAATTATTTACCTTACTGTATTTGATGTTTATTCATTTAGTTGCTATTTACTGGTTTTATGCTTCCACAGTGTGAATCTGAGAGATTTCCGGCTGGCTCAAACTATGATCTTTGCCATTCAGGAGATTAATAGAAGTGAAAGTTTGCTCCCAAATATTTCGATTGGCTACATAATTTATGACACATGTGGTTCAAGACTGTCTACCATGACTGCAATAATGGGACTGATGAATGGTCAGGACTTTGGACCAGGAAACATTTGCAATGGACAATCTCCTTTACATGCTATTATAGGAGAATCAGAGACTTCTGCCACAGTGATTCTGTCCAGAAACAACAGGGACCTTTAAGAGTCCAGTGGAAGGGCAGTAATAATAAGATGGTTTGACCTAATCACCATGCTGATGACTGTCAACTGCTCTTTTTTCTCTTTGTATATTAATATTTTTTTTTATTATTTTTTTTTTCAGATTTAAGTCACTCACTCATACTTGTGAAGGTCTCAGTAAACAGGAAAGATTACCCTTCATTCTTAAGGCTATTATAGTGATTATAACAGAGCAGAGCACTTGCTCATAGTCAGCCCCACACCCTTAAAAAGGGCTGGTCTTGGGTGGGAGCTGTGAACAGCGACAATGACTATGGAAACAATGGAATGGCCATATTTCTGAAAACAGTCCAAGAAGAGGGGATTTGTGTGGAGTATTCTGTGAAATTCTACCGAACAGAGCCAGAAAAACTCAAAAAAGTGGTAGACACTATAAAAAAAGGCACTGCAAAAGTGATTGTTGCATTTGTTTCATTTGTTGAGATGGGTTTACTTATTGAGCAACTGAGTATTCAGAATATAACAGGCTTCCAAATGATCGGTGTGGAGCCATGGATAACTGCAAATACTTATTTCACTCCAAACAGTTTTCATGCAATGGGAGGGTCACTGGGGTTTGCAGTGAAAAAAATTAACATTGAAGGGTTTGCAGAATATGCTATAAAACCATTCTGGGACACAGCTTTTCCATGCTCAGAGAGTGAGGGGAATTATTCTCAATATGCATTAAGTTGCAGCAGATATGAGGAGCTGCTTGCGCTGAAAAATTACAATGAAGATGTTACTGAACACAGATATTCAAGCAATGTCTACAAAGCAGTTTATGCTGTGGCTCATTCACTACACAGTCTACTTAAGTGCAAAGAACAAGAAGGTTGTGAGAAAGGCCTGACAATACAACCTCATCAGGTAAAAGATAAAAGAAAGATGAATTACAATGGGATAAAAAGAGGGAATAATGTGTCAAAATGTCAAAATGTCAAAACATTTTTCCCCCTAGGTGGTTGAGGCTCTGAAAAAGATAAATTTTGCCATAAAGACAGGAGATCGTGTGTGGTTTGACAGTACTGGTGGCGTAGTGGCCTTGTATGAAGTTGTAAACTGGCAGCGGGACTCAGATGGATCACTCCAGTTTAAATCAGTGGGATACTATGATGCCTCACTGCCTACCTACCAGAACTTAGACCTTAATATTGAAAACATAATCTGGACTGGAGGACAGCTGGAGGTAAATGGCAATAACCTTTTTGTCCTAGTATTTGTTTAAATCAAAGCAACATAATATTAAAAAAGTTAATTTTGAGGACAAAATTAAAAACAGAAACATTAAAATGTTGACATTGTTCAATTTCTAAAACACTTTCAAGTTTTTTTTTTAAGAGAAGCAATTACAAACAAAATGAACTTACTAATTCCCCTGTTACACATTTATGCTTCAAAAATGCAATATTTTGTACACAGTGAACTGCGTGATGTATTTATTTTTGATAATGCATTTTTTTCCCCATGTAGAAACCAAGATCTGTGTGCAGTGAGAGCTGTCCTCCAGGCACTAGGAAGGCTGCACAGAAAGGAAGACCTGTCTGCTGTTATGACTGTATCCCATGTGCAGAAGGAGAAATCAGTAATGAGACAGGTAACCTACAGCCCATCTCACAGTTTCAAAGAAAATTTATTATTTTCTTTTTTTCCCCTTTTTTTTTTTTACTGTTAAGGATGCAGTTTCTTATCAAAGGATTTCATGAATGACTTTTTTTGTCTCTAACTATAATGATCACAACTTCCTTTCCAGATTCAATTAACTGCAAAGGGTGTTCAGGGGAATACTGGTCTAATGCTGAGAAAAATAAATGTGTTTTAAAGGCTGTAGAGTTTCTGTCATTCACAGAAATTATGGGTATAGTGCTAGTCTTTTTCTCACTGTTTGGAGTAGGAATAACTGTGCTGGTGGCCATCCTGTTTTACAACAATAAGGACACCCCCATAGTAAAAGCCAACAACTCAGAGCTGAGCTTCCTGCTGCTCTTCTCGTTGACCCTATGTTTTCTCTGTTCACTTACTTTCATTGGTCGACCCACTGAGTGGTCCTGTATGTTGCGTCATACAGCCTTTGGAATCACTTTTGTCCTCTGTATCTCCTGTGTTCTGGGGAAAACAATAGTGGTGTTAATGGCCTTCAAGGCTACACTTCCAGGAAGTAATGTCATGAAATGGTTTGGGCCTGCACAACAACGACTCAGTGTTCTTGCCTTTACACTTATACAGGTTCTTATCTGTGTGCTTTGGCTAACAATATCTCCTCCATTTCCTTACAAAAATATGAAATATTATAAGGAAAAGATCATTCTTGAGTGCAGTCTGGGTTCTACTATAGGTTTCTGGGCTGTGCTCAGTTACATTAGCCTTCTGGCTGTCTTGTGCTTCATTCTTGCTTTTCTGGCTCGCACACTGCCTGATAATTTCAATGAAGCTAAATTCATCACATTCAGTATGCTTATATTCTGTGCTGTATGGATCACATTTATTCCAGCTTATGTCAGTTCCCCTGGAAAATTTACTGTAGCTGTGGAGATATTTGCTATTTTAGCTTCAAGCTTTGGTTTACTATTTTGCATTTTTGCACCTAAATGCCATATTATCTTGCTCAAGCCTGAACAAAATACAAAGCAACACGTGATGGGAAAAACAGCATCTACGTCCTTAGCCCTCAAGGCCTACTGAGAATTTAAAACAACATGTCTATATTAACATGGAAAACATGCTCCCCTGGGAGCAAATTTCACAAACATAGAAAAACACAAATAAGTAATGCTTTAATTAAACCCCAGATGGAAGATACACCATATTAGTCTCATTAACTACATGTGGTGAAATTGTCTAAACCGCAAAGAAAATTAACAAAACACATGATGCAATTGACTGTTCAATGGGGTATAATTATTTAATATTAGGCATTAAAAATATCATAGGGAAAAAAAAGACAAACACACTGAAAAAGTATGTTGGACTTATGTTGTACATTCGTTCCACATGAATCAATAAATTTATGCAAACATAAATTTATTCACGTAACTTAAGCAACATGGAAAAAAGTTTTTTGAGCGTTCTAATTAAGCAGCCTCACAATGTTTTTTTATGGTACCCTCAAAGGATTTAATTAATTTAATATATATTTTTGTTACATCACTGAATTAAACTAAATAACAAACTGTTAGTGAGCATGTATTAACATGCTAAATGCTAGTTAAACAACATAAACATCCTCTGTATGCAGCTGTCCTCAGCCTAAGCAAAAGCTACTGTTTTCACCACAGTGGTAACCCAGTGTAATTTAAATGATCATAAATCCTAAAAACTATGTAATAATACTTATATTTTTAATCCTGTCAAATTCCATGCAAATCATGCAGGGAACTACAGCTTTAGTAATGTCAACAAATAAAATGATGTTGAATATACATGATTGGTTCACATTCACACATTATCAACAACAACAACAACAACAATTCATTTTATTTAGAGGCGCTTTTCTAAACACTCAAAATACAAGGCAGCAATACAATCAAAGCAACATCCATTCAACATTAAGATAATCCATAAATTAAAATGAATCTGGAAAAGCTCATTTAAAAAGATGAGTTTTTTTGATGAAAAAAAGTAAGAAGACAAAAGTAAGAAGGCAATGACTTAACTGTACAGTACAAATAGTGGAAGAGTTCCAGAGATGAGGAGCAGCACAGCTGAATGCTCTGAACCCCATAGTGGTTAAACAACCAGAAGACATACCTAGAGAAACAGATGAGGAAGATCTGGCTATGTTCAGACTGCAGGCAAATCAGATTTCTTTCTCAAATTAGATCTTTTCAGGCAGACTGTCCACACTATTAATTGCAAGTAATTAAACCATAGAGATATGAGGGTGCAGAGAGTTGTTTCAAAAAGAAAAAAGCAGAACCTTATACTCTACATGATATTTAACAGGAAGCCAATGTAACAGATAAAGGACAGGAGAGATGTGCTCAGTGGAATAAGTTCTAGTAATTATGTGGGCTGAATATTGAAAGCAACTGAAGTTTATGGGTTTGAGAAGTAACCCAAATTGGAGTGAGTTAGAATAATCAAAACATAAATTAACTAAAGCATGTACAATAATGGCTGTGGTATTTGGTGAAACTGATGTTCCATAAGTAGAAATATACAGGCCGAGTGACACTAGTAACGTGTTTAAAAAAATAAATAAAAAAAAACACTATCAGGGATGTCACCCAGACTCTTAATCTGTAAAGACGGGGTGAAATTATTGTGAAACATTGTATATGTGAAATTACATAAAAGTTGACATGGAATAAAAATGTACATGCTTTGACGTATTTTCTTAAAGCATGTTACTGGTCTCATTTTGATGATTTATGCAAGTTTTTTTATTTTTATTAAGTTAGTTACACTTTAATGACTTTCATGCACAGAAAGAAAAAAGCCAGATGAATTTCTCAACCAGAAATGTAAAGTAAGCACTTCATTTCATGCACAAATTTCTAAACCTACAACTGATTTCATACTCATAAGGGTGAAAGCACTTTCCACCTAGTATGACACAAAATGCTTTTTCTCCAGAATCACTGGATCAAGAAATGCATTTGATTTTGTGGAGGATCTATGTATTTCATAAATGAAAAGGTTATTGGCTACATTTACAATCATTCATTCGTACTAATTACATCTATAAAAATGCAAATACTGTATCAGGTTATTTACATTTGGTAAGCACAGTTGAGCTTAATCTTTAGGATTCTTCTCTTTCTTTCTATATTCCTGCTTGTCCATCAACTTCCTAACTTGCTGGAAACACTTTTTGCTGAATAATGGCTTTTCAAGGATGGAAAAATAATCATTGGATCACTTTTTGCAATACGCAGTAAAGAAACATTACCTTCATTTGAGTTTGCACAAAAACCACAGCTTCTATCATGCTCCAAATTTGTTACATGGAAAGCATTAGATCAGATCAGATTTTTAAAACAAACAGACATTTAAAATCAAAATGCTTTATATTTATAAATGTATTTTATAACAGCAAACTATTAAAACATCTAGGATATCAAGGTGTTTCAAGCATGACTGTTTTTTTTCTTAGTGTATATATTTTATTTATTTTAAGCTGAATGCAAATAGTGTTTACTTTTCTAACATATTGTTATGTTTATTTAGTTACTATGCTTTATTATTGTTTAATGTTTTCACAGTGTGAATTTAAGAGATTTTTGAATGGCTCAAATTATGATTTTAGGAGCTCTCTCGTCTTGCACTGTCGTCACTCCTCCTTTTATCCTTCCAGAGCTCCTCCGTGGGACTCGAGACCGGTGAGTGGCACAGGTGTCGTGCATTATCACTTACTCCACCAGCCTCGCTTGTGGTTGTGCCGAGATGACAGCTCCCCGTATTGTTGCGTCACACACATTTGGGTATACCTCTGTATCTCCTGTGTTCTGGTAAAAACAGTAGTGGTGTTAATGGCCTTCAAGGCTACACTTCCGGGAAGTAATGTCATGAAATGGTTTGGGGTTGCACAACAACGACTCAGTGTTCTTGCTTTTACACTTATACAGGTTCTTATCTGTTTGCTTTGGCTAACAATATCTCCCCCATTTTCTCACAAAAATATGAAATATTATAAGGAAAAGGTCATTCTTGAGTGCAGGCTGGGTTCTACTATAGGTTTCTGGGCTGTTCTGGGTTATATTGGCCAAATTCATCGCATTCGGTATGCTCATAGTCTGTGCTGTATGGATCACTTTTATACCAGCTTATGTCAGTTCTCCTGGAAAATTTAATGTAGCTGTGGAGATATTTGCCATTTTAGCCATTTCAAGTTTTGGTTTATTATTCTGCATATTTGCACCTAAATGTTACATAATTTTGTGTAAGCCTGAACAAAATACAAAGCAACACATGATGGGAAAAACAACATCTAAGTTTTATTGACAAAGAAAACAATATGTCTATATTAACAGTGCAATTTTTTAAATGTTTTTTATATATAATTTAGTCAAAGAAAAAAATATTTGTGTAAATGACAGAAAGAGTTATAAACTGATTTAAAAAGTTATATAAAAAAGCATTAGTACCTTTCATAAATGCTAAAATTTGAAATATTTATCGATTCTAAGGTTATACTACATAAACAGCATAAGTTGTTGAAATGCTGATAGTTCTAAATCTGCTAGCTCAACAACATGTAACATTAAAAGATCTGTATATATAATATATGTGTATTACACAGTGCCTTGACATAATAATTTTGCTGTCAGTGAGTTTTATTTTGTTGCAATATCCTGAATGTTTCAGGCTAATTTGCTTTGTGAGTTTGATTTAAAAAGCCATTTAATAGCAATAGCAGTAGCAGTAGTTAGTTTCTTCCACAAAACATAACAATAACAAGACTTTTATTTTTATCTGCAGTGTTGTTGCACCAAAAATACCCTAAAAGTGTCAAAACGGCAACAGGACAGTAAATGTATGGTGGAGACGTTCTGAAATGGCGTTTGGTCTCGTACTGTGTCGCGTATCTTGTCTGTGTTGTGTGCTTTGCTTGGCCATTTGTTGTGATTAACAGGAAAGTGTGTTCAAGCGCCAGCAAAAAAAACAGTGTAAAGAAATACTCTTTGAAAGAAGCAGTCAATCAGCAGAAGTTAAAAACAGCTTGTAAGTGTATTTACTTGTCTCATTAGTGCTTAGCGCAGTTGTAGTTGCTAGGAAACGCTTGTTTTGTTTGCTGTGTGGAGACGTGCTGAAATCGCATTTGGTCTCGTACTGTATCGCATACCTTGTCAGTGTCATGTGCTTTGCTTGGCCATTTGTTGTGATTAACAGGAAAGTGTGTCCAGCTGAATTAATTTTGAGGGGGGGGGGTTTTTTTTTTTTTTTTTTTTTTTTTTTTTTTTTTGGTTAGACGAATATAAAAAGCCTTAGTATACAGCGGCCGGTCCTCGTGGAGTGTCCCGAGTGTAAAGACCATTGACTCTACTGTTTGACTCCACAGTGCAGGGACACATGCAAGGGACATAAGTATCACTTTTGAATCATTCTCTTTCCTATACTTGTTTCCCTTCTGTTTTTGTTTTTATAACCAATTCTTACTATGTCTTTCCAGATCCCTACTATCACTACCACTATTAAACCACGCATCACACACTGTAGGCAGCACAATCCTAACAAACTGCGCACTTTGCCTATGTCTACTAATACACTACTTTCTTTTTCTATTGGTCTCTGGAATTGCCAGTCTGCTGTAAACAAAACAGGTTTTATTACTTCTATTACAAGTCATTCAAGACTAAACCTCATGGCCCTGACAGAGACGTGGATCAAACCAGAGGACACTGCTACACCTGCAGCACTCTCCAATAATTTATATTTTTCCCACTCCCCCCATCTGACTGGAAGAGGTGGAGGTACTGGTATGCTTATCTCTAATGATTGGAAATGTAATACTTGACCATCTTTGGGCATCAACAGCTCCTTTGAATCTCATTCAGCCACTATTACCCACCCTCTAAACATCCATTTTATAGTTGTTTATCGACCACCAGGACCACTAGGTAACTTTGTGGAAGAATTAGATGTGCTGCTCTCAAACTTTCCTGAGGATGGTACTCCCCTAGTTATGCTTGGAGACTTCAACATCCACCTAGATAAACCTCAGGCTGCAGACTTCCACACTCTGCTTGCCTCTTTTGATCTCAAGCGAGTATTAACTACGGCTGCTCACAAATCAGGGAAAACCAAATGGACCTTATTTACACACGACACTGCTCCACAGATCGTGTGCTGGTTACTCCACTGCGCACCTCGGATCACTTCCTCCTCACTTTTAATCTCAAAATGGTTCCTGACACAACACATACCCATACACATGTCACTTTTCGACATAACCTAAGCTCACTCTCACCCTCCCGGCTATCTACTATGGTTTCATATTTGCTTCCTTCTCCTGAACAGTTATCATCTCTTGATGTTAACAGTGCTACTGATACTTTCTGCTCCTCTCTTACGTCTTGTTTAGACACTGTCTGCCCCTTGTCTTCCTCGTTCTAGCATCGTTCTAAGCTCAGAGCTGCAGAAAGAGTATGACGTAAATCACAAAATCCTACTGAACTTAATGTATATCAATCATTCCTCTCTTTATTCTCTGCTAATGTCTCCACTGCTATAAGGACATACTATCACAACACAATTAACAATTCGCCTAACTCTCGCAAGCTCTTTAAAACATTTTCCTCACTCGTTTGTCCTCCTCCTCCCCCTCCTGCATCAACTCTAACAGCTGACAACTTTTCAACGTTCTTCATTAATAAAAATAAAACCATCAATGCACAATTTTCCACACCACAATCTGCCAAGCACACCTTACCAGCAAACATACACTCATTTTCAACCTTCTCTCCACTCTCTGAGGCAGAAGTATCTAAACTCATCCTTTCCAATCCTCATCCTACTTGTCCGCTGGATACTACTCCATATCATATCCTTCAAAGCCATTTCTATGCCGTTGTACTGCACTTACTCAAATCTTAAAACACATTCCCTTCACACTGGGTTTTCCCAAAAATTTAAAACAGGCTCGATAACACCACTTCCTTAAGAAACCCACTCGTTAATCCAACCCCCATCTTTAGAGAATTTAAAGAGGGTTTGCCTTTACCATATTGCAAAGACACTTGATCGAGTTGTGTTCAACCAAGTCTCAGCATTTCTCACACAGAACAACCTCCTCAACAGCAACCAATCTGGCTTCAGAAGTGGACATTCGAACGAGACTGCATTGCTTTCATTTGTTGAAGCCCTAAGACTGGCAAGAGCGACTTCCAAATCTTCTTTACTTATTTTGCTGGATCTGTCCGCTGCTTTTGATACGGTGAACCACCAGATTCTCTTGTCAACCCTACTGGAAAATGGCATCTCAGGAACCGCACGCCAGTCTCAGCACACCAGACACGCATTTCAGAATGTCTAACAGACATTTCTTGTTGGATGACGGACCATCTCCTTCAACTCAACCTGGCTAAGACAGGACTGCTTGTGGTTTCAACAAACCCATAACTTTATCAAAATTTCACCATCCAGTTAGGCTCATCAACCATAACTCCTTCAAAAACAGCTAGAAACCTTGGAGTTGTGATTGATGATAAGCTGAATTTCTCAGACCACATTGCTAAAACTGTCCGGTCCTGCAGATTTGCTTTATTCAACATTAGGAAGTTCAGGCCCTTTCTTTCAGAACATGCAAAACAACTCCTTGTTCAAGCTCTTGTTCAATCCAGGCTGGACTATTGCAATGCTCTATTGGCAGGTCTTCCAGCCACTTCTATCAATCCTCTACAATCAATCCAAAATGCAGCTGCAAGATTAATCTTTAATGAGCCGAAAAGAACGCATGTCACACCTCTGTTCATCAATTTGCACTGGCTACCAGTAGCTGCTCGCATTAAATTCAAAGCATTAATGTTGCCTACAAAACCACCACTGGCTCTGCACCCATTTACCTAAATTCATTACTTCAGAGTTATGTACCCTCTAGAAGCTTACGTTCTGCTAGTGAACGGCGTATTATTGTGCCATCTAAAAGAGGCAAAAAATCACTTTCACAGACATTTTCATTAACTGTTCCCTCCTGGTGAAATGACCTGCCCAAATCAATCCGAGCAGCTGAGTCCTTAACTATCTTCAAGAAACGACTAAAAACACATCTGTTCCACCTTTATTTGACCCTCTAACTCTAGCACTTTCTATTCTATTTTAATTCTACTTTACCTATATTTATCTTCTTTTTTTATTTAAAAAAAAACACTAGGTTTCTATTTTTTCTATTCTATCTTTATGTAGAGCAACAATTCTTTTTTTCAGATTCCTCAGAGAGTTCTTTGCCATGGGGTGCCATGTTGAAATTCCAGTGACCAGTATGAGAGAGTGAGACTGGTCCGAAACCGCATACTTCCATACTATATAGTAGGCGAAAAGCAGTAGCTGAGCGAATAAGTATGTCAGAAACCTCAATATTCATAAAAGAGTAGGCGAGAATTGCCTGGGTGACGTACTAATTCTAGCGAGATTCGGACACCCGTCTACTTAAAGTGCGTCCGAAACTGCCTACTTCTCTACTATATAGTAGGGGAAAAGCAGTAGCCGAGCGAATAAGTATGTCCGAAACCTCAGTATCCATAAAAGAGTAGGCGAGGAAGTTCCCGGATGTCCTAATTTTTTTGGGGGCCACTTTTTCGTTTTTCTGCCCAGCTTCTTGAGTGCTCGTCGATGGATACTTTTCTATCCCAGGAGGCCACACGAGAGGATACATCATAAAGAAGAAGAAGAAGAGGATAATCGAACATGGTGGAAAATTTGGATGAGGGCGTTTACAAATGTAAGTATTAAAAACCAAAAACACGGTTCCTTATTTTAAATTCGCAATTGTTGAACTACTTTAGAGCAAATTGTTGAAAGTGTAAAGATGCTAAATGATATAGTATAGTTGTGATGTTGCTGTAAAAACATGTTTTATTATGTATAGCTAACAGGGGCTCCAGGAAGCACACGTACATCTCCAAAGTAGATTTACATACATTTTAAACCATGTAATTTAAAATGCGATTACTAAACATGTCTCTTTAATATCGGTAGGAAAAATCTTCGATACGAATTTCATAGAAAGTATGTCTAGATAGGTCCTAGATATGAAGTAGAATCTGAGTGATGTATATGTGTGTTAGTGTGTAGTACAAATTTCATGTTTGTCAGCCTGTTTGAATGTGAAGTAAGTAATGTAAATAACTATCCAGAAAGTAATAAATATAACGTAACTATGGGATTTTTTCATATTACGTTGGAGAAAAATTGAGGAACGTTGTGTTGGATAAAAAAAGCTACTTAACACTACTTAATACTTTTGAGCAGACAAATCTCAGAGGTAACTTGACTCTTGTCTGGATGTTACAGGGACAGATGAGCACACACGTCTGCTTATCCAGTGGAGACCGACTAATGAAGCCCTCTTCACCAGAAAGCAGAATGCTGCCATCAAAGGCTTTGAGTGAGTATACTACAGAAATGAATAAAACATATTTTAAATCTTAAGTTGAGGTTTATTTTAATTATTGTAATTTCAAACAGAGTTATCACAACACTTTTCTGATTCTTGATTTCTGTGCATTTGCTGCAGAGCTTTTGTGGTGGAGCAGGACCTGCAAGGAAAGTGACCCATTTGGGGCAAAACCTGAAACAAAAATATAAATAAGATCATTCTGTTACTTCTAATACAGAAATCAAATGACATTGTGCTGTTAAAATTACTGCTTTTGTATTATATTTGTGCGTCTTTGCAGGATCTGAAATGTCTGCAGACTGGTGTGAGCAGTGAGGATGGAGGAGTCAACAGCAGCATCCTAGAAATGGTCCAGTGCCATGGATGAGAAGCTCCATCACTCCACCTCTTACTACCTCATCAGGACTGGATGTTGCTGTGGTCTCTTCATCCTCAGTGACCCCAGAGCCAGTGAGAACATCTAGAGAAAGACCAAAAGACACTGAGGATGTGAGTTTGGTCAAGTTTGTTCTGCTGGTTTCTGTTCATACAACATCAGTCAATAAAACCAGAGTTTCAGAAGCTTCAAAAGCATCATCAAATAATGTCATGAAGCTTCTGAAAGTCAGTCTCCCATCGACTGATATTTTATGAACAGAAACCAGCAGGACAAACTTAACCAAAATCAACTTTTGTGTTCAGAAAAAAAAAAGAAAAAAAATACCCCAAGGATCAGTACCTTGACACAGTGTGGAGGGGCGAATAAATAATGAATGAATTGATAGTTGTGGATGAACGAAAAAAACTTTACACCCCACCCCCCCCAAAAGAAAAAGTAGTACCTTGAAGAAATAAACTTGAAATAAGCAGCTTTATTGAGCGTTTGTGCCCAAGACATAAAAAGAGGATTTACAAAAATCACATTTACATTTATTCATTTGTCAGACACTTTTATCCGAAGTGACTTACAGTGCTCTTATTACAGGGACCCCAATCCCCCAGCAGTAACCTGGAGTAAAGAGCTTTGCTGAAGGACACAGCGGTGGTGACAACTGCGGAGATCGAACCAGCAACCTTCTGCTTGCCAGTTCAGTGGTTTAGTCCACTACACCACAAAAGTAATGAATGAAATGCTAACAACATTAATNATGTGACAGCTATCAGACACATTTGGCCCAAAAGTTCTTGCTATCTGGGCATCATCTAGCCTGCCTGTCACTGGTAAACCTTGGTCATCCTTTTTGAGCAGTGTTTATGCATTTCATGTGTGCATTCTTCTGCTTCAGTCGCACAGCCTTTAAAAGTTATTGTTTAACCTCAGTCTCAACCCTGCTCCAACAGACTTACCTGTTATTTTCAGGTAACCCTGAACACCTTGATTAGCTGATTTTAGTTCGGGTTTTGGCAAATGGGTTTTGCTTGGGGTTTGGAACTTGTTTGGCGCCACTAAATTGCTCCCCTGCAGGCTGGCTGATGGGCCTTCATTCTTAGGAGGGTTGTTGGTTAGCCCTGTTGACCTCTAAATTTTTTTTTTTTTTTTTTGTGTTTTTTTTTTTTTGTACAAAAACCCTACGTTTATTATATTCATGGATCTCTTTTCTGTACTTGATACAGGTTTCTGCATTCCTAGGTGAGAAAACAAACTTGTATCAACAACATATAAACTGTTTATCAACTTATATTTTGACAATTAGTTCATGGTTTTAGCTTGCTGGTAACAGCAAACTTGGTTCCTGTTTCATTCAGAATCTCTTTCGTGATGTCGTGGCATCTGGGAGGTGTTTCTCTCAAACACTATTCAAAATACAAAGGAAAAATAATTAGTCCAATACCGTTGTTTAAATGTACACCTGCACAGGTGTAAAGATTGAAAATCACCCACAGGTCTGTTTTTTAAAAAAATTTTAATTAAATACAAAACTAAAATTACGAGAGGAAGAGTTCAGAGAAGCACCAGTGTTTGGGAGTGCATGATTCTCTAAAACTACATCACAATTCAAGGTGGAAAGAATACCAAGGAACACACAACGACAGCTACCCAAGCCCACACAACGAGACACCCTCAGACTACTCCACGACCCCCCCCAACCCCCGCCCTAAACTCACAGACGACAGTCTAATATTGCCACCCGTCTCCCACCTGCAAATCTAAAACCATTGGCAAGACGCCTCAAATGTACCTCTTTGTCTAATGTTTTTAAACCAGACCCTTTAAAGATGTGTATGATTCCCTAGACGCACCCCCCCCCCCCCATCCACAGGCACATATGCTAAACCCACTGACACCCATCCCGTACACACCGCGCCCCCCGAACTACCGTCATCCCCAAAACATACGAACACACCCTTTGCACATTGTTTATCTGCTTACCCCCCGGGCATCCAAGATGTAGGTGACTTTGTTTTCTTCGCAGTTAAAACACACAGTATAGGTGACTTTTTTAACTTTAACCGTTGCAGTCTATCATTCGTATACTGTGCCCCCCAATCGCCACCACACAAGGGCAGTAACCAACAATGTCCCCCCCCAATCGAGCAGTAAAAAAAACACGAACCCAATCGCCCCACACAAGACAAACTTCACAACTGATAACCCCCCCCCTGCGGTAGCTGACGACACCAATGATTAGTTGCGACACCACTACTCCTTGATCTCCCACAAGACCACCGAAATCTACAAGTCCGCCCCCACCCCCTGTACCCCCAGAACTTCAATATTTTACCTGGTTTTTAATCCGCCCCAAAACAAAATTCCACTGTTCCAACTCTGGTTCTATTGGTGACTGTGTAACGCGGCATCCTGTTTTTTCTGTCTGGCGTTTAGTATCTTTATTAGTTGTTTTTACGCAAGCCCGCCCAGGAAGGTGATCTCTCTTAGCTCCGTATGATGTCACTCATGTTTCCACAGTGCACAAACATTGTAGGTACGTACCGGCTATCTAATCCAAAATGGTACTTGGGATTTAATCCGGATTTGTATTGTTTGTCAAACCGACTTTCTCCCTTAAAAACTTACTAACCGATTACGTCTATCGCGGGCCCAAACATCATCGGGGTGGTGTTAGTGTGGTGTGACTTTTTGACTAGTTAGTGAAGTACACTCCGCCGCAACCCTGGATGAGAGTGGTTGACTGTCCACACTATTCCCGACTTCTGAGCCTGCTCTTCTGAAGTTATGGTTGATTGCTCTTCGTCCTGGATATCAACACACCCATTAACGTAAACCACACCAGAGCGGCAGGCGTCTCAAGTTGGAAGTTGGACATTAAACAAAATTATTATAATACTGTTAGGTTCGCACAAACCGATCGTTTAGTTTGTCTTAGGACTATTATAATGTGTTGTCACGAGAGCAGGGTTTTAATTGGATTTGTCTGTGAATGCTTTTTTTACTCTCATAGATTGTGTACCATTCATGCATATACGATGGAAAGGACTGCACGGTTAACGTACATCATCAAATGATGTTCACTGAAGAAACAAAGTCACCTACATCTTGGATGCCCTGAGGGTAAGCAGATCAGATAAAAAATACATTTTCATTTTGGGATATTGTGAACTTATCCTTTTAAAGATGTCTATCAGATTTTACACAGCAGATGTTTCCAGATGAAGCGATCTTTAACAGACATCTTGCAGACATGCGTGTGCTATCTGGGGGGGAAAAGAAAACAAGACTGAGGCAGACTTACAGCCAGACAGACTTGGATGGAAATAAACTGCAAATAAAATACATCTTAGAACATGCCTTAGAAAAAAAACATTTCTGGTGTGCATCTGGAGACAAATCAATGGCACTGAAATATTTTAAGATATGTCAATGCAAGTTGCATTCAGTTAAGACAGCTCAAACATGCATTTTAGTCTGGGACTAGTCTTAAGCCTGGTCTGTGAAACTTAGTGTAACTAATTAAAACTGTTAATTTCTCTAAATGGCAACACTTTATAATAACTTTCACTAATAAATCATTAACAAACATATAATGCTTAACAGATAATTAGTTAATATACATTCACATAGCTAGAATCGTGAGATAAGGTGCTTGTTAATGTTTACTAATAAATTTATTAAACATTACCTAATGATTAACAGATCATTATTTCATGCAAATTAAAATGCTTACAAATGTCTTTAAACTTTCAATTCATATGAAGCACTTCTTGAAAATCTTCAAATGACTGTAACAGATGTCATACTACAATTAAAAGCTTTTGTTAATGTGTACGGGGGTCAATTTGATCACCATAAGGGAACACGGTTCTGTTTATATTACATTGTTTTGATAAATAAGCAAATAAAAGTGGATGAAAAACTGTTTTCTCCTATTGAAGTATGATTCGTGGCCTAATGGTTAGAGAGTCTGACTTGTAACCCAAAGGTCGCGGGTCTGAGTCTCGGTACCGGCAGGGATTGTAGGTGGGAGTAAATGCACAGCACTTTCTTCCACCCTCAATACTACGATTGAGGTAAGACCCCGACCCCCCAACTGCTCCCCGCATGCTGCAGCAAGTGTGTGTGCCCTTTGATGGGTTAAATGCAAAGCACAAATTCTGAGTAAGGGACACCATACTTGGCTACATGTCAATTTCACTTTCATGATTCAAGGAATATCCTGTTTAATGATATACAGTAGTATACTAATATAAGTGTTGAGGCAATAAAAAACGTTTTGCACCCAAATTACAATGTATGTTATGTCTTTGGCAAGCATTTAACTAAACTTAACTAACCACTCTTTACACAAACGTTGTTAAAGTAGCTAAAAGTCCCATAAAGGTAATAAATGATTAGCAAAGGTTTACAAACATTTACTAATGGTGAATAGTATCAACTTTAGATTGGGTACCTTTTAAACTGATCTGTGCTTTTTTCTCTCTCTTTATTCTTGTGTTAGTTACTGTTTCTCTTTTAGTAATCCGTTAGCAATCACACTACATGCATACCACACCTGAAACCAATCGAACCACTCATGAGCGCACCACTTAAATGGGCCAGGGCATGGAACAGAGTGATCACACTAATCAAACAAACCAGACTTTTGGGGGTCAAACATGCTCGGCACAGTTCAGATCACCTAGTGTGAGTATACCCTAAATTAAACATCTAACCATGTTGCTTCCCAGTTGTCTTGGAGGCCATCCACAGGTGAATGTAGAATCCAGGTGGTCTTTATTACATCCTCGATACTTCCATCTTTGTTTTCCTGGAAGATCTGGCCAGTGAATGCACTACACGAGCCTATGCAAAAACAATTGTGCGTAAGAATTTCTGTCTGGTTTTCCGGTAAAATTATCTAAGCATCCTTTAAACAAGACACATGTATTTGATAAGCAAAGCTTCATAACTTTTACACTATTCAGAGTAGATATTATGAATAATATAAGTATTTTTGTCTTAATGCACTGAAGCAACAATTGGCTAAACCAGGGGTGTCAAATCCTGCTCATGGAGGGCCACTGTCCTGTACAATTTTTAGCTTCAACCTCAACAGGCACCGCTATCAGGCTTACTAGGGCATTCTCAGGGGTTAAAAACAAAACAAAAAATCTGAGGCTGAAACTTTTTCCGGGTTGGTGGGTTGCGGTGGTGGACACTCAGAGAAAGTGACATAAGGACCGTTTATTTGGCAAACAAAAAAAATTATTTTCCTTGAAACTAACTAGTAACGTATCTGCCATTGCCATTAGCCCTTGACAGGCTCAGACTACAGATTATGGTGGGATATTTGAAACAGCAATACCAAGAAAGTTTACTCACTACAATATGGTGCAAACACATGTAACATTTAGGATGCTTTTGATATCAAGTTTTGCTGGTTAGCTTTGTCCTTGACAGGGTACAAGATGACCTACAATCTAAAACGTGACATTTCTGAAATTGTTTTGTTCAAAAGAAATAATGGTAAATTAAATACTAGGAAATGAATATAAAATAGGAAATATACAATGTCAGTTTACTACAGAAACTACAGTTCAGTTCAATTAACAACAACAAAAACATTAAAATGGTCCAAGAACTGGTAACTTAAACAGGGTTCGTACAGATACTGCAAAATAAAATTCCAGGACTTTCAAGGACTTGCACTACTTTTTTGGTTTTCAAGGACTAAAATCAGATCTCACTTATTAATCAATATTGTTATTATCTTTCAAATTCTAATAAATAAACTAATAAAACAAAATGGTACAAATAAAGTGCAGCACATGCAAAGAATGCAATGACTGGCAACTTTAACATTTGAAAGGATACTATGGCAAAGTTATCGCTTTCCTTATTCAAACTGATTTTTTTTGCATGAATATATGATTGACCTGAAGAATGAAAGCTATATCATACACTTGGAAAATTATGAGCTTTATCACACTCATAGACACTAGGGGTGTGACAATACACTTAGCTCACAAGGTGAGACAAAATGCAGATACTTGGTTCACTAGAACGAGACAATGTTTTAATACTTTAAGAAATTTTCAAATGACAAAATATTTGTCTTTTAATCACAAAAAGTAAAACAATGCAGTTGTATTTTGAAATGTTTTAACTAATCTAGTGCTTAACTAATGATTATTTTGCTAATCAAGTAATCTGATTATTTATCTTGATCATATGATTATATTTATATGATTATAATCTGATATTTTTTAGTAATACAAGTAGAACTAAGTGGAAAAACAGGCTTTAATATGACTATTTATATATAAAGTAACGATGAGCAATAATAATTGGCCTCAAATAAAGTTGCAAATCACAAACCAGTACAATGGTTTTATTGGAGCAACTACGTTAAAATCATAATGTAATTTGCCTATTATAACAAATACCTGCAAAGGGCGCCAACGGCCTGGTGATGTTTCATGTGATTCAACGACGTTTAAATCCATTTAATTTTAATATTTGGCCACATGCAAAGTCAGAAACTTTTATTTTGAAATCGCGATGTACAATAAATCGCATATTTAGAAATATGTTGATGTATTCTCCTGTGTTGGCATAGGTTTAAATGATTTACGTTACAAATCAAGTGAGTTTTCCCAGATTAACGTTAATTAAGCAACCCAAACTCACCGCATATGCAGAGGAAGAGTTTAGCCCCTTTCACACATACAGTCTTTACTGGTAAATTACCGGTAAGTTACCGTTAAGAGATCATGTGTGAACACTTGTAAGTTTTTTTCTGGCAATATATATACGTTCTTATGGAGATGACATGATTACTCTGAGCAGTTTACAAAGCTCTGCTGCTTTTTTAATAGCTTTTCTATGTAAATATGACGTTAGATGGAAATCTTTGAACATTGCACTTCGCAGCTTTTTCAATGTGTCACGCTCGAGACCTAGGCTTCTTTTCTATTCATCAGCTAATGCGCGTCTCATGTTCATAAGAGCAAAAACTTCTGATTGGCTAGTAACGTTTGGCTGAGAGTGAAAGCTGTGTTCCTCTCATACATTGGTAGGCGAACTCAACTCGAACGTGATATTTAAATGTAGGACAACTTTTTTCCCCCGCAGCCAAATGCCGCATGCCGGAGAACTTTAAGCCCTGCATTCTAGAAACTTCCAGGGAGATGTGGTGAGGCAAGCTGGAGCTAAATTCTGCAGGATAGTGGCCCTCCAGGTACCCAGTTTGGACAACTCTGGGCTAAAACCCACCTTCTATCTCCGGCCATGCAGAATGCAAGTAGTAGGTGGTCTGTTTAGTCTGGTCTGTATGATGTAGCCCACACAATGGTCCGCAGTTTTCCTTCAGTGTGGCTGGACTCTTTTGAAGTAACAGCAGTTAGGTATGTCCCAATAATCTGACCATTCTCCTTCTCCTTCAACTCCATCTCAGAACCGAGTTCGTTTTTCCACTTTCCAGACACTATTGAACTTCCGACTTTCTAGATAAACATTAGAGTGAGAAAGGCATATTTAATAAAAAAATATTAAAATGATTACCACATTAACAACAAATAGAATCTATCTGGTCAATAAATTAAATCATATGTGAATTGCTAATAATTATATTTGCCAGCTTGCATTAATTTCTTATTAACATCTAGTATTAACTAATAGTGTAAATTGTGTTACCTACCACAATCTTAGAAGAAATGTGTACAAAAATTACACAAATTATGTGTGGCACTCTAGTTAACACATTTTGTGTCAATATTAAATGAAACTCTGTTGGAGGAATTCAGCTGTTTATACATTATTATGTGTAGTTTTAAAATTGACAGCCTGTAAACTACAGATAAATATTATATAATTGCTTTAATTAATCATTAGCTAGTGTTTTGCAAAGAGATCATTATGACTTGAGGCATTAACTTATTAGGTACCTGTGCATTAGTTAAACATTAATTAATTGAGTGAGTGAAAGTGATATGTACCACGTGCATCATGGTGACCAGTAAGTGCTCTGCATTTAACCCTCCAAAGTGCACACACACAGCAGTGAAAACACACACCCGGAGCAGTGGGCAGCCATTTATGCTGCGGAGCACTTACTTGGTCAGCAGTTGGGGTCGCGTGTGGCCTTGCGCAAGGGCACCTCAGTCGTGGTATTGAAGGTGTGAGAGAGCACTGTACATTCACTCCCACCCATCTACAATCCCTGCCGGTACGAGACTCGAACCCACAACCTTTGGGTTACAAGTCCGACTCTTTAACCATTAGGCCACGACTTCCCCATGTAAAATATGTGCAACTTAAAGTGTTACCCAAACAAGTATGTCTCCTCGTCCATGTTTCAAGTTCCCAGTGTACTTAGAGAGAACGCGTTGAAGAAAAGAACAGCAATACAGATACCTTACTTATCCATCACGATGTTTAAGTATTATAAACAGAATACAATTGAAGTCCGTTGTAAAAATCACATCAAAAACAGACACGTCAAAAGCAAGACCTTGCATGAATGCATGTTCGTTAAAAGTGATATCACAGTGCAAAATGATTATCATTTTCATAATTTATGGTGTATAAAATCATTTTTAAATATATTACCTGAGTAAAGTGATGAGAGGCCAGAACACTCTTAGAGTGAAATGGAGAGCAAGTGTTTGTTTTGTAAGTAATAAAGAAAATGAAATACACATGGAATGGGAGGTAGATTATTGTGTAGTGTAGGCACGTTGTGACGAGTCGAACTAGTCTGCCAAGAAAGGTGGGTCCTCAAACAAATGAAAAAGTAAGCTCCTTCCTCGGGATGTTTTACAGAGAAATGTACACAAGGTTCTTTGTTGGGTAACAGTTATGATAAGATAAAATACTAATGTATTAACTATATATACATATACAGATATATATATATATATATATATATAGACAACAAGCCACAAGCCATCTCACTTTAAATTTTTATTTTGTTGTGCAGCATTAGCAGCTGATGGGATGACCAGTACTTTCAGTTTCGATAATAAATAAAAATATTCGTTTTTATATCATATAATCTTCATATGAAATATAATTATTTTATGAATCTTCATAAAACTATTCAATATTTTTAATTCATTTTCGAATACAAAATAAATTTAGACATTTCAGGTATCTTTTCTCACTATGCATTTTAAGGTAGAAACTCCACATATTGACTTGTTTAAATTAATATAATCTGTCATCAGCTACTACGTGGTCGTTAAGGTATAGTGATCTCTGTAGTTACCACGCTAGAAAGTAAGAGCTGAAAACAGAGCCCTTGGGGGACGACCATTTTTCTATCAGACATTCCAACCACGGACCTGTGGCCAGCCCATGAAGATACGAAACTGAATTTGATTAGCAAGTAGGACTGAGGCAGCATGCCCTTTAAGAAGAAGCAGTGAAGGGGTGCTTTTCTTTAATAAGCAGCTGAGAAGAGCATGCCCCTTTAATGCAGTACAGCCTATGTCCAATACCCTAAAATTTTAGCACCAGATCATCTTTGCATTAATAAACAAAAAAGATCTACATTACAATTTAAGTTATAAGCACATTACCGTATACCCGACACTGTTAAGCTTTAGCAACAGCAGGATCACGCTGCCTTTAAACACAGCTTGATGATAATCCTACATATCGGACTGTTTACATGAAACCGCGCATCCTCTTACTACAGATGAGGCCTTATCAGCAAGCCTGTTTCATCATCAGACCGCTTAAACAGATTTAAAAACAGCCTCAGCCTGTGGTAAGTGAACTGGTACTTCATGTTACCAGTGTGTCAAATACAATCCAACAATCCCGCATCCATAACCTAAGCACGCGTGCCGAGCAATGACCTACAGTTACGCCCACTAGCCCTTCAACGAGCAATATTTGACAATAGTATATTTGCCAACATAGCGTTAAGCAAATGAAATAAGAAACTTAGCAGGAAATTTTGCTTAATAATATATTTATGGGGGAAGCACCACCCCAAGCTCAGCAAGTGAGGAACCAGAGGAAAACGACTGTAGTTACCTGTATATTTTATTTTATTTTATTTTTTTTAAAGCGCTGCTGTACTTGCTTAGAAAAAAGCTAAATTCTTTTTGTGAAATAATGATAAATATTGGCTTTATTTAGCATCACTGATGTGCACTACAAGGGCTGCAACCACGTGTAGGGTGTATGTTTGTGTGGGGATAATCGATTAATCTAACTATTATTTGGAACGATTAATTGACTAATCTTCGATTATTTCACTGATTAATCAGTATATTTTGATTGATTATTCAGCTTTTGCAATTATTAAAAAGCAATAGACAGTTATCCCATATTACTAACATGATAAAGTAATCTTTTGAAATCATATGTAATGTACAATTATTATACCAATGAAGTTATACATCTATTATTTCCATACAAAATGTGCATCTCTGACAGAGTACCCCCTCTTCTGCCTCAGCTCCGGCCCTCACCTTTCTTAGCTATATGACAACTCACATCAATTCTCTGTCTACATCGCTCTTTTGTAAAGTCATATGAATAGAAACAAAATACAGTTAGTGATAAGACTTTATTTTTGGCATTATACAATTTTATTCCACATAATCTCTCTTAGAAGGGGTCATATGAATGTGCTAACAAACATAACCGATTTGGATTCTGAGATTCTGTAAACACACCGATAGTATGTCTGTATCAACAGTTCTTCTACAAATCAAGTTCTGTCCCATTCTTGTTTTTAAACACGTGTTTTCTCCGTTGCTCTATAAAAGCAAATCTGATCCTCGTTTATTACAAGAAAAAATGGACATTTTTTATCAAAAGTATTCGAGAAGGCTGTTTTAAATCAGTTATCCCCCTACTTAATTGGGAATAATATACTGGATCCTTTTCAGTCTGGTTTCAGAGCTAAGCATTGCACTGAAATTGCCTTGTTAAGGGTGGTAAATGACTTGTTACTATTTGTGGATTCCGGAAATAGTGCAGTTTTGGTATTGTTGGATTTAAGTGCGGCTTTTGATACTGTGGATCACTGTGTTCTTTTAAAAAGATTAAAAACCAAGGTTGGTATCTGTGATGCCGCCTTAGTCCTATTTTATAAAGAGGAGTTTCTCTGTAGACATTGTGCATGATTAACCAAAGAGAACAAACACATTCAGTTTCTGTTATGTCACATGATTTCAAGGAACACAGGTATTGTTAGTACGTGTCTATATAAAGACCAGCACAGAACTTTAATTTGCTATTTGGAATTCAGGAAGTGGCAGAGAGACTTTGACTTAACACACTTTATTAAAACATCTAAATACAAACACTACATGATACCCCACACATATCACATTGCAATGTGTTCAGGAGACATCTAAGAAAATAAGAAAATAAGGCCGAGAGAGAGAGAAGAGAGAGAGAGAGAGAGAAAAAAAAGCTGTCTGTGCACTCTTGAATACTTGCATCCATAGATAAAAAGTGTCTTGTTAAAAACAAAACCCAAATCTCCAAGTAATCTTTCAAGCAATGTAAATAATGGAACCAATCTAAAACACTCAGTAAAAACATGAAATACAGATTCTGGTAAAGAACAGAAAATTCAAGAGGGAAAATCTTTTTAGTTAAATTTAGATCTCCAGATCATTTAGTTAGAAAAGCCTCCACCGTTAGAACGGTTCAAAATTCTCTCCATTTAGTATTACTTCTGTCTTTAATATGCTCAAAATAATCCACTTTAGCACATATCTGATAGAGGTCTCTCTTTCCGGCCACCTGAAAGTCAAGCTTTTGTAATCTGTTAAATGTCAGCAACTTTCCTTCCTGACCATCTTCAACACAAACCTTCAGAGACACAAAAAAACTCTAGAAGGACCTCCAGACAGAAAACAGTTAACAAATAGGAGGAGTGTGGAAACAAGAGCTGCTTTCAACCCACCTATGAGCCGCTTTATCGTTCTGACTGATCTAAAACCAGCCCGATTGCAAATGTCCACCATTGACCTCCATACTGTAGACATTTTAGACAAAGTGTCAAACAAGTCTGAAACTTTGGTCAGTCCTTTTTCATATTTTTTTTAAACAATTGTATTAGATGTGCAAATATTATCACCTAAGAAAAGAGCTGTAAAACAGTGGTTCTTCAAGGCCAAAATTATTATTTTCATGTCTAATCAGTTAAAAACCTATACAAGAGTTTAGCACGGAATCATAAAATTTCAACAATTAAACAATTTCCATCTTAAAAAACTGTTGCCTATCAAGACAGAACCCACCAAAAGTTCTGATCAAAGCCAGACAAAACGACACCCATGACCTAAATTCCACAGGGTAGAGTAGGTTTTGGACCGTCTTTAACCTCATAGCTTTAACCTTGGCTGCCAACTCAATCAACCCTTGGCCCTTAAATATATTGGTCAGTCCCAAGGAAAACTCCCAGCACTTAAAACCCCTCTAGACTCCAGGAACAGTTATGAGGAAGTACTGGAGGGCCTCCATTCTCCCACTAAAAAGGATGCACATTTTCCAATTGATTTGAGAGGAGTCTTTCTGATAAACCTCCAGATATTTTTTTTAAATTATGACATCCTGGGTAGATTTAATAATACCAGTGACATCATCAGCATAGACACTAAGTCTAGCAGTTATCAGGTCTGAGGTGGACGGACACACTGTTGCTATGCCACCCAGCTTGTTTCTTAGTGTGACCAATAGTGATTCAATTGCAAAGGCATACAGGATTCCTGAAAGACCACAAACCTGCCTTATGCCTCTTCTTACTCTG
Organism: Sinocyclocheilus anophthalmus; assembly: GCA_018155175.1. Classification (NCBI taxonomy): domain Eukaryota; kingdom Metazoa; phylum Chordata; class Actinopteri; order Cypriniformes; family Cyprinidae; genus Sinocyclocheilus; species Sinocyclocheilus anophthalmus. The sequence goes on along the minus strand of JADLZN010009173.1, from coordinate 3,289 downwards.
AAAGCAGCACCATGTTGATGTACTTGACATGCATCAGACCTCTGCCTCGCTGTGTTCTACCTGTAAATAATTATATGAATAATTTGAATTACTTTCAAAAAACAGACACAGATACACACACACATATACATCTAATACATATAACACTGAAAATGGCACAGCGAGGAACTATTTGGCCATTACACGCTCATAATGTGTATTTTTGCACTACAGCACACACAATAAATGTATGCCACTCACCCACAATAGTATAGAATGATAAATATAATATCCATATTATCCACTGTTCACGCATAGGCATATATATAGTATATTATACCAGTTATCTCAATCATATATATATATATATGATATATATTATAGATATATATATATATAATATATACAGTGTGTGAAACAGGTTTTGCCTCTCCCTTCCTGTTTTTTTTTTTTCATATTTGTCACACTTAAAAGATTCATATCATCAACTAATTTTACTATACACAAAGATAATGCAAGTAAATTCGAAACTGCAGTTTTTAAATTGATGATTTCATTTATTGGGAAAAAAGCTTGTCCAACCTACCTGCCCTAACGGAAAAATGATGTGCCACCGCTCCTGTTAATCATGAAAGAACTATGACAATTACAACCACATATTTTATAAACGCTGAGTAAATTTCACTAGCCACACGAACGGGACATAAATCCCAGGCCTGTTTACTGCCAGACCTGTTGAATCAAGAATTTGCTTAAATAGAAACTGTCTGACAAAGTGAAGCATGCTTAAAGAGCAACACTTCATGCAGCGATCTAAAGAAATTCAAGAACAGAATCAAAACAGTTGACATGTATCAATCTGGAAAGGATTATAAAGCCATTTCAAAGGCTTTGGGACTCCAGCGAACCACAGTCAGAGCCATTATCCACAAATTGAGAACTTGGAACAATGGTGAACCTTCCCAACCAAAATTACTCCAAGAGCACAACGACGACTCATCCAAGAGGTCATGAAAGAACTCAGAACAACATCTAAAGAACTGCAGTCCTCACTTGCCTCAATTAAGGTCAGTTTTCATGATCAACAATAAGAAAGAGACTGGCCAAAAACGTCATCCATGGGAGAGTTCCAAGACAAAACCCACTGCTGACCAAATAGAACACAAAGGCTCTCATTTGCCAAAAAATATCTTGAATATCCCCAAGACTTTTGGGCAAATATCATGTGGACTGAAGAGACAAAAGTTGAACTTTTTGGAATGGTGTGTATTGTCCACGTTACATTTGCGTAAACCAACCAGCTTTCATAAAAAGAACATCACCAACAGTCAAACATGGTGTTGGTAATGTGATGGTATTTCGTCTATGTCTGGTCCATCACTAACAAGTTAACTGTTTTTAAGCCTTTGGTTCCTGTGGCCCTAATCAGCAAATTTGGATTTCTTTACTCCCTTGATTAATATAAACATCTGGTAAATTACCCAAAATACAGGGTGTGAGTTTAAATAAGACTAAGCATTCAGTCAGCATGATGATTATGGAGAGATTTGTTGTTTGTGTCGACAGCGTGGAGGGGTTCCTCATGGAGTCAAAGTTGACCAAAGCTAATGCTTTCCCAGCATTTGTGGTTTAAAAGGGTGTACAAGCTTATACTTATATATATTTGTTTTAATGATCGTCGGTTTTGCTAGATAAGACCCTTATTCCTCAGCTGGTGATCGTAAGGATAATCCCTTGACGCTGAAAAGTCCACTGATGTTTCCTCAAAAAACTAATTTCTTTGCGACGAATAAAGACAGTCATACCATCTCGATAGACATATGGGGTGAGTACTTATCAGGGGGTACAATACACCTTTTTGTTTGTGTTTGTCATAATATTATGAACAAATACAATAAAACAACACCATGTGTTAAAATGTAGAGGGTTTTCTGTACATAGAGATATTTTTTATAAATTTACTCTAATGTTTGTGGGTAGTGGACTTTTTTTTAATTCAGGTATGCCAATTCTGTAAAAATACAAAATATGTAACAGGGCTGAAGAGGTTTTAACCACATTTTTTTGTGGTTTAACTATAGTAACAATGTTTCTTTTTTTTAAACTATGGTATAAACACGTTTAATTTTCGTAAGGCACAGAGTATACCCAGGGTTTAAGGTGAATTGGAGCCCATCAGAGTGGAGTTGACTGTCACCTACTGACTGTTGCATATTCTCTATTTTGTTATTCTATTAAGTTTGTGTACTTTTGTAGTCCTTTGCTATTTTATTATTTATTGCTTTACTATATCACAGTGTTGGCAACTCATGTTCATTTGCCTTGAAACATGTGACACAGAGTCCTCACAGAAGTCCTTATTTTTTATATTTGGTTAAATATAAACTTTGTGTAACACTTCTTTACATTATGCAAACTTGACATGTATTAACAGTTGTTTTTCTTTTTTTTGCAATGTATTTTTCTCTAATTGTGATCACAGGTGAAAACTGCATCAGAGGGGGAGGACTTTTCTGCTCCCTCATATTCTGCAGGGACAACTTTGCAAGTATATGCAAAAGATCTGCAGAAATTTGTTGACTCCTGCCCACAGCTGAAAGGAAAAATTGACAGTATGCCTATTAAAAATACATTTAGAACATGATTTGTTTGTTTGTGTGTGCGTGTGTGCCTGTTTTTCTATTCATGGTGGGGACAAAAGTTAAAAACCTGAATACCCCAACTCATGGAGACTCATGTCACGGTGTGGACCTAAATGAGGTCCCCATGGTAAACGGAGCTTCTACTCATACAGAATAAGTTTTTTGAAAATCTAAAAATGCAGAAAGTCTCCTGTGAGGGGTAGGTTTAGGGGTAGGGTTGGTGTAGGACAATAGAATATACGGTATGTGCAGTATAAAAAACGTTATGCCTATGGAGAGTCCCCACAAGTATAGCAAACCGGACATGTGAGTGTGTGTGTGCATGTGAGTGTGTGTGCGTGTGTGTGTGTGTGAGTGTGTGACAGTGAGTGACAGTCACTACTAGGGATGCACCATTACTACTTTTTTTTAAAGATGAGTACAATTACAGATATTTACTTTCTGAAGAAAACAGAAAACACTTTTTGTACTGCACTGTAAACAGGGTCAGAAGTTAGTGGGATTAAAGATAACTTGTATGAGGCATTTATTACCTTTATCGAGGACTTTAGGGATAATAGACAAATATGCATAAAGAAGAAGTATGAACATATGCACACTTTTATGCAGCTCGTTCTCGTCTTTCTTGATGTGTTTGTGTTCATTTAACACTGAGGACCTGACGTGTG
>JADLZN010009172.1:52500-85412 GCA_018155175.1 Sinocyclocheilus anophthalmus | reverse complement strand
AAGACTGTGATGTGCTTCATTCCTTTAGGGCTTTACTGTGGCCTATTTTCTGTCTGATTGTGTGGCGCTGGGAAACTCCTCCTCCGCATGGCTCTGTTCTGTTCTGTGCTAATGTTTATCTCATGACCTGAAGGCTAGAAAACATGAAGGTAGGTTTGGAATAATAATAGACCTAGAATAAAATCAGAGTCACATCATACTACTGCACTGGAATGTCCAGCTTTATTGATAACATTCACTTAATGTGTGTTTGGATGTAATCCAGCCTGTTTTAGCAGCTAAATATGACGACATTCATCCTATGTTTGGTATAAGCATATATGCTATAAGTGCACTAAAAATTCAGAGTTTAAAAAGAAGTTCAAGTGCATTTTAATTTCGGTATGAAAACATTTATTTGTGATATTAAACTAATTCATGTTTCTCAGAGCAGTGTTTTAGTTTTTAATTGCACTGGATAAAAGTCTCAGCTAAATGACTAATGTAAAAATAAATATGTAAAAGTCTTTAAAGCATCACAGTGATGTTTTTCTATAGAAATACACTTTACAAAAGATTCCATTTGTTCACATTAGTTAAATAACATTAACTAACAAAAAGAAATGCTTCTAAAGTACTTATTAATCTGAGTTCATGTTCATTTCAACATTTACTAACACGTATCTGTTAATATTATTAAACAGGCCTGAGGTAACATGAACTAACAGTTGTATTTTTATTTACTAACATTAGAGCTACTCTGATTCTGTAACTTTTTTGTTCAAAATGAAATAATAAATAATAAGCAAGTCACACTAAATCACTATGGTAAGTCGATAATAATTATTTATATTTCACAGCTGTACTGAATATGTAAATGTAAATCAGAATATAAAGAAGTAAATCAGAATATTTAGTTATAATTCCAAATATGTAAATGTAAGTCAGAACATAAAGAAGTAAATCAGAATATATAGTTCTAAATCTGAATATGTAAATCAGAATATAATGAGGTAAATCAGAATATAAAGAAGTAAATCAGAATATTTAGTTATAAATAAGAATGTATAAATGTAACCAGAATATAAAGAAGTAAATCAGAATATATAGTTTTAAATCTGAATATGTAAATCAGAATATAATGAGGTAAATCAGAATATAGTTATAAATCTAAATATTTAACAATAAATCAGAATATAAAAGTAAATCAGAATATATAGCTATAAATCTGAATATGTAAATGTAAATTAGAACATATAGTTGTAACTCTGACTATGTACTTATAAATCTAAATATAAATCTTTATTTTACTGCATACATTTATCATTCATCCGTGAGTGTTCACGTCATATCAGTAATCAAATAAAATCCGACTACTGTGATATTCAGTGAAAGAAACTTGAAGACACAACAACTGAACCTTGAACCGAAAAGTGAAAGCAACACACCCGTAATAAACCACGAATCAACATAGTTTCACAGAATCACATTTGCTGCACACTGATAGGTTGACAAAACAATGTTTATGTCGATCTCTAAACCAGTTAGTGTATTTGCCTATAAAGCCTTGTCAAGTTATAGTTTCACAGTTATCTGATATGAACAGAAATCATTACATTTAATGTAAACATTGCCAGACTTTTGTAATCAAGTCAAAACAACAGTTTCACATAAACTCTTGCCTGCTCATATTTTTCAGATATCCGTTATTTCATTATTTATTTTCATTAATGAAATTGGCACTGATAAAGCAATCAATTAATCATGATCACAGCAACGCCTCAAAACATCAGATTAATCCACGCAGAATCGCGGAGCCGAAGCACAACTCACGTGTCGACCAAAACAATCTTCCTCCGTGAGTTACTTGTAGTTTTATGCTTCAACCGCAAGAGGGCATTAGCATTACTTCATTGATAAATACTGTAACAAATATATTGCTCATTGTTAGTTAAAGGGATAGTTCACCCAAAAATGAAAGTTCTGTCATTAAGTACTCACCTTTATGTCGTTCCAAACCCGTGAGACCTTCGTTCATCTTCAAAACACAAATAAAGATATTTTTGGTGAACTCCGAGAGCTCACTGGGGGTTGAAAAAAAACCCCCCTCCCATAGACAGCAAGGATCCTAACACGATCAAGCCTCAGATACGTAGCAAAGACATCGTTCAAATAATCCATGAGACATCAGGTGTTCAACCGTAACTTTACAAAGCTACGAGAATCCTTTTTGTGCGCAAAGAAAACAAAAATAACGACTTTATTCAACAATTCGTCTCCTCCGTGTGACCCTATAGCTCCATTTTGGAGAGTATCACATATGTAAACAACGTGTGCAACATATGTACGTGGATAAGTTGTTTACGTTCAGATCAAAGCATTAACAACGTAAACAACGTATCCACGTACATATGTTTCTGGACCTTGATCGTGTTAGGATCATTCTGTCTATGGGAGGGTCAGAGAGTTCTCGGAGTTCATCAAAAATATCTTAATTTGTGTTCCGAAGATGAACTCATGTCCACTGTTTTGTAACTACATTGGTGACTAAATGATGACAGTATTTAATTTTTTGGGTGAACTACCCCTTTAATGTTATTTAATGCATTAATGGACATTATGGCACATTATTTTTGGCACATTGAAAGGTTCCCCTACAACTCTAGACTAGTAAGAAAAAGTCAATTTCTAACATCAGATTGATATGCTTCAGCGTTCACTCCCTCCACGCGTGTATTTTTGGAAATTATTATCCGGGCGTCACACCCATCAGCCCCTCTGACCTCATCTCCAGCCCTAGAAACCAGATCAAGTGCGTTCCCACTGCGGCCACTTCCCATGATCCTCTGTGATTCATTGCAGATGTTTTCTGCTACAAATGAAAGCGTTTATTTTCAGCGCATCCTTTTTTCAGGCCTGTGAACTGATGCGATTCCATAAGCAGCCACTTAGTAGACTGAGTGATGTGACTGATCTGAGATGTAGATGAGTTTGTTTCTTCATCAGGTTTAGAGAAATGTAGCATTGCATCACTCGCTCAGCAATGGATCCTCTGCAGCCGATTTGGCCTGCTGCCCTGTTGTTGTTTTTTTCTTTTCTTTTCTTTTTTTAATATTATTATTATTATTGCCTGCCGAATGAACTAAAGTGATTATTTCCGAATTCACCATTCGGTAATAAATCTCTAATAAATCATGAATCGGTTAGTCGTGACTGGCAATAATAGTTGCCAAGTCCACGTATTTTACACGACTCTGGGCTTCTTTTTTTGCAAAGTCGCGTTACAAAAAAATCGCGGGTCGCAAGTTTCAGTTTTTTGGGCTTATTTTAAAAAATATGGTTGCTTGTTAGGAAAACCTGAAGAGCAGCGTCGATGTTTTTTCCAATATATTGTTGACACTGTCTGCTCGCAGATAAAAGCCAATCAGTGCAATGATTAATGTGTTATAGGCTTATTCGTCATTGCACATCGTGCCCCCTCCTCCCCCTTATTGGAGTAAAATCACGTTTAACATGCAAACATGTGACGGTGTAGATGTAAATAGACATACAGACATACATAGATGTAGAGAGACGGAGGAAACATGGGAGAAGGTGAACGGTGCAGGGGAGTAAAGGGACCTAATTTAATTTGTAAAATATTTTTATAATGCATTAATCATTAAATCTATGAATAGATCCTCATGGTGGCTATATTAAAGTTTTACTATAGCTTTAATATTTTAATTTGAATTTTACTTTTTAATTGTACTATTTTAATATTGCTTGATAACATTCAAATAATACATATGAAATACACGTTTTTTATAGTGTATTTATAATTTTATTTTAATAATATTTATTATTTTTAAGTATGAAAGTGTGAAATAATTATGTTGCTTTAGGAATGGTAAATTAAATTTTTTTTTAAAAACTAAATATAATAAATTTGGCGGGTGTGTAAAATTATGTCCAGTGGCTATTAAAACGTTTTTGTATTGTATTTTAAATGTATTTTGATTTAGGAATGTTTAGATATTTGTTAGCGGAAACAAGACAAAATACTTAGTAAGAAAAATTTTTGTATGTCTTCTCCCTCATTATGACCTTTTCTTCACCTTTAGTTTCTGATGTTAGTTTTTGGCTTTCTCTCTCTCTCTCTCTCTCATTCCTCTCTCTCTGAACTGTACGGAAAGCAAAGTGAATCAGGGGTCGCGTGTGAAGAGATGTGAATTGATCTTCTCGTCAGACTGCCTCGCCTTGAAATAAATCCTTTAATGGATCCAGCCACCCATAGGGTGTGTGTGTGTTTGTTTGTGTGTGTGTGTTTGTGTGTGTGTTTGTTTGTGTGTGTGTTTGTGTGTGTTGGTGTGTGTGTTTGTGTGTGTGTGTGTGTTTGTGTGTGTGTGCGTGTGTGTGGTGTGTGTGTGGTGTGTGTGGGTGTGTGTGTGTTGTGAGAATAAGTTGTGTTCGTGTGTTATGTGTTGAGAGAGAGTGTTTGTGTGTGTTTGTGTGTGTGAGAGAGTGGGTGTGTGTGAGAGAGTGCGTGTGTGTGTGTGTGTTTGTTTGTTTGTGTTTGTGTGTGTGTGTGTGGTTGTGTGTGGGTGGGTGTGTGAGTGTAAGTGTGTGTGTGAGGTGTGTTTGTGTGTGTGTGTGTGTTTTTTTGTGTGTGTGTGTGTGTTTGTGTGGGAGAGAGAGTGTGTGTGTGTGTGAGTGTAAGTGTGTGTGTGTGTGTGAGAGAGAAAAAGTGTGTGTGTGTGTGTGTGTGTGTGGTGTGTTGTGTGTGTGTGGTGAGAGTGAGTGAGTGTGTGTGAGAGTGTGTGTGTGTGGTGATGGAATGTGTAGGTGTTGTGTGTGTGTGTGTGTGTGTGTAGAGTAGTGTAGTGTTGTGTGTGTGTGTGTGTGTGGGTGTGTGTGTGTGTGTGGGGTGAAGTGATGAGTTGAGTGGTGTGAGAGTGTGGTGTGTGTGTGTGGTTTTGTGTGTGGGTGTGTGTGTGTGTGGTGGGGGGGGGGGGGGGGGGGGGTTTTGGAATTCTCCGGCGTCCCTCGGGTCGGACGACGCTGTTTTTAGACGGAGGCTAAATTAGCTTCATGTAGACGACAGAAGAGTCTCTGCAGATCCCGAGTTCATCAGTCCCGAGTGCCAGACAGGAAAATGAGAGAAAAGGCCTGACGGAGGAGTTCGGTTTGAGCATCTCATGGAAAAGGCCATGTGCTCGTCAAACAACTCGATCTGCTGTAGCAACCGACCAGCAACTAGATTACATGATGAAGTTTGTTCCTTGATCCGAAACCGGGCCATGAGTAAAGAAAATATTTTCTGGTCTTGTCTGATCAAAAACAGCAATAACTGAAAAATTCACACGGTAGATAAAATGCTAAAATATATTATATTAAAGATATTTAATGAGAAAATATTTTGTTTTGTGAAGTCTGGAAAATTCAAAGTATTTTAAGTTAGTTTATTTGTTTTTGCAGCTTTATCAGATATACTCATGGAAGCCCATTTCCGTAAAAAGAAAAAAAGGTAATTGTGATTTTTTTCTTCTTCTCACAAATAGAACCTTTTCTTTTTGGAATTCTGATATAAACTCAGAGAAAAAAGTCTGAATAGTGAGATGTAAACACAATTGCGACAAAAAACGTGAGAATTGCGAGATAAAAAGTCACAACAACCTTTTCTATTTTTTATACTGTGGCAACAAAACAAAGCAAAGCAAAAGAACAAAACAAAAAAAAACATTGAATTGTGAGATGTAAACTCAGATGTGAAAGATTATAAGATGTGAAAAAGTCAGAGTAAAAAGTAAGAATTCTGAGTTTATATTTTGCAGTTCTGTTTATATCTTACAATTCAGATTTTTGTCCCTCCGAATTGTACCAATTACCTTTTAAAAAAAAAAAATTATTCCATGGCAGAAACAAGCTTCCATAAATATTAGCAAATTTTTTGGTCTGAAAAAGTTTTTTTTCTTTTTATGCTCCTGACAAAAATCAGACTTGCAATGTTAGAAAAGAGTGTGATTTGATAAAAAAAGGGGGATATTTGAATGAGAATGTCATCATTGAAATGTTCATGTAGAAATTTAGACGCTGTAGAAATACTGTGTAATTCATATAAAATTAACAGTAAAAATACAGCAATAATAGTTTAGATAGAATTAACAAAATATATATTTTTTTCTATATTAACGTTTTACAATGCTTGTAACGCAAAAAACGAAATCTCTAATACAAAACACAGATCTGTTATTCTGCCACGGAATGAAAATAAAAAAATAGTAATTGCAACTTTTTTTCACAATTCGGACCATTTTCTCAGAATTCTGAATTTACATCTCAATTTTTACTTTTTCTCTAAATTCTTTACATATTGCAAATCTGTTTTTAATTGCGAAGTTAACTGCGAGAGTTTTTCTCACAATTCTGGCTTACTTTATATCTCGCAATCTTGCACTTCTGAGTCTATATCGCGCTATTTAAATTATCTCAGAGCTACTAGGAAAAAGTCGTAATTATTACCTTTTATATTTTTATTCCATGACGGAGACAAGCTTCTATAAATCACTTATGTTTAAGAATCTGTAATTATTAATTATTACTATTATTAAATCACTAAATATGCCAGAAAGAAAACTTACATCACCATCTACTGTCAAAAACAGGTAATGCATCAAGAAATGAAGATAAAACGTATGAAAAATGAACATTTAGTTAACACACATGTTAGCTACAAGTCGTGTTGTCGCTTAATCATAACGAGAGGGAATAAAACAAACAAACAGACTTTATGTGATAGATCAGTGCTGCTCTGGGGTCTGGAAACACAAATTATATAAGCAATTAAATCTGCCTTACATAAGACCGAGTTCTCATTAAAGTCTCATATTGTTTGGCAGAGGGCAGATTCTTTCGCGTGTCCTTTCTGGGGTCAGCACTAATCTTTGTGTCCTTCACAGATTGGCAGCACATGCTGTAGGTGAATTCAGGGCCACACTTCACGTCATTCACTCAAAGGCCACTGTGCTTTCTTCAGTTAACCCCTTCATTACCCTAGTAAAAACGGAGCACATTTATTTCATACTAAGTATAGTTAAAATCTATTAACATATTTACTGACAGATAACTCGAGACTTACTGATATAAAAATTATAATTAAACTTTATTTGGCGTACTACTTGTGCACGATGCACATCTCTTAATATCAAGTCTAAAATGTGTTTTGATGAGAATTGTATGATCTTTGAATAATATCAGTCTTTAAATGCAAAATATTTAAAGTGTACCTGAAGTGTTCCACTTTATCACAATCAAATACACCAAGCATATTTCCGCACAATTAAAGTGCATTAAGTATAAAATTAGATGTTCCAATTTAGCAGACTTGAAGTATACCAGTTTAGTAAACTAAAAGTACAATTGCATGGTATTTTATTAAGTACATAAATATGAAAATGTATTTGTAGTATACTTAGCATAAAATAAATGTATGTCAAATTTAAGTATATTTACGCTGTTATCCGTGTGTTAATATGCTCCGGTGAGATCTAATTAATGTTATATGCTGTGTGAGCAAGTCAGTAAGTTTTATTCCAATACAATAACATTAACTAGAATTTTTTGGAAAAAAGAAAATCCTCTCCAGGTCAAAATGACCAAAACACAACATGAGGTTTTGTAGGGAACCAAAAAAGGTTTTTCTATTGCATTGCTTTTTTGGGGGGAGTGAAAAATCTGTTGCAATCTTATTCTTAAGGGTTTTAAGTATTTTTCGTGTATTCCAGTTTTTGCTGCAAGCCATTATAACTGAGTGAAGTCACCCCCCCCCCCCCCCCCCCCCCCCCCCTTTTTTCCATGATTTAGAAATATGACCTTTTGATGTACTTTGGCTGGTGATATTGATCTTGAAGTGACATGGGTGTGTTTTCAGAGGACGTGAGATAAAACCAAAGCAGCTCATGTGATTGTCAAAGGCATCTTCTTCACTACGACCAGATTTTCTCGTCCTCTTGGCATGTTTGGCATCACTCCAGATGACAGATGAGAGAAATTAGCATGAATGCTACGCTTTATGGCTCATGGCCAGTGTTATCTGGCACATTCTTGACACATACAACACACACACACACGCACCACACCCCCACACAACACACACACCCACCCACACGTTGTTATTGAAGGTCACCCTAAAATCGGTCTTGGAAACTTTTTACCTTTTAAAAAGTAGCATTTAAAGTTGCACCAGAGGTGTTCAGCTAGGTTTAGGAATGCATTGCGCCAACAGTTATCTTTTGAACCTTGCTTGCCACAGAGGCATTGTCATGTTAGAATAGAAAAGAGTCCTGTCCAAACTGTTGCTATAAAACTAGAAGCACACAGTTCCCTAGAATATCATTATATGCTTCAACATTAGTAATTTCAATGAGTACAAATCTTAAAGTGTCAAACATGATTCATGAAGGGGGTGTCCAGTACTGTGTGTGTGTGGTGTGTGTGAGAAGAGAGAAAAGAGTGTGAGAGTGAATGGGAGTGTGGTGTGTGTGTGTGTGTGTGTGAGAGAGAGAGAGTAGTGTGAGAAGTGAGTGAGTGTTGTGTGTGAGAGAGTGAGTGGTGAGGTGAGGAGTGAAGTGTGTGGTGTGTGTTGGTGTGTGTGGTGTGTGTGTGTGTGTGATGTGTGGGTGTGTGTGAGAGGAGAGGTGAGTGAGTGTGGGTGTGGAGAGAGTGCGGTGAGTTGGGTGATGTGAAGTGACGTGAGTGTGTTGTGTGTGTGTGTGAGTGTGTCTTAGTATCTTTGGCTAAGTGTGTGTGAGAGAGAGAGGAAGCGTGAGTGAAGTGTGTGTGTGTGTGTGTGTGAGGAGAGTGTTTGGTGAGTGAGAGAGAGGAGGAGACGTGAGTGAGTTGAGTGTGTGTGTGAGTGAGGGAGTGGGTGTGTGAGTGTGTGTGTGAGGTGAGTGAGTGAGTGAGTTTGTGTGTGAGAGTGAGTGTGTGTGTGTGTGTGTGGTGTGTGTGTGTGTGCTGTGTGGTGGGTGTGTGGAGTGTGGTGGAGTGATGAGTGTGTGTGTGTGTGTTGGTGTGCGGGAGGGAGTGTGTGTGTGAGTGTGTGGTGTGAGTGAGTGAGTGTGTGGGTAGTGTGTGTGTGGTGATAGAACCCCGGGGTGTGGAGTGTTGTGTGTGCGTGAAGGGAGTGTGTGTGTGTGTGTGTGTGTGAGTGAGTGAGTGTTGAGTGGGGGGGGAGTGTGTGTTGTGAGTGAGAGAGTGTGTTGTGTGTTTTTGTGTGTGTGTGTGTTTTGTGTGTGAGTGAGTGAGTGAGTGAGGAGTGAGTGAGAGTGTGTGTGTATATATAAAACTTTTTTATTTTTCATTAAGTTAACTTGATGTTAAAATAACTAAAACTGAAATAAAAATTATTAAAAACTATATAGACATTTTAAAAAAACAAAAAAAACACAAAACTAAATGAAAACAGAAAAATAAAAACTAATTAAAAATACATATAAATCTAAAATAGTATTTCAATGATACTAAAATAACACTGTCCCAGATGTGACGCAAATTATTTTTTGCTGAATCAGTAAAAAAAAAAAATTTAAAAGATGCCATAATTCTCCTGCGATCTGTTGCGATTAATCGTTTCCGAACTAAAAGTTTTGTTTAACTAAACTATATATGTGTACAGTGAGATTTATTATGCATATATAATATGCGAACGACACATACAGAATATTATTCGAAATATTTACCAGATAAGTGTAGATATTATAAATATATTTAATATATAAAACATAACTAGTTTCTTACATCTATACTGCTGTTTGTATTTATATGAGCATATAAATAACACAGTACAACAATATTATGATGTAAACAAAAACTTTTATTTTGGATGCGATAATCGCGATAATGTACAGCCTATGTTGTACTATACACTGCTGCCACTGATAGTGCTAATTAACTAGATAGGGCGTGTGGGAAGGTGTTTCGTCCCACGGCTGTGTCCGCTGGCATCGGCTCTACGTGGGCCGGCGCGTTCTGCAGGCCTGCGACCCACCGTCCTTCCCGGGCGGAGGGCGATGTCCCTCCGTCTTTCGTGTGTGCGTCCTGCGTCTGACTGTGTCTGACTGTCGCTCCCACCTATGTGCGCCATCTTGACCACACACAAAACAGACATCAATCCCACCTGTGAACCATCATATTGCTAGGTCGATCTTTTTATAGGACTCTCGCGATTTACTGGCGAAAATCGTCACGATTGTTTCACGATGCCAGTCTTGGTCTGGAACACGAAGAAAAACAAGAGACGGGACCAAGAACTACTAAACAAAAAACCCAAGAGTACCTGAGAAATTTCGTGTGCAGGTGTTCGGGCTTTAGATAGATGTTTCATTATGTTTAGCGTCTTAGATGTAAATAAATTCACATGAGACAAACGAGTCTGTAATCATCAGCAATAAGCGTTTAGAGCCATAAAATACAATATGGAGAGCAGCTCAGATAATTTGATGAGAAATTATTGAGTTCATATTGAGTATTGTGCAGATCTGAGCACAGTTTGAGAAACTGTTGAGATCTCTATAGGAGACACGAGAATGAAAAGATGGAACAAATTCCCATTTTATTCATACAAGTTTCTTAAGAATGTGATTTTGTTTATTTTACTGATCAATAAAAAAATTACATTCCGAGAGTTTATCTCTCGCAATTCTCAGTTTATATCTAATAATTATTGAGGTTTATATTTCGCAATTCTGAGGTATATCTCGCATCTGCGAGTTTATATCCCATAATTCGAGTCTTATATCTCGTAATCTGTCTATATTTGAAATCTGAGTTATATCTTGCAATTAGGAGTTTAAATCTTGTAATTCTGAGTTTATATCTCGTAATTCTGAGTTCATATCTCGTAATTCTGAGTTTATATCTCGTAATTCTGAGTTTATATCTCGTAATTCTGTCTATATCTGCAATTTGAGTTTAATCTTGGAATGCTGAGTTGTATCTCATTAATCTGTTATATCTTGCAATTCTGGTATATCTTGTAATTCTCAGTTATATCTGGTAATTTCAGTATATCTCGTATCGAGATGATATCTCGTAATTCTGTCTATATACTGCAATTCGGAGTTTATCTTGCAATTGAGTTTATTTATCTTGCAATCGAGTTTATATCTCATAATCGCATATCTTGCAATTCTGGAGTTTATATCTTGCAATTCTGAGTTTATATTTTGCAATTCTGAGTTTATATCTTGAAATTCTGACTTTTTCTCATAACTCTGAGTTTATATCTCACAATTCTGTCTCTATCTGGCAATTCGGTTTTATCTTGCAATCGAGTTTTATCTCTCATAATCTGAGTTTATATATGGTTAATGCTGGTTGATATCTCAGAATTGAGTTTATATCTCGCAATTCTGAGTTAATCTCGTAATTCTGAGTTTATATCTAGCAGTTCTGACTTTATTTCTCAGAATTACGAGTTTAAATCTCGCAATTCTGAGTTTATATCTGTAATCTAGGTAATTCCGTATGCGAGTTTGTATCTCGCAATTCTAACTTTATATCTCGTAATTCTGGTTATATCTCATAATTCAGAATTTATATCTCACAATTCGGAGTTTATATTGCAATTCTGCATTTATGTCTCAAAATTCTGCGTTTATATCTCGTAATTCTGAGTTTGTCTCACAATTCTGAGCTTATATCTCAATTCTGAGTTTATATCACAATTCTGAGTTTATATCTCGCAATCAAGTTTATATCTCACAATTCTAAGTTTATATCTCATCTAACGGTATTCTGAGTTATATCTCGTACTCTGGGTGATATCTCGCAATTCTGAGTTCAAATCTTGTAATCGGAGTTTATATATCGGATTGGAGTTGATATCTCGTATTGAGTTTATATCTGTATCTGCGTTTATATCTGTAATTCTGAGTTTAATCTCGCAATCTGAGTTTAACTCTTGTACTCTGAGTATATTCTCGTAATCTGAGTTATATCTCGCAATCTGAGTTTATACTTCGCAATTCGAGCTTAAATCTCGTAATCTGAGTTTATATCTAGTAATTTGAGTTTATCTCGCAATTGGAGTTAAATCTTGGAATTCTGAGTTATATCTCGCAATTGAGTTTAAACTCTAATTCGGGGTTATATCTAGTAATTCGGAGTTATATATCGCAATCTGAGTTTAAATCTTGTAACTCTGAGTTTAAATCTTGTCATTCTGAGTTTAGATTCTGTAATCTGAGTTTATATCTCGTAAATTCGCGTTTATATCTACCAATCTGAGTTACTCGTGTAATTCTGAGTTTATATTCGTAATTTCTGAGTTTATATCTGTAATCGTGAGTTTAGATCTGCAATTCTGCGTTTAAATCTTGTAATTCTGAGTCTTATCATCGCGCAATCTGAGTTTCTTCTCGTAATTCTGGTTTTATCGTAATCTGAGTTTATATCTCGCCATCTGAGTGTAAATCTTGTAATTCTGAGTATATCTCGTAATTCGGGTTATATCTCGCAATTCTGAGTTTAAATCTTGTAATTCTGAGTTTATATCTTGTATTCTGAAGTATACTGTAATTCTGAGTTTCTATCTGGTAAATCTGAGTGAGATCTCTGCACTTCTAAGTTTATATCTTGTAATTCGAGTGTATACTCGCAATTTGCGTTAAGCTCGTTAATTCTGAGTTTAGATCTAGTAATTTGAGTTTAAATTCTAAATCTGAGTTTAAATTTGTAATTCGAGTTTATATCTATATCTGAGTTATATCTTGTAATTCTGAGTTTTATATGCTCGTAATTCTGAGTTTAACTCTTGTATTCTGAGTTATATCTTGTAATCTGAGTTTAGATTATTTGTAATTGGAGTATATTTGTCAGTCGAGTTTATATCTCAATTTTGAGTTTATATCTCAATTTTGAGTTTATATCTCAATTTTGAGTTTATATCTCAATTTTGAGTTTATATCTCAATTTTGAGTTTATATCTTAATTCTGAGTTTATATCTCATAATTTTGTTTATATCTCATAATTCTGAGTTTATATCCATAATTCTGAGTTTATATCTTGTAATTCTGAGTTTATATTTTGTAATCTGAGTTTATATCTCGTAATTCTGAGGTTATATCTCGCAATTCTGAGTTTAAGTCTCGTAATTCTGACTTTTTTTCTCGCAATTCTGACTTTATAACTTGTAATTGTGTGTTATAAAGTCAGAATTGCGAGTTTATATCTTGTAATTCTGAGTTTTCTCACAATTCTGAGTTTAACTCTCTAATTCTGAGTTTATCTCTTGTAATTTGGTTTATAGCGCGTAATTTTGCGTTTCTATCCGCATCTGAGTGTAAATCTCGTAATTTGAGTTATATCTTGTAATTCTGAGTTTATAATCTCGTAATTCTTGGAGTTAATATCCATAATCTGATCTATTATCATAATTCTGAGTTTTATCGCGCACGTCGTCTATATATTGTAATTGAGTGTATATCCGTAAGTCTGAGTTTAAATCTTGAATTGAGTATACTTGTAATTGAGTTTATATCTCAATTTTGAGTTTATATCTTAATTCTGAGTTTATATCTCATAATTTTGTTTATATCTCATAATTCTGAGTTTATATCCCATAATTCTGAGTTTATATCTCGCAATTCTGACTTTCTTGTAATTCTGAGTTTATATCTCGCAATTGAGTTTTAAAAATCTTGTAATTCTGAGTTATATCTTGTAATCGCTAGTTATATCTCTAATTTGAGTGTATATCTGCACTCTGCGTTTCTATTCGAATCTGCGTGTAATCTTGTAATTCTGCGTTTATTCTCGTAATTCTGAGTGTATATCTCGTAATTCTGAGTGTCAATCTGTAATTCTGAGTTATATCTTGTATTCTGAGTGTAGAATCTGTAATGGCTGTTTAACTTAAGTCTGAGGTTTAAATATGTAATTCTGAGTTTATATCTAGGAATTCTGAGTGATATCTCGTAATCTGAGTGTAAATCTTGTAATTCTGAGTTTATATTTTGCAATTCTGACTTTTTTCTCACAACTGCGAGTTTATATCTCATAATTCTGAGTTTATCTCGTAATTCTGAGTTTATTTCTCGTAATTCTGAGGTTATATCTCGTAATTCTGAGTTTATATATCGTAATTCTGTCTATATTTTTGCAATTCTGAGTTTATATATCGCAATTCTGAGTTTATATATCATAATTTGGACTGTTTCTTGCAATTTTGAGTTTAATCTCGTAATCTGAGTTTATTCATTAATTCGTCTATATTCTTTACTTCTGAGTATATCTCGCAATTCTGAGTTCAATGTGGTAATTCTGATTTATCGGAATTCGGAGTTTTATCTCATAATTCTGAGTTCGATCTCGTAATTTGAGTTATATCTCTGCAATTCTGCGTTCAAATCTTGTAATCTGAGTTATTCTCGTAATTCTGAGTTTATATTGTAATTCTGAGTTTATATCTCAATTCTGAGTTTAAATCTCATAATTTTGTTTATATCTCATAATTCTGAGTTTATCTTGTAATTCTGAGTTTATATCTCATAATTCAGAGTTTATATCTCGTAATTCTGAGTTTATATCTCGCATTTCTGAGTTTAAATGTTGTAATTCGGAGTTTATATCTCGTAATTCTGCGTTTATATCTAATTCTGTTTATATTGTATTTGAGTTTATAGCTCTGCCAATTTGAGTTCAATATGTAATTCTGAGTTTGATCTCTTAATTCGAGTTTATATCTCGTATTCTGAGTTTATATCTCGTCATTTGAGTTATATCTCGAATTCTGCGTGGATACCGCAATTTGAGTTTAAAATCTTGTAATTGCGTTTAATCTCGAATTTTGCGTTATACCTCGCACTCTGAGTTATATCTCGCAATTCTGGTTTCAAACTCAATTCGGGGGGGGGGGGGGGGGGGGGGGGGGGGGGGGGGGGGGGTTGGGGGGGGGGGGGGGGGGGGGGGTGGTGGGGGGGGGGGGGGGGGAGGGGGGGTGTTTATATCTCGTAATTCTGAGTTTATATCTAAATTCTGAGTTTATATCTCGCAATTCTGAGTTTATCTCGCAATTCTGAGTTTATATCACAATTCTAAGTTTATATCTCAATTCTGAGTTTATCTCTCGCAATTCTGACTTTATATCTCGTAATTATGATTTTATATCTCGTAATTATGATTTTATATCTCGTAATTATGATTTTATATCTGCAAGTCTGAGTGTAAATCTTGTAATTCTGAGGTTTATATCTTGGATTCTGAGTGATCATCTTGTAATTTGAGTTATCTTCGTAATTCTGAGTTTATATCTCGCCATCTGAGTTTAAATCTTGTATTCGAGTTTCTCTCTCGAATTTGAGTTTATATTCGTAATTGAGTTATATCTCGTACTCTGGTTTATATCTCGCACTTCTGGGTAAATCTGTATTCTGAGTTTGATATCTCGGTAATTCTGAGTTTTATACTTGCAATTGAGTGTAAAGCTTGTAATTCTGAGTTATATCTGTATTGGAGTTTATATCTTGTAATTCTGAAGTTTATATCTTGTATTCGGAGGTTTATCTCTCGGCAATCTGAGTTTATATCTTGTTAAGTCTGAGTTTATACTCAGCAATCTGAGTTATATCGTAATTGCTGAGTTTTATCTGTTTATTCTGAGTTTAAATCTCATCATTCTGAGTTTAAACTCTTGTCAGTCTGAGTTTATTCTCAAATGCTGAGGTTATATTTGTTTCTGAGTTTTATCTCGTAATTCTGAGTTTAATCTGAATTATGAGTTTATATCTTGTAATTCTGAGTTCATATCTCATAATTCTGACTTTATATCTCGTAATTCTGAGTTTATATCTCACAATTCTGTTTGTCTTGCAATTCTGATTTATATCTCGCAATTCTGCGTTTGTCTCGAAATTCTGACTTTATATCTTGTATCTGAGGTTATATTCATAATTCTGAGTTTATATCTGCAATTCGGAGTTTATATCTCGTAATTCTGAGTTTAAATCTCATAATTCTAAGTTTAAATCTTGGATTTGAGTTATCTTCCTAATTTGAGTTTATAGCTTGTAATCTGAGGTTCTATTTCGCAATTCTGGTTTATATATATAATCTGAGGTGATATCTCGCAATTGGAGTTTATATCTCGTAATCTGAGTTTAAATCTCATAATTTGAGTGTAAATCTTGTAATTATGGTGTCTATATCCTAATGCTGCGGTATATTGGTAATTCTGAGTTTATATCTCGCAATCTGAGTTTGAAATCTGCATAATTCTGAGTTATATCTTGTAATTCTGAGTTAGATTCGTACTTCTGAGTTTATATCTCGCAATTTGAGTGTAAATTGTCATTCTGAGGTAATCTTGTAATTTGAGTTTATATCTCGTAATGCTGGGTTATATCCTAATTCTGAGTTTATATCCCATAATTCTGAGTTTATATCTCGCAATTCTGTCTATATCTTGCAATTCTGAGTTTAAATCTCACAATTATGAGTTTAAATCTTGCAATTCTGACTTTATAACATGCAATTTTGAGTTTCTATCTGCATCTGAGTCATATCTATAATTCTGAGTTTAGATCCCCATAATTCTGAGTTACATTCGGCAATTCTGTCTATTCTTGTAATTCTGAGGTTTATATCTAGCAATTCTTGTCTATATCTTGTAAATCTGAGTTTATATCTCGCAATTCTGGTTAAATCTTGTATTCTGAGTATATCTTTAATCTGCGTTTTATATCTCGTAATTCTGAGTTTATATCTCGTAATTCTGAGTTTAAATCTCACAATTATGAGTTTAAATCTTGTAATTCTGAGTTTATATCTCGTAATTCTGAGTTTATTTCTCATAATTCTGACTTTATATCTCGTCGTTCTGACTTTATCTTGCAATTTTGAGTTTATATCTCGTAATTCTGAGTAAATATCTTGTAATCTGAGTGAAATCTGGAATTGGAGTTTATAGCTGTAATGCTGGTGTATATCTCGTAATTCTGAGTTTAAATCTTGTAATTCTGAGTTTATATCTCACAATTTAATTTTTTCCTTGTATTTCTGAGTTTATATCTCACAATTATGATTTTATATCTCGTAATTCTGAGTTTATCTCTCGCAAACCTGAGTTTATATCTCGCAATCCTGAGTTTATATCTCGTAATTCTGAGTTATATCTGGTAATTCTGAGTTTATATCTCGCAATCTGAGTTTAAATCTCGTATTCGTGAGTTATATCTTGTTAATTCTGAGTTATATTCGTAAGTCTGAGTTTTATATCTCTCAATTTTGCGTTTCAATCTCGTAATTCGGCGTTATCTCTTGTAGTCTGAGTTATCTTCTCGTAATTCTGAGTTTATATCTCACTTCTGAGTTTATATCTCGTAATTCTGAGTTTGTATCTCGTACTTCTGAGTTATATCATACTTGAGTGTATCTCGTAATCTGAGTTTTACTCGCAATTCGTTATATCCTTGTAATCGAGTTGATGATCTCGCATCTGAGTTTAATATTGTAATCGAGTTTATCCCTAATTCTGAGTTTATATCCCAGAATTTGAGTTATATCTCGCAAATTCTGTCTATATCTTGTAATCTGAGTGTATATTCGTCCTTCTGAGTTTAAAATCTGGAATCTGAGTTTATCTTGTAATTCGAGTTTAGATCTCGCAATTCTGAGTGAAATTTGGTAAGTCTGAGTTTAATCTCGCATTCTGAGTTGCATCTGTAATCTGAGTTGATATCTCGTAATTCGAGTTTATATCCCATAATTTGAGTATATTCCATATTCGAGTTATATCTCGCAATTCTGTCTATATCTTGTAATTCTGAGTTTATATCTCGTAATTCTGAGTTTTTTCTTGTAATTCTGACTTTTTTTCTTGTAATTCTGAGTTTATATCTCAATTCTGTGTTTATATCTCGTAATTGTTATATCTCGCAATTCTGAGTTTATATCTTGTAATTCTGAGTTTATATCTTGCAATTCTTGGTTTATATCTTGTAATTCTGAGTTTATATTTTGTAATCTGAGTTTATATCTCGTAATTGCGTTAAATATTGTAATCTGGGGATATCTTGTATTCGAGTTATATCTCGAATTCTGGTTATATCTACGTACTTCGAGTTGATATCTCGTAATTCTGAGTATATTTGTAATTCTGAGTTAGATCTCGCCATCTGAGTTAAATCTAGTAATCTGAGTTGATATCTTGTAATTCTGAGTTTAGATCGCGTATTCTGAGGTTATATCCTCGCCAATCTGAGTTTAAATCTAGGAATTCTGAGTTATTATATCTTGGAATTGCAAGTTATAAATTTGTAATTCTGAGTTTACATCTCAGAATTCTGAGTTATATCTTGCAATTCTGAGTTTATATATCGCAATTCTGAGTTTATATATTGTAATTCTGAGTTTAACTCTGTGTATTCTGAAAGTTAAATCTTGTAATCTGAGTTTATATCTCATAATCTGGTTTATATTCGTAATACGGTTATTCTCGATCGAGTTATATCTGTAATTTCTGCGTTGTATCTCGCAATTCTGGTTAAATCGTAATGTGAGTTTATCTGGTAATTCTGAGTTTAAATCTTGAATTTGGTTTATATCTCGCAATTCTGGTTAATCTTGCATTCTGAGTTAAATCTGGTAATTCTGAGTGAAATCTTGTAATTCGGAGTTATATTCGAATTATGAGTTATACGGTAAGTTGAGTTGTACTCGTAATCTGGTTTTATTTGTAATTCTGAGTTATATCTCGCAATTCGAGTGTAAAGCTTCGTAATCTGAGTTTATATCGGAATTCTGAGGTGTATATTGTAAGGCTGAGTTATATCTGCAATTCGGTTAAATCTCGTTAATTCTGAGTTATATCTTGTAATTCTGAGTTATATCGGTAATTCTGAGTTAATCCATAATTTGAGTTTATAGCTCTATTCTGGTTTATATCGTCGTAATTCTGAGGTTATATCACATATCTGAGTGATATCTGTAATTTGAGTTATATCTCGCCACTTTCTGTTTATATCTTGTAAGTCTGAGTTTATATCTGAAATATGAGTAATCTTTAATTCTGGTTTAATCCATAATTTCTGAGTTATATCCATAATTCGAGGTATATCTCGCAATTCTGTATATATCTTGTAATCTGGTAATCCGTAATTTCGAGTTAAATCTTGTAATTAGAGTTTATATCTTGTAATCGGAGTTTATATCCGCAATCTGAGTTTATATATTTGTATCTGAGTTTATATCTCGCCAATTCTGAGTTTATAGTTTGTAATTCTGAGTCAATTCGTAATCTGAGTGTATATCCCAAATTCTGAGTTTAATCCATTATTCTGAGTTTATATCGGCAATTTGTCTATATTTGTAATTTGAGTTTAGATCTCGTAATCGATTTAAATCTTGTACTTTGCGTTATATCTCGAAATTCGGAGTTTATATCTCGCAATTCTGAGTTTATATTTCATAATTCTGAGTTTATATCTGCAATTCTGAGTTTATATCTTGTAATTCTGAGTTCATATCTCGCAATTCAGATTTTTCTTGCAATTCTGAGTTTTTCTCACAATTCTGAGTTATCTCTTGTATACTGAGTTTACTTGTAAATTTGCGTTTATATCTTGTCATTTGAGTCATATCTCGAATCTGAGTGTATATCTTGTCATTCGAGTTCATATTCCGAATTCTGAGTTTTCTATCCTAATTTGAGTTTATATCCGCAAATTTGTCTATATCTGTACTTGTGAGTTTTATTGCAATTTGCGTTTAAATTGTAATTTTGAGTTTATATCACAATTCTGAGTTTAAATCTCACAATTATGAGTTTAAATCTTGCAATTCTGAGTTTAAATCTGGAATTCTGAGTTTACATCTTGTAATTCTGACTTTTTTTCTTGTAATTCTGAGTTTAAATCTTGTAATTCGGTTTAATCTTGTACTTCTGAGTTTAGATCTTGTACTTCTGCGTTTAATCTTGTCTAAGTCTGAGTTATATCTTGTACTTCTGAGTTTTTTGCAATTCTGAGTTTATATCTCATAATTCGTAGATTTTCTCACAATTCTGCGTTTATATCTTGTAATTGGTGTAAAGTCAGTATTCTGAGTTTATATCTTGTAATTCTCAGTTTATATCTCGTAATTCTGAGATTATATCTCACAATCTGAGTTATAGTATTTATCTGCGTTTATATCTCCAATTCGCGTTTATTATTTGTAATTCTGAGTGGGGGGGGGGGGGGTGGGTTAGATCTCACAATTCTGAGTATTCTTGTAATTTGAGTTTATATCTCATAAGTCTGAGTTTATATCTCGCAATCTGAGTTAATTTGTAATTTGAGTTTAGGATCTGCATTCTGAGTTTATACTCGAATTGAGTGTAAATCTTGTAATTTGAGTTTATATTCTTGTATTCTGCGTTATATTTGTACTTCTGGTTTAATATCTTGTAATTCTGAGTGAGATCTTGTAATTCTGAGTTTATATATCGCAAGTCTGAGTTTAATCTTCTTAATTCGGAGTTTATATCTCCAATTCTGAGTTATATCTTGTCATTAGGAGTTTGAAATCTTGTAATTCTGGTATATCTTGTAATTTGAGTTAAATTGTAATTCCTAGTTTATATCTCACAATTCTGAGTTATTTCTCAATTCTGAGTTTATTCTCACAATCTGGTTTCTATTTTGTAATGCGTGAGTTTAAATTGTAATCTGCGTTTATATCTCACAATCTGAGTTGATATCTTGTATTTGGGTTATATCTCAACAATCGAGTTTATGTCTGTAATTCTGAGTTAAAATCTTGTCATTCTGAGTTATACTCACAATTCGAGTTATATCTTGTAATTCTGAGTTTATTCTCACCATTCTGAGTTTATATCTTGTAAATTAGAGTTTATATCTCGCAATTTGCGTTATACTTGTAAGCTCGATTGAATCTTGTAATCTGAGTTTATATTCGCAATTTGAGTTGATATTCATAATGTGAGTTTATATCTCACAATTCTGAGTTTCTATCTTGTAATTCTGAGTTTATATCTTAATTCTGAGTTTATATCTCGTAATTCTGAGTTTATCTCATAATTCTGAGTTATATCTGTAATTCTGAGTTTGTCTCATAATTCTAAGTTTATATCCCATATTCTGAGTTTATATACCATAATTCTGGTTTAATCTTGTAATTCTGAGGTGATATCTTGGAATTCTGAGTTTATATTCGTAGTCGGAGTTCTATGCAATCTGAGTTATATCTGTAATCTGAGTTAAATCTTGATTCTGAGTTAATCTCGTATGTCTGAGTTATATCCCTTTCATTTGAGTTTATATGTAATGATGAGTCAATATCAGAATTCTGAGTTGATAGCTCACACTCGAGTGTATATTCCGCAATCTGAGTTTTATTGGTAATGTCTGAGTTTATATCCATAATTCGAGTATATTCGCAATTCTGTCTATATCTTGCAATTCTGAGTTTAAATCTTGTAATTCTGAGTTTATATCTCAAAATTCTGAGAAATGTAGAGACATCAGAGAGTTTATATCTCGCAATTCTGAGTTTATATCTCGCAATTCTGAGTTTATATCTCGCAATTTAGACTTTATATCCGTTAATTCTGAGTTTATATCTCGCAATTCTGTCTATATCTTGCAATTATGAGTGTAAATCTGTAATTCTGCGTTTAATCTGGTAAGTCGAGTTATATCCATAAGTCTGAGTTTATATCTCGCAATCTGTCTATACTTGCAATTCCTGAGTTAAATCTTGTAATCTGCTTTCTATCTTGTAAATTTGAGTGTATATCTCGCAATTCAGAGTTAATTGCGAGTTCTGAGTTTAAATCTTGCAATTCTGAGTTTATATCTTGTAATTCTGAGTTTATATCTCGCAATTCTGAGTTTATATCCCATAATTCTGAGTTTATATCTCGCAATTCTGAGTTTATATCTCACGATTCTCAGAATCGCGAGATAAGTCAAGTCAAAATGTTTAGATAGTCGCAATTAACTTTTTTTCCCCACAGCGAAAACAAATTTCTATAGCGATCGCAATATGAACTCATACATTTGATAAACAAATTAATCAGCTAATACTGAGAGATCTTAGCAGCTGTGGGCCCAGTCTGAAGCACTGGTGAGAGGGTGAGAGATTACGAGAGAAAAACATCCGAGAAACAGGACTGTTCCTAACTAAAAGAAACCACTGCGATATTAGAGTTTATCGTCCCCGCTGGTATCATTGAATCATGACCGATGATAAAAACATTTCTATCAGCTCCTTCAGCGAATGACACACGAGGAACGCTTCCGGCTTTCAATGTTATCTGTAAAGGACTGGAACATTCTGTAGCTCTCCCTATCTATTCTCGTCTCTTCCAAAGGCCTGAAACAGGATGTTGTAAGATATCCATAAAGGAAGCACTAAACGAGTGAGGGTTTATTACAGTGATCTGATCTGAGTCGCACTGATTTCTCCCATGAGTCTGTCAGCCACAGACATCTGAACCCGTTCACATTGTCCAGAGAAAAACAATGACGAAACGTTCCCTGCAACGCATTTGAATGGCTTCATTAGCTGCTGCTTTGTGTTTCAGCCCAAAAATGCTGTTTGGCGAGTAGCGGTGGTTTCTTAAGGGTTTCGCTGGAGGTGAAGGAGTGACATTTGTGATGAGATCTAATCTTTATGAGTGACAGAGAAATGACATTGTGTCATCTGTGTAGAAAAAGCGTGAAAATGTTTTGCAACTTTCAGGACGAGGTGTTCTGAAGATTACGCAAAAGATGAAGTGTGTGATGTTTTGGATGCTTTAAATAAATATTCTACCTACCAAATCCAAAGTAGTGTTTCTTAAAAGAAATTAATACTTTTATTCAGCAAGGATGCGTTAAACTGATTAAAAGTAAGAGTAAATACATTTATAATGTTACAAAAGATTTCTATTTAAAATAAATGCTGTGCTTTTGAACTTTCTATTCATCAAAGAACCCTGAAAAATAAAATGTATCACACTTTCCACAAAAATATTGGGCGGCACGACTGTTTTCAACATTGATAATAATCAGAAATGTTTCTCGAGCAGCAGATCAGCATATTATACTGATTTCTGAAGATCATGTGACACTGAAGACTGAGGAATGATGCTGAAAATTCAGCTTTGATCACAGAAATACATTACAGTTTAGCAGAGATTCACATAGAAAACAGCTGTTAGAAATAGTAAAAATATTTCACAATTTTACTGTATTTCTAAATAAATGCAGCCTTGGTGAGCAGAAGACACTATTTCTTCAAACGCTGATGTTTTTTCAATGAATGTCAGAGTAAAACCAGGAATAGTATCAACTTCTCAAATACAGTTTCACATGATGAACAGAAACCAGCAGTCAATGGAAAACTGAAGTGATACTGGAAAACAAACACACTTTCATTTGCTCTCCATAACCTTGAGAGTGTTTTTAGCAGATTGAATTCCTACGACAAATACCGCTCCTGACCTTCACACACACGCACACGCACTCTCTCTCTCTCTCTCACACACAACACACACACACACACACACACTAACACACTATAACACACACACACACACAAACACACAAAAATCTCCAGCTGTTACCTGCCAACCGGTGAACGCTGTGAATGCCTCGTTGCCATGTCCACAGAACGCACACATGGGGAAGTGATTTTGATTTGTCTAATTGTTTGAAGGCAGAATCGAGCGTTTCATCTGATGTTGGTGGGCTTTGCTGAATGATAAATGCTGACAACACTGATTCAAATGGAAAAACAGTGAAACACTCATTTTTATTATAGTGCCCATTACTATAAATCATATGTGACCCTGGAGCACAAACCAGTTAATTAAGTGGTCGGATTCTTTTTTAAAAATTGAGATTTATACACGCCTGAAAGTAGATCAAGCTTTCATGATGTATGGTTGTTAGTGATCGGACATATTTGGTTGAGATACAACTATTGAAAATCTGGACTCTGAGGGGCAAAAAAAATCGAAAATATGAGAAAAATCATCTTAAAGTTGTCCAAAGCAGTTTATTAGCAATGAATATTACTAATCAAAATTACGTTGTGATATAAGTTACAGTAGGGATTTACAAACCTCTTCTCGAGCATGATCTTTACTTAATATCCTAATGATTTTTGGCATAAAAGAAATGCGTCATTTGACCCAACAATGGTTGTTGGCTCTGCATAAAGTATACCCCAGAGCGTTAACACTGCTTTTGTGCGCCAAGGTCACCTATTTATTATCTTAAATGGAAAACCGGCTTGTAAAACAGCATTTCACTGGTCCTCTGCAGTGATTGGGTGCCGTCAGAATGAGAGTCCAAAACAGCTGATAAAAACATCAACAATAATCCACAAGTAATCCACAGACTCCAGTCCATGCGTTAACATCTGGACGAGGACTAAAGCTGAAACTAATCCAGCATTAAGACGTTTTTAACTCAAATACGAGTCCATAATCCATAATAACGCATCCTCCAGTGAAAAAGTCCATCTCCTGTTGTCTCTCACATCAAAAAACAGTGATGCAATGCTACATTTCTCCAAATCTGATGAAGAGACAAACTCATCTACATCTCAGATGGTCTGAGGGTGAGGACATTTTCAGCTCATTTTTAATTTTTGGGAACTATTCTGTAAGTTTCAGAAACTCTAGATTAAAGCTTGACTTGCTCTCATTGACTTTACCAACAATCCTGTTGCTGCCTTGCAAACCCTTCAGCAAATGCAAATGTAGTTTCATGATGTTGCATAATACTATGCATTAATTATTCATCTCTGAAACTGTGACCAAATCTGGACATTACATTTTCCTTTCATGCTACAAACGCCCTTTAGAAACTTCGACTCGGATTCCCCAGGAAAGATTTATTCCATCTTCAGATACTCAGATCCCTTCCTGAAATGTTTAGCAGGTTGGATGCGGTTGTCTTGGCAACGTGATTCCCTCCTCCGGCGCGATGCTTTGATTCGCTTTGATCAGCTCATGGTTCACGACATCCCCGAAACCAAGCATTTCTATACAAACACGGCACGTTTCAGAGGGTAAGTTGAGTTAAACGTGGCAGAAACTCATTAAATGCTGTTCACAGTGGATATTAAATTAGAAAATCTTAAAAAACAATATTTGATTCAGCGAAGAAGCGAAGAAGAGCAAACCAGATGACAGCAACGTTAATTGATTTGTTAATCGGCGAAGCGCCAGATTAATTCAGACCTGTGAAGAGAGGATGAGGAGGGACGGGGCTGTGATGAAGGCTCCTTTTAAATTCAGTTCACTTTGGAAAACTAGCTTTGCCTCATTCGCCGGAATTGCTTTAAATCAGAACACGACAGTGTTGTATATTCATATTGTACAAGTCAGAGGCTTCAAAGCGCTGCGTGTTTCAGATAAAGACATCAAAGGCTCTTTCATATGCAAATTGCTGCAGCAGCGCTTAGTATAAATAAAAAAAAACACATTTCAGCATCAACGTCACAATTATTCACAAGCACAACTCCACTTAGGATAGTGAAGTGTTGGTCGTTTAGGGCTTTTGCGATGAGAGGGAATGAAGGGAGAGACAAAGTGTTTTCTCTCATCCTCAGGCGACTAACAGATTATCTGATTAATGTTATTTAACCACATTTCAAAAACTTTCCTGGCTAAAGATTTAGATTTTGTTAATATTTTTTTCTGAAGATAGACAAACGTAAATAGTGATGAAAGGCAAAATATTAAATGCAGTGGATGAATATTTACTGAGTAATGCACTATTTTGTAGAAGAGGGTCAAAATGACAATTTTCACCTGAGATTTGGAGCCATATTACAGAAGGATAAAATGACTTCAGAAAGATGGATGCATCATTATATTATTTCTACACAGAGATTGGTAACTCTATTAGTAAAATCTGTTGACTGTAGCAATGCTTGTTGCATAATATGCCAATGGTAACCATACAAAAATGGGGAAAAAAGCACTTTTCAATTTTTTTCTCCAAGGTTTGCATGCCTGTAACTCAAGAAGTATTAAAGATATCTTAATATCCCTTTATATTTTGGTTTTTAACAAACTTGTGGTTTGGTATCCTCATTTTTAAGGCACCACATGGTCCAGTTACAAAGATATTGGGATCTCATTCTTGCTCCAAGTGTAAATTGTGCATTGGGGTAAAATTCAACAATTTGGACATGGAGCCACATTGAGATCCCAATATCTATGTGACAGGACCATATTGGGACTTAAAAATAAAAACAGTACAAGAAAAGTTTGTTAAGAACCAACATCTAAAAGGATATTAAGATATCTTTAATACTTCTTGACATGCAAGTTACAGACATGCAAACCTTGTCTTGAAAAAAAACCAAAAAAAACACAAGAAGTGCTTTTTCCCATTTTTAACGGTTACTATTGGCATTTAATACAACAAAGATTACTAAAATCAACTGATTTTACTAGTCCTACTCAATCTCTGTGTAAAACTTGACTTGACGTTATTCTAGAAAGGACACTACAAAAGATATAAGACATGAGAAAATGGTCAAAGCATGTCCATATAGCATGTTTACATAAAAAAAACAATGGAAAAGCAGGCCGTTCTTTACCAGAAAAGGCTGCAAAGTGGGCCAAAATATACACTAATAGGCAAAAGTGTCTACATAGTAAGAAAAACATATGTAAAAATGGAAAATGTACTGGTATTTTTCTCTGTGAAGTCTACAAACATTTCCTTTACCTTAACTCTCAACAATGCAATGCTTTCAAAATAACATTTCAGTTGTAAGGATGTTTGTAACGCCAAACCATTGCTTCGGTCTAAAATCCGAGTCCATAATCCATAACAACGCTTCCTCCAGTTAAAAAGTGGTCTGGTCTGAATCAGGAGAGAAATCTGCTCAGATCAAGCAGCGTTTACAAGCCAAAACAGTCCGAAACAGCTCTAAACAAATATGTGGCTGGATTTTGATGTGAGAGACAACAGGAGATGCACTTTTTCACCGGAGGAAGCGTTATTATGGATTATGGACTTGTATTTTAGTTCAAAACGTCTTAATGCTGGATTAGTTTCAGCTTTTGCGTGCCTAAGAGGATGTAAAGATTGGCTGGAGTGCTTGGGTGTTGATTATTGTGATGTTTGTATCAGCTGTTTGGACTCTCATTCTGACGGCACCCATTCACTGCAGAGCATCCATTGCTGAGACACTGATGCAATGCTACATTTCTCCAAATCTGATGAAGAAACAAACTCACCTACATTTTGAATGTCCTACGGGTGAGTACATTTTCAGCAAATTTTCATTTTTGGGTTAACCATTTCTTTAAGTATGTACAATGGACATTGTCAAAGTGTGCTAAGCTTGCATATTTGCATGAAATGAACGGTCTTTCGCAACAAGACTAGTTATTAAATGAGATTATGTAAAGTTTCTAAACTGTTGCTTGGCTATGAACCCATGGTGTTTTTCCAGTGCGAGTGTGTCGGACCGTGTTTCCATGCATCTGTCCGTCGCGTCGAATGACCGCGTGGAGGACGCATGGCTCGCTGTAACTCGGCCCGGCTGCAGGGGTATCGTCTCGATTGTCCTTTCCCCCACCTTGAGGCCCAGGAGGGGTGAACCCGGGGCCCGGGATGATATTTTAAGATGGACGACTTGTATTTTTAGGCCCCAGAGTTCACATTTCAGGTTAGCTATAAAAAACAAACAAAAAGCCTAGTTGCTGTAGAAGGACAGCTGGAGCGGACAAACACAGAAACTCACGCGGTCCATCAAAATGACCCCCTGCTCTCAGATTAGAGGTTATTTTTAGGTCCGGCAGGGCTCTCGTGTCTGTATGTGACAGGACTGAAGTGTAATTAAATCAGTGCACCATCTGTGTGAGTGATAAACAAAACAGGACTCGGCTTATTTTAATAGAAGGTGATAAAACCCGCTGCGTACAGATGCATGAAACCCTTTGTGACCGGAGCAAAACTACAGTTTAAAACACAAAAGTGCTGTGTCAGTATATGCTGTGCTTCAATCACAGTCAGATATGGGATATGTGAGATATAGGGTCTGTTGTCTGAGACTCGTAGGTGACGTAAAGGGAAATGAGATGCAATGCAAATTTCTAGTATTTGTTTTACAGGTGTGCATTATCAGCAGAGGTCATTTACCGTTTTACACTCCTGTCTCTGTAAATGTTTGCTGAACTAGTGTTCTTTTATCATGTTTTGTGTGAACTTTGACTCGTTGATGCATTTTATTGGGTTACAAACTGCATGAAATCATAAACGAAGCTGATGCGTGCCATACATTTGACCGGATATCCTGTTTACCAGGGTTATAACAGTTAACTAAAACCATTTTAAAAATACATTTAATTAGCTAGATGATGCCATGGCAACATTTCTCATTTCTGGGAAAAAAACCCCCCTTTAAAAAACCCTTACAAAATAAAATAAATATTAACTAAAAAAAAAATAATAATAATAATAAGATTAACATTCTTATTTCAGCTATGGCAACATTTCTCATTTTCATTTACTTTAACTCCATGTACAAAAGAACTGAAATGGAAATAAAATAATATTAACCCGAAAATTCAATTTCATTAAAAAAAAATCTTAACATATTGTATTCACTAGTGTGCCCTTGCAACATTTCCCCTTTTCACGTTAACAACTTAATGTACTAAAATAACTAAAACTGAAATAATAATGAAAACTATAAAAATGCCAAAAAACCAAATTACCTAAATACTTAAAATTAAAAATAATAAACATAAAAAAAAACTCTAAATACAATCTATATCGGGATACGTAAAATAACACTGCAGTTTACTCAAACATACATCAGTTTAAGTAAAATGAGTTGTAAATGTAATTTCATGTTGACTTGAAAAGTGAAGGTTTATGCATTTCTCTGCATTATGTATAAGCATGCATATCGATGAATACAGTTATATTTGTTCCAAAATGGAATTATAATGCTCTTTACCAATGAAAACAAACAAAAACGTCAAAACAGAATTTGTTATGTTGCTAATGTTTTGAATATCTGCTTTATCTGACGAATGTTACTTCTTAACAAAACATGAACAAAAATGTAAACTTTTTCAATGCATGAAATAAAGAAATAAATGCATTCATTTAAAGCAATGCAAGTCATTTTGGAAGAATGCATCTGCAAAATGCATAAACGTAAATGTAACTACTGATATATTTTAAAGGAATATGTTAGTTATATTATCTGTCCATGTAAATTAACTGCATAGCATTGGTTATAAGAAATGCACATTTTCACTAAATAAAGTTTTGCTTTATGCAATGCATGTCAGTGTCAAAAGGCCACAGAACGATACGGCTGAATTGAGAAGTGGTGCATTGTATTTCAGTAGGGAAGAGGCTTGTGCAACACCAGGACGAGGAGAGAGTGAGAGCGTGATTGCATCATCAGAGGCTCCTCTCCTGCTCGGGGAGGCACTCTGCCCTCGGGCATGTAAGCAGGAAATGTGAACAGGCTCATGATGAATGTGAGGAGAGAGAGGGAGAAAAAGATGCAAGTGCCTTTCATCGTTTCAGTATTTCCTGAGGCGAGCTTGTGGGGGAAGAAACAAGAACAGAGGGAAGAGAGAGAGAGAGAGGGGAGACTTGGGTAAATGCAGTTAAACTGGTGATGTTTTCCAAGGCTTTCATTCCAGTCCTGCTCAGAAAACACAGCCTCCGGCGCGTGCCAAAGTATACATGCACACTTCATCCTGAAACCAAGACTTCAAAGCTCTGGAGCAGAACGTGAGGAGTGAAGCGCTCAGCAAAAACAATCACGTCCTGCGTGCTTCGGCGCTATCACACTGATAAATAAAATACAACTATTTTGGGCTAAAAGGTGACAAATTGGCTTATTTCATTGCATTTTTTAAAAGTTTCTAGAGTCGTGGAATAAACAGTCATTTCAATTGCTAGCTGTTATATTTTTTAAAGCATTTAATATCAGATGACAACAATATTTGAACTGGATAATGACACTAGCTTTGTAACACCAACACTGTTATTGAACTGAATTGAATCCACATTGAACTGAATTGAGCTGAATAAAGACACTATTGTATGGAAGCCAATTTCCGGCATGGAATTTAAAAAAAAAAAAGTAAGAATTGCAAGATATAAAGACAAATATGCTAATTTGTTTGCAGACATTTTGTTTAGCTAGTTTAGTTTTTTTGTTTGTTCATTAAACAAAGTTTAAACTGAATTTCGCAGTTGTAATGATGTAATGTACAGATGTTTGTCAACTGGAGGTTTAAAGGGATAGTTCACCCAAAAAAGAAAATTTGCTGTTAATTTACTGACCCTTAGGCCTCCGAATGTAGTTTACTTTTTATTGACATTTTTATTGACATCACTTGCTGAAGTTTTCCAAAAGTTTGACCAATTAAAACATTTTAGCAGAATGGACTATAAAACTAGTTCAGTAAAGGTTGAGCCAACTAAAAAAATACCAATTCAGGCAACAATTTGAAGTCAGAAATTGACTGAACGTAACATTTCTGTGGAACTAGTTACTAAATAACAATTAGTTGAAACAGCCTGAAATTTTTGCAATTCTGAGTTGCGGATTTATATCTGATTTTCCCAAAATTGCAAGAACGTTTCTAAATTGTGAGATAAAAAAAGCTGCAGTTATTTTGGAAACAAGTTTCCATACTACTGTCTTCTGTAGAGCTGCTTTACAGCTGAAATTGTTTTTTTAATTAATGAATTTTGCAACATTAACATTATTACTTTCGTGTTTATTACTGTGAAGCTGCTTTGAAAATATCTGTATTGTATAAAGAGCTTGATAAATAAAGACTGCCTTAAAGGAACACTCCACTATTTTTGAAAATAGGCTCATTTTCCAACTCCCCTAGAGTTAAACAGTTGAGTTTTACCGTTTTCGAATCCATTCAGCCGATCTCCGGGTCTGGCGATAGCACTTTTAGCGTAGCTTAGCATAGATCATTGAATCTGATTAGACCGTTAGCATCTCGCTCAAAAATGACCAAAGAGTTTCTATATTTTTCCTATTTAAAACTTGACTCTTCTGTAGCTACATCGTGTACTAAGACCGGCGGAAAATGAAGAGTTGTGATTTTCTAGGCCGATATGGCTAGGAAAATACTCTCATTCTGGCGTAATAATCAAGGAACTTTGCTGCCGTACCATGGGTGCAGCAGGCGCAATGATATTACGCAGTGCCTGAAAATTGTCCCCAGCTAGGTAACTTCCAACAGAAGGCACGCTCCCTGCGCAAACAGGTGGTCACGTTGGTTATGTTGTTAGCCTATTTTCAGGCGCTGTGTAATATCATTGGAAAATGAGCTTATTTTCAAAAATAGTGGAAAATAGTTCCTTTAAAGACATGCTTCCAATAATAAACCATTTTTGGAAAAATGTCTAAAAACCACAAATAAAATTAAATTTTCCCTTCTCGTAAGAACAAGAAGTTTCACAGTCATGAATCTGGGAAACGCGTCGCGATAAAGCGTCCCACACGTGTTCACGCGTCCTGTGAGGCCTGCAACTCGCCACGGGAAAGTGACAGCGCATGAAGCAACACTAAAACACACTGATTATGCAGCTTTGGACCCCGATGACAAGAGAAAACAAGGTTTCTTCCTGATGATGACTATTCATGGATGCGTAATTATTGGATGGTGATATAATTTAAGGGGAGTTCAAAGGGTTTAATTGGTATTCTCGGATGCAGCTCGACATGATCAATGCCTGTCTCTTTTCAAAGGCTTTAATCAGATCCATTGCAGGAGGAGGCAGCGTGCGGAGCATCAATCCCAGGCCATCTGCAGCCCGCACGCGCCGTGCCAAGAGTCTCCCGTGGATGTGCCTGGCTGGCCATCGTGGATGGCAAAGGCACACAGGATCTGAAGAGAGCCGATGAGCAGGTGCGGATTAGTGCTCGTCTCCTGCCTGGAAATGCAACACTAGGAGGCTTTTGTTCACCTCAAAGCGTTTCGCCCAGACGCCGCTGCTATCTCAGACAGGACGTCATCCTTGTGTGTATGCATGTATGTGTATGCAGTATGCACGCACAGTACAAATGCATGCGGTGCAGTGGTGTTTGCTTTAGTATTTTGCGCAAATCAAGTATACCAAGTATTAAAGTGTGCAGTTGCTGCGTTTGGTGCCAAAACCCAAGCAACTGAAGCAGAACGCTTACAAAATACTAGCAACATTCCCTAACAACCAGGGCTGTCAAATAAAAATTTGAATTTCGAATATTCGTCAAATTTAAAATAAAAACTGCAAAAACGTTGCATTCGAATTTTAGGTGTGCGTCAGACAGCCTTTAGTGGCGCACAAAATGTGATGACGATGTAAGTGTTGCTTTTTATTGTTTTTGTTAGCTAGTTGAACCTACTAGATGCGGCGCTGCTGTGTTGTTCATTCAAAATATTGCAGAAAAAGAGAACAATGCGGAGAAGATCTTGTTTACGTCAAAACTGAAACCAAGACGTTCACACAGAACGCATATTTTGCGCATTTTCTAGAGGGACATCTATCACTGTTACACTCGCATCTCGCACAAGAGAGCGGCATGTTTAGAAAGCCCATCCCACTGCATCGCATGTTTTTAAATGAAAAAGTACTCTGTGTGATTGATTTTCGTCTCTTTGTATTAAACTATGCATACATTATGCTGTTTTGTTTATAACTGTTTAAGAAACTTAATTGATTATATTATATTTGGCTTATAAACATTATGCACTTTTTCACAGATGGTCATGCTATTTTGTTGCTTTAATAAACATGCATTAGTAAGATTTTGCTCGATGCGCCCTCTTGTGGCCTCAGGAGAGAAGCCAAAAGCTGGTTCCCCTCTATCTGAAATTATGCATTTTAAATTCGAATTTAATTCGAATATTGATCATATTTAAATGCAAAATTCGAATTTCGTTTTTCAGATATTTTGA